>JAACNH010000036.1:559143-643363 GCA_019447015.1 Hymenochirus boettgeri | reverse complement strand
GTTAGAGTTCCAATTTAATAGTAATAGTAAAGCGCGTAACTATGACCTAATGGAATATTCTTCTACTGGATCAGGTCGACTCCCCTTTAAAGTAATATTAAAGGGTAACAAGGAACTAATGGAATATTCCTCATATATAAGGGTTGACTTCCCTTTAAAGCTAATAGTAAAGTGGGTAACTAATGAACTAATGGAATTTCCATTCTTTTACTGATTAGGGTTGATTCCCCTTAAATAATACTAAAGGGTAACTAATGAATAATGGAAATTATTTCTACTGATCCAGGGTTGCTTCCCGTTACAGTAATATATTAAAGGGTAACTAAGGAACTAATGGAATATTCCTTCTATGATCAGGGGTGAACTTCCCTTAAAGTAATATTAAAGAGGTAACAATGACTATGGATATTCCCCCTTTATGATCAGGCGTTGACTTCCCCTTTAAAGTATTATTAAAGGGTAACTAATGACTAATGGATATTTCTTCTACTGATCAGGGTTTGACTTCCCCTTAAGATAATATTAAGGGTAACTAATGACCTAATGGAATATCCTTCTACTGATCAGGGTTGACTTCCTTTAAAGATAACTATTAAAGGGCTAACTACTGACCTATGGAATTTCCTTCTATGACAGGGTTGAATTCCACCTTAAAGTATCTATTAAAGGGTAACTAATGCACCTAATGGAATATTCCATTCTATGATCAGGCACGTTGACTTCCCTTTAAGGATAATATTAAAGGGTAACTAATGACCTAATGGAATATTCCTTCTACTGATTCAGGGTTGACTTCCCCTTTAAGAAGATTAAAGGGTAACTAATGAAACTAATGGAATATTCCGTTACTGGTCAGGGTTGATCCCCCTTTAAAGTTATATTAAAGGGTAACTAATGAACTAAAATTGGAATATTCCTTCTATGATCAGGGGTGACTTCCCCTTTAAAGTATATTAAAGGCGGAACAATGGAATATTCCTTCTACTGATCAGGGTTGACTTCCCCTTTAAAGTAATATTTAAAGGTAACGCCTGAACTAATGGAATATTCCTCCTACTGATCAGGGTTGACTTCCCCTTTAAAGAGAATATTAAAGAGGATAACTAATGAACTAATGAAATATTCTCTCTACTGATCAGGGTTGACTTCCCTTTAAAATAATACTAAAGGCGTAACTAATGAACTAATGGAATATTCTTTATACTGATCAGGGTGACTTACCCTTTAAAGTGAATATTAAAGCGGTAACTAATGACAAATGGAAATTCCTTCGACTGATCTAGGAGTTTGATCCCCTTAAGTAATATTAAGGGAAAAACTAATGACCTAATGGAATATTCCTTCTACTGATCGGGATGACTTCCTTAAAGTAATATCAAAGGCGTAACTAATGACCTAATGGAATATTCCTTCTACTGATCAGCGGTTGTGACTTACCCTTTAAGTAATATTAAAGGGTAAACAATGACCTATATGCGAATATTCTTCTACTGATCCGGGTGGACTTCCCTTTAAAGTAATATTAAATGGGTAACTAAATGATCACTAATGGAATATTCCTTCTATGATCAGGGGTGACTTCCCTCGAAGGTAATATTAACGGGTAACTATTGACCATGGAATATTCCTTCTACTGATAAGGGTGATTCCATTTAAAAGTATTATTAAGGGGGTTAACTAATGACCTAAGGGAATATTCCTTCTACTGATCAGGGTTGACTTCCGCCTTAAGGCTAATATTTAAAGGGTAACTACGACCTAATGGCACTATCCTTCTATGATGGGGACTTCCCTTAAGCTAATATTAAAGGGTACTACCGATGAACTAATGGAAGATCCTTCTAATGGCAGGGTTGATTCCCTTTAAAGTAATTATTAAAGGGTAACTAATGAAACTAATGGAAGAGTCTTCTACTGATCAGGGGTTGACTTCCCCTTTAAAGTAATATTAAGAGGGGAACAATGGAATATTCCTTCTACGATCAGGGTTTTTGACTTCCCTTTAAAGTAATATTAAAGGGTAACTAATGACTAATGGAATATTCCCCCTAATGATCAGGGTTGACTTCCCCTTTAAAGTAATATAAAGGTAAATAATGAACTAATGGATATCCTTCTATTGATCAGGTGACTCTTTAAATAAATAAAGGAGCTAACAATGAGCTAATGGAATATTTTTCTACTGATCGGCGTTGCACTTCCCTTTAGTAATATTAAGGGGAAACTAATGACACTAAGGAATATTCTTTTATGATCAGGGTTGGACTTCCCTTTAAAGTAATATTAAAGGGTAACTAATGAACTAATGGGAATATTCCTTATCCTGATCAGGGTTGACTCCCCTTAATAGTAATATTAACGGGTACATAATGACCTAATGGAATCTTCCTTCTATGATCGGGTTGGAATTCCCTAAAGTATGATTAAAGGGTAACTAATACCTAATGGATATTCCGTCTACTGATCAAGGCGTTTGATTACCCTTTAAGGGAATATTACAGGGGTAACTAATGACTAATGGAGCTATTCCTTTATGATCCGGGTGATCCCTTTAAAGCTATATTAAAGGGTTAACTAATGACAATGGAATATCCTTGCCTACTGATCAGGGTTGACTGCCCTTTACATTCATATTTAAAGGGGGCGGAACTAAGCGAATATCCTTTCTACTGATCAGGGGTGACTTCCCCTTTAAAGTATTAGTAAAGGGTTAACTATGAACCTATGGAATGAATTACTTCTACTGATCAGGGTTGACTTCCACTTAAAGCGTAATATTAAAGGGTAACTAAACCTAATGGAGTATTCCTTCTACTGATCAGGGTTTTGACTTCCCTTTAAGTAATATAAAGTGGTAACTAATGCCCTAATGGAATATTCCTTTTATGATCAGGGTTGACTTCCACTTTAAAGTAATATTAAAGGCGTAAATAATGAGACTAATGGATATTCCTTCTACTGATTGGGTTTGGATATCCCCTTTCAAAGTAAATCTTAAAGGGTACTAATGACCTAATGCGAAATATTCCTTCTAATGATCAGGGTTGCCTTCCCCTTTAAAGTAATATAAAGCGGTAACTAATGACCTATGAATATTTCCTTCTACGATCAGGGTTTGACTTCCCTTTAAATCATATTAAAGGGTAAAATAAGGAACTAATGGAATATTCTTATAAGATCAGGTCGGTTTGACCTCCCCTTTAAAGTAATATTCCATTAGTTCATTAGTTACCCTTTAATATTACTTTAAAGGGTAACTAATGACCTAATGGAATATTCCTTCTACTGATCAGGGTTGACCTCCCCTTTAAAATAATATTAAAGGGTAACTAATGACCTAATGGAATATTCCTTCTACTAATCAGGGTTGACTTTCCCTTTAAAATAATATTAAATGGTAACTAATGAACTAATGGAATATTCCTTCTACTGATCAGGGTTGACTTCCCCTTTAAAGTAATATTAAAGGGTAACTAATGAACTAATGGAATATTCCTTCTACTGAGAAGGGGAAATCTCATTAGTCATTAGTGTACCCTTTAATATTACTTATAAGGGGAGTCAACCTGATCAGTAGGAGGAATATTCCATTAGTTCATTAGTTACCCTTTAATTTACTTTAAAGGGAAGTCAACCTGATCAGTAGAAGAATATTCCATTAGTTTTAGCCCTTTAACTATTACTTTAAAGGGGAAGTCCAACCCTGATCAGTAGAAGGAATATTCCATTAGTTCATTAGTTACCCTTTAATATACTTATAAGGGGAAGTCAACCCGACCAGTAGAGGAGATATTCATTAGTTCATTAGTTACCCTTTAATATTACTTTAAGGGGAAGTCAACCCTGACAAGTAGAAGAATATTCCATAGTTCATGTTACCCTTTAATATTACTTGTAAAGGGGAGAGTCAACCCTGACGAGAGAAGGAATATTCCATTAGTTCTTAGTTACCTTTAATATTATTTTAAAGGGGAAGTCAACCTGGTAGTAAGAAGGAATATTCCATTAGGTCCATTAGTTACCCTTTACTTATTTAAAAGGGAGGTCAACCCTGATCAGTAGAAGGGAATATTCATTAGGTCATTAGTTACCCTTTAATATTACTTAAGGGAGTCAACCCTTACAGTAGAAGGAATATTCCATTAGGTTCTTGTTACCCTTTAATAATACTTTAAAGGGGAAGTCCAACCCTGACAGTAGAAGAATATTCCATTAGGTCATTAGTTACCTTAATATTACTTAAAGGGGAAGTCAACATGATCAGTAGAAGGAATATTCCATTAGTTCATTAGTTACCCTTTATATTACCTTAAAGGGGAAGTCAAACCCTGACAGTAGAAGGAATATTCCATTAGGTTCATTAGTTACCCTTTAATATTACTTTAAAGGGAAGTCAACCCTGACCAGTAGAAGGAATATTCCATTAGGTCACTAGTTCCCTTTAATATTACTTTAAGGGGAGTCAACCCTGATCAGTAGAAGGAATATTCCATTAGGTCACTAGTTTACCCTTTAATATTACTTTAAAGGGGAAGTCAAAACCCTGATCAGTCGAAGGAATATTCCTTAGGTCATCAGTTTACCCTTTAATATTACTTTAAAGGGGAAGTCAACCCTGATCAGTTATAAGCCATGTGAAGTTTAATGTTTTACACTGACTGGCAGGCGGGGGTTAACTCGGTGGTATTTGCTCTCATCACCCCTCCTCCACGTTGCTTTGTCCACATATTCACATTCCTGTCCTTTGCTGTTTACAATGTTCTTGAAATCACTGAAAACAAATTAACTTGTGACTTCAATTCCCACTGGTTCCTGAGATTTCGCTAAGAACAAATTCTGCTGTGCCTGAAAGGGTTTAAAGCATTCCTTACATGTTCCCAGAACTGCCAGGCACCATTCCCAGAAGACTCTATAAAGTATCTATTAGCTATCCCACTACTGCCCCTGTGGGTCAAGGGGTGATAACTTCCTGGGATTGTGGTGACGTGGGAAAAAGATTTCTCCACTTCCAGTAAGTAGAGGATGTGTGGGAGCCTTATAGGGGGGTTATTATTCTATCTGGAAACGCGTAAGAATATAATAAACGCCAATCTGTTAACTGGGTGTTTCAATCAGCTGGCGCCCGTCTGGAGAAGGGAGTGAAAGTTTGCTGTGTGAACTATCCACTTCCCTTTAATTTCTTAAAAAAATGAAACACCTCAACCATCTTATTAATAGAAGATTGGACGTGTTAGCCATTGGAATTAAAATCTAACCTTTAAATTATCTTCCAGGATATTGTGATACATTGTGAACCAGTATACACTGAACATTGTACCCTACAACCTACACTGATACAGTGTACCCTACAACTACACTGATACATGTACCCTACAACCTACACACCGATACACTGTACCCTACAACCTACACCGATACACTGTACCCTACAAAAACTACCCTGATACATTGTACCCTACAACCTACACTGATACATGTACCCTAACACCTACACCGATACACTGGTACCCTACAACCTACACTGATACATTGTACCCTACAACCTACACTGATACATTGTACCCTACAAACCTAACCGTACACTGTACCACAACTACACTGACATACTTGTACCCACAACCTACACTGATACATTTTACCCTACAACCTACACTGATACATTGTTACCCTACACAACCTACACTGATACATGTACCCTACAACCTACACTGATACATTGTACCCTCAACATACACTGATACATGTACCCTACAAACCTACACCGATACAGTACACTGTATCCTACAACCTACACTGATATGTTGGTATCCTATAACCTACGCTGATACATTGTACCCTACAAACCACACTGATACATTGTACCCTACAACCTGCACTGATACATTGTACCCTACAAACCTACACCGATACAGTACACTGTATCCTACAACCTACACTGATATATGTACCCTACAACCTACACGATACATTGTGCCCTACCTGAATAAACTATCCCATGAGCCCTGAAAGTTTCAAAAGAAAAATTGTGCAGGGTTCTTATCTGCTGAGTTACTGTCAGTGTGTAATTGTGTGTGTAATGGTGTGTGTAATGTGGGTGTAATGTGGTGTGTTGAGTGGTTGGATTGTAATTGAAATTGTATATAGTTTTAGAACCTACAGCAGGCAGAAGATACATGGAACACAGTGTGTAGATTGTGGGTATTGTGTATGTCCGTGCTGGGGGAATTAGATTGTAAGCATGTTCTCTGCACACACAGTCACTAATAGTATGCAATCATACTACCGTATTTAAGCAGAATTAGTGGATGATTGGTCCAATCATTTATTTGACCAATTTGTCATTGGGCCCCACACAAAAACAATTATTGTACAATCATGTCTGTTGTGGAGGAAAACAGCCATACCCTTCATACACTGGTAATATCGTGCCCTCTAGGGGATTATAATAATGCTGTCTATTTAGCCATGTCTGCAGGACAGAAAGCTGTTCGGTGTCCTATTGTGGGGCTAAGGCTAAAAGAGATGATTTCTTATTTAAAGGGGAAATAAACAATATAACACAAGGTGCTCTGAGAATTGTAACGTGACAGGCGGTGGTCTCTTTTTAGTGTTGTGTTTTCTAGACAATGATTGTCTGCAGTGTCACATGGAGAGCGGATAGCAAAACATTGATGTAATGTGGGAGTTGTAGTTTTCAAAGGGCCCAGGTAGAACATCCAGTTTAAAGGGCCCTCCGCACTGATCTCAACACTTCCCTGCAGTTCCAGCCCATGAAAGGGTTAAGCAGCCCCAGTCTGTAGGAGTTAGTGGGGTGGGGTGGCAGTAATACCTGACTATCATATGGACAAAGGGAGGGAGATTACAGTGGGTGTTGGTTAATGTAATCAGGTTCCTGTGAACTCTCCCTGGGACTGTCACTGTGGGTGAGGATCCTACCAGTTCGTCTTTGTGGTTTATCCAGGGCTGGGCTGTTGGGTGTTTAGATCTGGATACTAGTCCACACACAGGCTGGAGAATCTGCTTGAGCTAATGGGGATATTCACACGGTTTCCCTAGATGGGCCGTTAGATGGGATCTCACGGAAAATTGGAGAGTCAGTGGTGAGTTGTGTTAGATAACCAGTTTGTAACTCCTTGAGACTTTATTGTTTGCTGTTACACAAGGAAATCCACAGTTCCCTGTTGATTGTATTAGCATAACCTATATCCGTGACAGACCTACCTCTCTGACAGTACCACCTCCCTGACAATACCAACCTCCTACAGTACTACCTCTCTGACAAGTACCAACTCCTGACAGTACCACCCCCGACAAGTACCAACCTCCCTGACAGTACCAACCTCCTGACAAGTACCTACCTCTCTGACAAGTACCAACCTCCCGACAAGTACAACAACCTCCTGACAGACCAACCGCCTGACAAGTAACCAACCTCCTGACAAGTAGACAACCTCCCTGACAAGTACCACCTACCTCCTGACAAGTCACCTACGTACCACCTCCCTGACAAGTACCTACCTCCCTGACAGTACCCAAAACCTCCCTGACAAGTACTACTCTCTCATACAAGATACCACCTCCCTGACAAGTACCAACCTCCCGGACAATACCTACGTCCCTCCCTGATAAGTACATTACAGGGCCCTTTAACTACCCTGTGATGGAGACTAGACAGATCCAGGTAATCACATGACTGGACACATGTGACATTTAATTGGTTCCCTATTGAAGTTTATTGAGTGGCTCCTAGAGATTAAACTGCAAAAATCCCCTAGAGAGTTGTAGTTCTGCCACATGTCATTGTCTGTAATGTAACATAAAGATCTGATATAATGTACTTAAGGTAATATAATATATATTATAATAGTATATAATGTACAATATAAAGATCTGTATATAATGTAGCTTAAAGTGTAATATAATAGATATAATAATATAGTAATGTACAATATAAAGAATCTGATCTATGTACTTAAGGAAAAGTTATCTAATAAAATACGTACTGTTCTGTCAAAAAGACTGAACAGGTGCAAAGTCACTCTTATAGAGCGCTGATGGGGCGAAGTGTTTTAATGTTTCCTATTAGAGCTGATGGGGCTGAATGGGTTGAATGTTCCTATTATAGCTGTTGGTACTGAATGGGTTAAGTTTCCTATTAGAGCTGTTGGTACGAATGGGTTAATGTTTCCTATTAAGCTGTTGGTACTGAATGGGTTAACGTTTCCTATTAGAGCTGATGGGGCTGAATGGGTTAATGTTTCCTATTAGAGCTGTTGGTACTGAAGGTTAACGTTCCTAATAGACTGTTGGGTACTGTAATGGGTTAATGTTTTCCTTTAGAGCTTTTTGTACTGAATGGGTTAACGTTTTCCTATTAGAGCTGTGGTACTGAATGGTTAACGTTCCTATTAGAGCTGTTGGTACTGAATGGGTTAACGTTCCTATTAGAGCTGATGGGCTGAATGGGTTAACGTTTCCTATTAGAGCTGTTAGGTACTGAATGGGTTTACGTTTCCTATTAGAGCTGGTAGTACTGAATGGGTTAACGTTTCCTATTAGAGCGTTAGTACTGAAATGGGTTAACGTTTCCTTCCTATTAGAGCTGTTGGTACGAATGGGTTAGTTCCTATTAGAGCTGTTGTACTGAATGGGTTAATGTTTCCTATTGAGCTGTGTGGTACTGAATGGGTTATGTTTCCTATTAGAGCTGTTGTACTGAATGGGTTAACGGTCCTTTAGAGCTGTTATGTACTGAATGTGGTTAGATTTTCTCTATTAAGCTGATGGACTGACATGGGTTAATAGAACTGATCAGGGTTGACTTCCCCTTTAAAGTAATATTAAAGGGGAACTAATGGAATATTCCTTCTACTGATCAGGGTTGACTTCCCCTTTAAAGTAATATTAAAGGGTAACTAATGAACTAATGGAATATTCCTCCTACTGATCAGGGTTGACTTCCCCTTTAAAGTAATATTAAAGGGTAACTAATGAACTAATGGAATATTCCTTCTACTGATCAGGGTTGACTTCCCCTTTAAAGGAATATTAAAGGGTAACTAATGAACTAATGTATTATTCCTCCTACTGATCAGGGTTGACTTCCCCTTTAAAGTAATATTAAAGGGTAACTAATGAACTAATGGAATATTCCTTCTACTGATCAGGGTTGACTTCCCCTTTAAAATAATACTAAAGGGTAACTAATGAACTAATGGAATATTCTTTCTACTGATCAGGGTTGACTTCCCCTTTAAAGTAATATTAAAGGGTAACCAATGAACTAATGGAATATTCCTTCTACTGATCAGGGTTGACTTCCCCTTTAAAGTATTATTAAAGGGTAACTAATGACCTAATGGAATATTCCTTCTACTGATCAGGGTTGACTTCCCCTTTAAGGTAATATTAAAGGGTAACTAATGACCTAATGGAATATTCCTTCTCCTATCAGGTTGACTTCCCCCTTTTAAGAGTAAATAAGGGTACTATTACCTAATGGATTTCCTTCTACTGATCAGGGTTGACTTCCCCTTTAAAGTAATATTAAAGGGTAACTAATGAACTAATGGAATATTCCTTCTACTGGTCAGGGTTGACTTCCCCTTTAAAGTAATATTAAAGGGTAACTAATGAACTAATGGAATATTCCTTCTACTGATCAGGGTTGACTTCCCCTTTAAAGTAATATTAAAGGGGAACTAGTGGAATATTCCTTCTACTGATCAGGGTTGACAACCCCTTTAAAGTAATATTAAAGGGTAACTAATGAACTAATGGAACATTCCTCCTACTGATCAGGGTTGACTTCCCCTTTAAAGTAATATTAAAGGGTAACTAATGAACTAATGGAATATTCCTTCTACTGATCAGGGTTGACTTCCCCTTTAAAGTATTATTAAAGGGTAACTAATGACCTAATGGAATATTCCTTCTACTGATCAGGGTTGACTTCCCCTTTAAGGTAATATTAAAGGGTAACTAATGACCTAATGGAGTATTCCTTCTACTGATCAGGGTTGACTTCCCCTTTAAAGTAATATTAAAGGGTAACTAATGACCTAATGGAATATTCCTTCTACTGATCAGGGTTGACTTCCCCTTTAAAGTAATATTAAAGGGTAACTAATGACCTAATGGAATATTCCTTCTACTGATCAGGGTTGACTTCCCCTTTAAAGTAATATTAAAGGGTAACTAATGACCTAATGGAATATTCCTTCTACTGATCAGGGCTGACTTCCCCTTTAAAGTAATATTAAAGGGTAACTAATGACCTAATGGAATATTCCTTCTACTGATCAGGGTTGACCTCCCCTTTAAAATAATATTAAAGGGTAACTAATGACCTAATGGAATATTCCTCCTTCTACCCAATCAGACATTGTTTTGGTTGATGAGACAGAATTATTAATTGGGATAATTCCTTTCCTTTTAAGACCCGAACACGTATAAAATTTACATGACGAAAGGCTGGTTAACATGTAAACGTGATGCAGGCTGCATTGATATCATGTATCACACTACATGTAACGCTGTGTAGTATGGAGATTTCCTACATGTTTGGGGTTTAAAGGGTAAGTTAGCAGCCCTATCTGAATGTTCAATTAGAGTTGAAAGCTTTAAGAACAGAAAGTGACACCGGCTCCCTACGGTGACAATTGGAATTCACTGCTCAGTTTCCCTTTCTGAATCCAGTTTCATTTTACATGGCTGGGTTTTTGTGCCAGGGAGTGGTGAGGAAACGGTTAAGCTGGGCTGGGTTCAGTGTGGCAACACAGCAAGTTCAGGCTTGTTTAAAAGGAATTTTGGAAGCTGAATGAGACTCACACCCAGTGTCCCGACAGCTGCCGTTTAACCCTTTCACGTCTAGTTTGGTCAGCAGATTGGAACCGTGCTAACCAGTAACTGGCTAGGAGACGCAAAGTGTTAAAATCCCAGAGGAATGCTGGGAATTGTAGTTTTATAACTTCCCCTATTAAGGTGTAGGGTCCTGGGTGGACTGAAATCTTTATTTCCATCTATAATTGACTTTCCTATATAAACTCTTCAGGTTGAATGGTCAGTCAGTATTTCCATTAGATACATGATGCAGACTGTACCGGTATCAGTGTAACCATACAGTATTGTATATAATAACTGGTACTTAGCCTTGTACCATATACATTACATGATAATATCATCACATGTAAGGCTGGTCAGTATTTCCATTAGATACATGATGCAAGACTGTACCGGTATCAGTGTAACCATACAGTATTGTATATAATAACTGGTACTTAGCCTTGTACCATATACATTACATATAATATCATGGTGTAAGGCTGGTCAGTATTTCCATTAGATACATGATGCAGACTGTACCGGTATCAGTGTAACCATACAGTATTGTATATAATAACTGGTACTTAGCCTTGTCCATATCATTACATATAATATCATGGTGTAAGGCTGGTCAGTATTTCCATTAGATACATGATGCAGACTGTACCGGTATCAGTGTAACCATACAGTATTGTATATAATAACTGGTACTTAGCCTTGTACCATATACATTACATATAATATCATGGTGTAAGGCTGGTCAGTATTTCCATTAGATACTGATGCAGCTGTACCTATCAGTGTAACCATACAGTATTGTATATAATAACTGGTACTTAGCCTTGTACCATATACATTACATATAATATCATCAGGTGTAAGGCTGGTCAGTATTTCAATACACTAATAATATGTATTATACTGATACCTGACATAACATATGATGATAATACCTTAAATGATCCCTGGCTGGTCATTCACATATCATTGTGTGTTTTATTGGGGACTCTAGATATTTCTCCCTCGTTTTCCTTGCCAAGAGCCCCCAGTGAAAATCCTGAACACTTGGTGATTACACAGAGCCAATTTGCCTGAGTGGGGAGCAGGTGATCCTGACTTGCGATTGTTCAGACAATGAAAATGCCCATGTTCGCTGGTACAGAGACGGTGTGGAGGTGGAGGAGACCAAGGGTATCCAGCTGGAGGCAGATGGAAGGCACCGCAGGCTGGTTATTTCCTCAGCGAAGCCAGAGGACTCTGGCGAGTTTGTCTGTGACACTGGAGATGACTCTGTGTTTTACAACGTCACTGTGACAGGTCAGTAACTGTCATTCTTGTTTAATAAAAGGATAAAGTCACTGTGACAGTCAGTCACTGGTCAGTAACGGTCAGTCTGTTTAAATAAATGATGAAGTCACTGTGACAGTCAGTAACGGTCAGTCGTTTAAAATAAATGATAAGTCACTGTGACAGTCAGTAACTGGTCAGTCTGTTTAAAATAAAAGGATAAAGTCACTGTACAGGGTCAGTAACTGGTCATGCTTTTAAAAATAAAATGATAAAGTCACTGTGACAGTCAGTAACTAGTCATCTGTTTAAAATAAAATGATAAATGCACTTGTGACAGTGTCAGTAACGGTCAGTCTTTTAAAATAAAATGATAAGTCACTGTGAAAGGTCAGTAAAAAAACTGGTCAGTCTGTTTTAAAAAAAATGATGAATCACTGTGACAGGCAGTAAACTGGTCATCGTTTAAAATAAAGGAATAAGTCACTGTGACAGGTCAGTAACTGGTCAGTCTGTTTAAAATAAAATGATGAAGTCACTGTGACAGGTCAGTAACTGGTCATCTGTTTTAAATTAAAGGATAAAGTCACTGTGACAGGTCAGTAACTGGTCAGTCTGTTTAAAATAACAATGATGAAGTCACTGTGACAGGTCAGTAAACTGGTCAGTCCTGTTTAAAATAAAATGATAAAGTCACTGTGACAGGTCAGTAACTGGTCAGTCTGTTTAAAATAAAATGATGAAGTCACTGTGACAGGTCAGTAACTGGTTCATCTGTTTAATAAAAGGATAAAGTCACGTGTGACAGTCAGTAACTGGTCAGCTCTGTTTAAAAAAAAATGATGAAGTCACTGTGACAGGTCAGTAAACTGTCATCTGTTTAAAAAATGATGACGTCACTGTGACACAGGTCAGTAACTAGGTCATTCTGTTAAATAAAAGGTAATTCACTGTGACGTTCAGTAACTGGTCAGTCTTTAAATTAAAGATAGAAGTCACTGTGACAGGTCAGTAACTGGTCAGTCTGTTTAAATTAAAAGGATAAAGTCACTGTGACAGGTCAGTAACTGGTCAGTCTGTTTAAATTAAAATGATAATCACTGTGACAGGTCAGTAACATACTGGTCGTCCTGTTTAAAATAAAAGATAATTTCACTGTGACCGGTCATAACTGGTCCGTCTGTGTAAAAATAAATGATGAAGTCACTGTGACGGTCAGTAACTGGTCAGTCTGTTTAAAATAAAAGATAAAGTCCACTGTGACAGTCAGTACTGGTCAGTCTGTTTAAAATAAAATGATAAGTCACTGTGACAGGTCAGTAACGGTCATCTTTTTTACATTAAAGATAAAGTCACTGTGACAAGGTCTATACACTGGCATGTCCTGTTTTTAAATTAAATAGATAAATGTCACTTTGACAGGTCAGTAACTGTCAGTCTGTTTAAATTAAATGATAAAGTCAACTGTGACAGGCCAGTAACTGGTCAGTCTGTTTAAAATAAAACGATGAAGTCACTGTTGACGGTCGTACTGTCATCCTGTTAAAATAAAATGATGAAGTCACTGGAACAGTCAGTAACTGTCGTCTGTTTAAAATAAAATGAGAAGTCACTGTGACAGTCAACGTACGGTCAGTCTGTTTAAATTAAAGGAATAAAGTCACTGGACAGGTCAGTAACTGTCAGTCCTGTTTAAAATAAAAGATAAAGTCCACTGTGACAGGTCATAACTGTCAGTCTGTTTAAAATAAAAGGATAAAGTCACTGTGACAGGTCGTAACTGGTCAGCTGTTTAAATAAAATGATAAGTCACTGTGACAGTCAGTAACTGGTCAGTCCTGTTTAAAATAAAGATAAAGTCCACTGTGACATTCAGTAACTGATTGACCGTTGAAAATGGTCTGTACTTCAGGAGGGGACCCTATGTGGTCAATAATGATGAGACCGGACCGCTCAAATGGGATAATTATAGGGCCCCTTGTACTGGTCTGATTATCTAGTAGCATGTGGTAAATCTACTGGATCATCTGGAATCAATGATAAATCACGTCTCAGTCAGTACTGTCTCCACATTAGAGCCCCCAGTTAAAACGTGACGCGTCTGATGACACAGACGGCGCTGCTGAACATAGTGGTTCTCAGCTGTGATGGTCGAAACTGTCTGGCCTTTTAAATTCGGAAAGTAGAGAGCGTACACGTGCAGTCTGTTAACAGACGGGCTCAGGTGTCAGGCGTAACTGTCATTTGAGCTCATAAGTAATCCGGGGAGTTGTGTCGGCTGAAGACTCCATAATGTACAAACCGCAACCTGTCACACGTCAGTAAACTGGGTCGTCGAAATGGTCTACTGAGCTATAGCTTTAGAATAACAACTGTACTGGTGTCCGTGAATGTACAGGATGTCCAGTGAATTATGTGTCCGGTGAATGTACGGTCGGTGAATGTCAGTCCTGATTACGGTGTCCTGATGTACGGGTCGTAAATGTCGTCGTTCTAAATGATACATGGGGAGCACTGTGAATCAGTAATCGGGTTGTCCCCGGTTAAATGTACGGTTACTGTTCAACCGGGCCATAAGTAATGTACCAGGGCTGTCCCGGTGAAATGTCACTCATAGGTTGGACATCCGAGTGAGATTATCGGGTGTACCCCACGTGGCAATGTACGGGGTGTGTGCCCGGTGGATATGTACCTGGAAGGGGCGTCGTGTGAATGTACTGGGTGGTCCCCGTGAATGTACGGGTTGGTCCCTGAATGTAAACTGGGTGTCCTGTGATTTAACGGGATGTCCCCGGTGAATGTACGGGGTGTCCGTAGTCCGTGGCTGTCTGAAGTACATGGGGGCGCGTGGAATTACGTGGTGTCCCGTGAATGTACGGGTTCCCGGTGAAATGGCGGGCTGTTCCTGGTGAATGTCCGCATAGTGGGGAGAGGCACGGTGATGTACGGGCTTTCATCAACGGTGAATGTACGGGCGCCCTGTCCCCGGTGAATGTACGGGTGTCGGTGAATGTACGGGGTGTCCCGTGAAATGTACTGGGGTTGTCCCTGAATGTAACGGGGTGTCCGGAATGTACGGGGTGTTCCGGTGAATGTACATGGGGGGCACGGTGAATGTACGGGGTGTCCCGGTGATGTACGGGGTGTCCCGGTGAATGTACGGGGTGTCCCGGTGAATGTACGGGGTGTCCCTGGAATGTACGGGCTGTCCCGGTGAATGTACGGGGTGTCCCGGTGAATGTACGGGGTGTCCTTTGAATGTCGGGGGTCCCGGTGAATGTACGGGGTGTCCCGGTGAATGTACGGGGTGTCCCGGTGAATGTACAGGGTGTCCCGGTGAATGTACATGGGGGCACTGGTGAATGTACGGGTGTCCCGGAATGTATCGGGTGGTCCCCCGGTGAAGTACGGGTGTCCGGTGAATGTACGGTGTCCCGGTAATGTACGGGCTGTCCCCGGTGAATGTACGGCTGTCCCGGTGACTTTAACGGGCTGTCCCTGTGATGTACGGGGTGTCCCCGGTGAATGACGGGGTCCCGGGAATGTGGGCTGTCCCGGTGAATGTACGGGCTGTCCCGTGATTTCGGGGTTCGCGGTGAAGTAGTCGTGATACGGGGTGTCGGTGATGTAACATGTGTCCGTGTTTTCCCAATAAGGGGCTGGATGAAGGTAATCATGCACCACGATTCTGGCACTCGCATTTGTTAAGAGCCCGGTTTGCCGCTCCTGTTAATTACCGGTAGTCTGACACAAGGCCTTGCTCCGTCTGTGTCTGAAAGGCTGAGAGAAAGAGCTGGAGATCTTGGTGTAGACGGCCCGTTATAACAATGCTACTGTGACTGCGTTTACGTTTGGTTAGACAGACCGTTTGATATTAAGACAGACAGGAGCCAGACTGTGACTGCTTTAACGTTGTTAGACAGACAGTTTGATAAGTAAGACAGACATGAGCCAGACTGTGACTTGCTTTACGTTGGTTAGACAGACAGTTTGATAAGTAAGACAGACAGGAGCCAGACTGTGACTGCTTTACGTTTGGTTAGACAGACAGTTTGATAAGTAAGACAGACAGGAGCCAGACTTTGACTGCTTTCGTTGGTTAGACAGCAGTTTGATTAAGTAAGACAGACAGAGCCAGCCTGTGACTCTGCTTACGTTTGGTTAGACAGACAGTTTTGAGAAGTAAGACAGACAGACCACTGTGACTGCTTTACGTTTTGGTTAACAGACAGTTTGATAGTAGACTAGACAGGAGACCAGACTGTGACTGCTTTACGTTTGGTTAGACAGACAGTTTGATAGTAAGACGACAGAGCCAGACTGTGACTGCTTTACGTTTGGTTAGACAGACAGTTTGATAGTAGACGACAGGAGCCGATACCTGTGACTGTCTTTTACGTTTGGTTAGACAGACAGTTTGATAAGTAAGACAGACAGGGGCCAGACTGTGACTGCTTTACGTTTGGTTAGACAGACAGTTTGATAAGTAAGACAGACAGGAGCCAGACGGCTTACGGTTATTTATGTTTTGTTTATTGTTTTGGGCAAGATACAATTAACTACAGGCAGCACCAACACAGTCTCCTGCACACTTCCTACACTCCAGAACGGCTACAGTACATAAATATACATACATCACACATATAATATACACACTATAATATACACACATATACATACACAATAATATACATACACATATAATATACATACACACATATAATATACATACACACATATAATATACATACACACATACACACATATAATATACATACATACAATACCATACATACATACACACATATAATACTACATACTATAATATACATAACCCACAGTAAATACATACACACATAATATACATACACACATAATATACCACACATAATAACATCACACATAATATACATAACACAACCACATATAATATACATACACATCATATATACATAACACAATAATAATACATACATACAATATACATACACACACATTACATACACACACACATATACATACACACATATAATATACATACACACATATAATACATACATACAATATATACATACTACAACACATATACATACACAATATAATACACCACTATAATATACCCACAACTATAATATACATACACACATAATATACATACATACAATATACATACATACACACAATATACATACACATATAATATACACACACATATAATATACATACACACACTATATAATACATACATACATATAATATACATACACACATATAATATACATCCACACATATATACATACATACACACATAATATACATACACATATAATATACACACATATAAAACACACATATTAATACATACACACATTATAATAATAACATACATCATACCTATATAATATACACACACATATAATATACACACACATATAATAACAATACACACATATATATACATACATACATACCTACAATTAATATACATACACACATAATATACACACACATATAATATACACACACATATATATACATACACACATCTAAATACATACATACATACATATAATATACACACACATATAATACATAACACATTATACCACACATATAAGATACACACACTATAATAACATACAACATATACATACACATACACATTAATATACACACACATATAATATACATACACACATATCTAAGCAATACATACATACATATAATATACATACACACATATAATATACATACATACAATATACATACATACACACAATATACATACACACTATAATACACACACACATATAATATACATACACACATATACTAACATACATACCACATATAATATACATACATACATATCAATATACATACACCAAATATACACACACATATATATACACACACACATATAATATACACACACATATAATATACATACACACATAATATACCACACATAATATACACACACATATAATATACATACACACATATAATATACATACATACATACAATATACATACACACAATATACATACACCATATAATATACATACTACATAATATATATACTACACACATATAATATACATACATACAATATACATCCATACACACAATATACATACACCTATAATACACACACACATATAATATACATACACACATATAATATACATACATACATACATATAATCTCACATACACACATAATATACACACACACATATAATATACACACACATATAATATACTACCACATATAATATACATACATACATACTATAATTACATACACCAATACTATACATACACACATATATATATACACACATAATAATATACAACACACATATAATTACATACCACTATAATATACATACATACATATAATATACACACACATTAAATTAACATACACACATATAATATACATACATATATACATATAATATACATACACACATATAATATAAAACATACATACAATATAAACATACATACACACAATATACATACACATATAATACACACACACATATAATAATACATACACACATAATATACATACACACATATAATATACATACTACTATAATATACATACATACAATATACATACTACACACAATATACATACACATATAATACACACACATATAATATACATACACACATATAATATACATACACCTATATATTACATACACATATAATACACACACACATATAAATACATACACACATATAATATACATACACACATAACCATATACATACACACATATAATATATATACATCCCCTATAATATACATACATCACCATATACTATACTACAACACATATAATATACATACACACATATAATATACATCACACCATATAATATACATACATACAATATACATACATCACACAATATACATACACATAAATATACACACACATATAATATACATACATACATACATACATACATATAATATACATCACACATATAATATACACACACATATAATATACATACACCACAATATACATACACCACAAAATATACATACCCATATAATATACCCACACATATATAATACACATACACACATATACTATATACAATACACATAGAATATACAACACACATATAATAACATACACACATATAATTATCATACAACATACATACCATACTAATATATATACATCACACATATATACCCCACACATATAATATACACACACTATATAATATACATACACACATATCATATACATACAATACATACATATACTATACACACACATATAATATACCATACACACATAATATACACCACCTATAATATACACACACATATAATATACATACACACAGATAATATACATACATACATACATATATATACACACACATATAATATACATACACACATATAATATACATACATACATACATATATGACATACACACATATAATATACATACTACATATACATACATACACACACACAATATACATACACATATAATACATACACACATATAATATACATACACACATATAATATACCTAACCACATATAATATACATACATACATACAATATATATGACTATACACACATATATATCACACACATAATATACACACACATATATATACACTACACACATATAATATACTACATACATACATATAATATACAACACTATAATAACATACACACATATATACAACACACATATAAATATACATACCACATATAATATACTACATATCATCATAATAATATACACACACATATAATATACATACACACATAAATATACATACATACATACATATAATATCATACACACATATAATATACATACATACACACAATATACATACACCATATAATACACACACACATATAATATACATACACACATATAATATACATAACACAACATTAATATACATACATACATACATATAATATACATACACCACATAATATACACACACTATAATATACCACACATAAATATACATACACACATATAATACATACACACATACATATAATATACACACACATATAATATACATACACACATATAATACACACACATATAATACTACACACATATAATATACATACATACATCATATACATACACACACATATAATATACATACACACATAGAATATAGCATACATACACACATATAATATACATACACACATAATTACATAAACATACATACAATATACATACATACACACAATATACATACACATAATACACACACACATATAATATACATACACACATATAATATACATACACCATATAATATACATACATACTAATATCATACACACATATAATACATCATACAATAAACATACATAACACAATATAACATACACATATAATACCACGACACATATAAATATACATACAACATATAATATCCATACACACATATATATACCATACACACATATAAAACTACATACATACACACACCCATATAATATACTATCACACATATAATATATACACTACACACACAATATAATATACATATACACACATATAATACCATACATACACACATACTATACATACACAAATACTATATTTACATACACATATAATATACCATACACTATATATACACACATAATATACCACACTATAATAAAACACACCCACATATATAACACACACATATAATATAGCAACACAAATACACACACATATAATATACATACACACATACATATAATATACATACACACATATAATATACATACACACATACATATAATATACATACACACATACATATACACACTGTGACAGATTGGTCCTTAAGAGCTGCTTGGGTCTTGTTATGGGAAATACTCCCCATTCTTTCAGGGAAGGAAGCACACATTCATCAGGCTAAAGCAATTTAACCGTCTTTAATGGTCTTCACTGGTTTAACATAACCAAACCCTTGCACCATAGCGCTGGCCATACAGCTTATACCAGCTGTCTATCGTTGTGTACTAACTCTCCACACCAACACATAAATAACACATAGAAAAAACATAACTAAACCCTTGCCCATAGCCTGGCATACAGCTATACAAGCTGTCTATCATTGTGTAACTACTCCACACCACACATAAATAACACATAGAAACATAACTAAACCCTTGCACCATAGCGCTGGCTATACAGCTTACAAGCTGTCTATCGTTGTGTAGCTACTCCACACCAACACATAATAACACAATAGAAAACATAACCAAACCCTTGAACCATAGCGCTGGCTATACAGCTATACAAGCTGTCTATCATTGTGTAGCTACTCCACACCAACACATAAATAACACAATAGAAAACATAACTAAACCCTTGCACCATAGTGCTGGCCTATACAGCTATACAACTGTCTATCATTGTGTAGCTACTCCACACCAACACATAAATAACACAATAGAAAACATAACTAAACCCTTGTACCATAGCGCTGGCCATTCAGCTATACAAGCTGTCTATCATTGTGTAGCTACTCCACACCAACACATAAATAACACATAGAAAACATAACTAAACCCTTGTACCATAGCGCTGGCCATACAGCTATACAAGCTGTCTATCATTGTGTAGCTACTCCACACCAACACAAAATAACACAATAGAAAAACATAACTAAACCCTTGCACCATAGCGCTGGCCATACAGCTATACAAGCTGTCTATCATTGTGTAGCTACTCCACACCCACACATAAATAACACAATAGAAAACATACTAAACCCTTGCACCATAGCGCTGGCCATACAGCTATACAAGCTGTCTATCATTGTGTAGCTACTCCACACCAACACATAAATACACAATATGAAAACATAACTACACCCTTGCACATAAAGCGCTGGCTATACAGCTATACAAGCTGTCTATCATTGTGTACTCACCCACACCACACATAATAACACAATAGAAAACATACTAACCCCTTGCCACCATAGTGCTGCTATACAGCTATACAGCTGTCTATCATTGTGTAGCTACTCCACCCAACACATAAATAACCAATAGAAACAAACTAAACCTTGCACCATAGTGCTGGCTATACAGCTATACAAGCTGTCTATCATTGTGTAGCTACTCCACACCAACACATAAATAACCAATAGAAAACATAACTAAACCCTTGCCCATAGTGCTGACTATACAGCTATACAAGCTGTCTATCATTGTGTAGCTACTCCACACCAACACATAAATAACACAATAGAAAACAAAACTAAACCCTTGCACCATAGCGCTGGCATACAGCTATACAAGCTGTCTATCATTGTGTAGCTACTCCACACCAACACATAAATAACACAATAGAAACCATAACTAAACCCTTGCACCATAGCGCTGACTATACAGCTATACAAGCTGTCTATCATTGTGTAGCTACTCCACACCACACCTAAATAACCACAATAGAAAACATAACTAAACCCTTGCACCATAGCGCTGGCCATACAGCTATACAAGCTGTCTATCGTTGTGTAGCTACTCCACACCAACACATAAATAACACAATAAAACACAACTAAACCCTTGCACCATAGCGCTGACTATACAGCTATACAAGCTGTCTATCGTTGTGTAGCTACTCCACCCAACACATAAATACCCAATAGAAAACATAACTAAACCCTTGCACCATAGCGCTGGACTATACAGCTATACAAGCTGTCTATCATTGTGTAGCTACTCCACACCAACACATAAATAACACAATAGAAAACACAACTAAACCCTTGCCCATAGTGCTGGCTATCCACAGCTATACAGCTGTCTATCATTGTGTAGCTACTCCACACAACAATAAATAACACAATAGAAACATAACTAAACCCTTGCACCATAGTGCTGACTATACAGCTCTCAAGCTGTCTATCATTGTGTAGCTACTCCAACACCACACATAAATAACACAATAAAAACATAACTAAACCCTTGGACCATAGCGCTCGGCCATACAGCTATACAGCGTCTGTCGTTGTGGTAGCTACTCCACACCACACATAAATAACACAATAGAAACCATAACTAAACCCTTGCACCATAGCGCTGGCTATCCCGCTATACCAGCTGTCTATCATTGTGTAGCTACTCCACACCAACACATAAATAACACAATAGAAAACACAACTAAACCCTTGCACCATAGCGCTGGCTATACAGCTATACAAGCTGTCTATCGTTGTGTAGCTACTACTCCACACCAACACATAAAATAACACAATAGAAACATACCTAAACCCTTGCACCCATAGCGCTGGCTCATACAGCTATACAAGCTGTCTATCATTGTGTAGCTACTCCACACCAACACATAAATAACCACATAGAAAACTAACTAAACCCTTGCACCATAGGCTGGCTATACAGCTATACAAGCTGTCTATCGTTGTGTAGCTACTCCACACCACACATAAATAACACATAGAAACATAAACTAAAACCCTTGCACCATAGTGCTGACTATACAGCTATACACTGTCTATCATTGTGTAGTACTACTCCACACCAACCATAATAACACAATAGAAAACATAACTAACCCTTGCACCATAAGCGCTGACTCATACAGCTAACAAGCTGTCTATCATTGTGTAGCTACGTCCATCACCAACACATAAATACACCATAGAAAATCAATAATAAACCCTGCAACCAGCCTGAGCATACAGCTATAGACAACTGTCCTACATGTGTAGCTACTCCACACCAACAATATAATAACACAATAGAAAACATACTAACCCTTGATACCTAGGCTACTGATACAGCTAACAATCGGTTTCTATCTAGTGTGTAGCTACTCCACACCAACACATAAATACACAATAAAAACATAACTAAAACCCTTGCAACCATAGCGCTGAGCATACAGCTATACAGCGTCTATCTTTGTAGCTACCCACACCAACAAAACACATAAATAACACAATAGAAACCTACTAAACCTGCACCATATTCGCGGACTATACGCTATACAAGTGTCTATCATTGTGTAGTCTACTCCACACCATAACCATAAATACACAATAGAAACATATACACCCGTGCCCAACAAAACCATAAGCGCTGTCTATACAGCTATACAAAGCTGTCTAGCGTGTGTAGCTACTCCAACCAACACAAATAACACCAAAAACAACATAACTAACCCTTGCACCATAGCGCTGGCCAATACAGCTATACAAGCTGTCTATCTTGTGTAGCTACTCGCACACCAACACATAATAACACAATAGAAAACATAACTAAACCCTTGCAACCTATAGCGCTGACTAATACAGCTATACAACTGGTCCTATCGTTGTGTAGCTACTCCACACCCAACACATAAATTAACACATAGAAACATAACTAAACCCTTGCACCATAGCGCTGGCCCATACAAGCTATACAAGCTGTCCTATCGTTGTGTACTACTACTCACACCAAACCACATAAATAACACAATAGAAAACATACTAAACCCGTGCACCATAGCGCTGACTATACAGCTATACAAGCTGTCTATCGTTTGTAGCTACCCACACCAACACATAAATAAAACACAATAGAAAACATACTAAACCCTTGCACCATAGCGTGGCTATACACTATACAAGCTGTCTATCGTTGTGGTAAGCTCCTACTACCACACCAACACATAAATACCACAATAGTAAAACCATAACTAAACCTTGCCATCCCTAGCGCTGGCTATAACAGCTTACAAGCTGTCCTCTCGTTGTGTAGCACTCCCAACCCAACACATAATAACACAAATAGAAAACATAACTAAACCCTTGCAACCCATAGTGGCTGGCCAGACAGCTATCAAGCTGTCTATTCGTTGTGGTACTCTACTCCACACCGAACACATAAATAACACAATAGCAAACATAATAACACCCTTGCACATAGCGCTGGCCATACAGCTATACAACTGCTATCGTTGTGTAGCTACTCCACACCAACACATAAATAACACAATAGAAAACATAACTAAACCTTGGCACCTAGCGCTGGGCCATACAGCTATACAAGCTGTCTATATTGTGTAGACTACTCCACACCAACCACATAATAACACAATCTAAAACACACCAACTAAACCCTTGCAACCATGTGCTGGCCATAACAGCTATACAAGCTGGTCTATCATTGGTGTTAGCTACTCCACACCAACACATAAATAACACAATAGAAAACACATAACCCTGCACCATAGTGCTGGCCAACAGCTATACAGCTGTCTATCATTGTTTAAGCTACTCACACCAACACATACATAACACAAAGAAAACCAACTAACCCTTGCCAACCATAGTGCTGGCTATACAGCTATAGCAAGCTGTTCTATCATTTGTGTAGCTACTCCCCACCAACACATCTAACACAATATAAAACATAACTAAACCTTGCAACCATATTGCTGGCTATACGCATACAAGCTGTCTATCATTGTGGTAGCTACTCCACACCACACATAATACACAATAGAAAAATAAACTAAACCCTGTACCAATAGTGCTGCCATACAGCTATACACTGTCTATCCATGTGTAGCTCTCCCACACCACACATAATAACACAATAGAAAACATAACTAAACCCTTGCACCATAGCGCTGACTATACAGCTTACAAGCTTTCTAATCGTTGTGTAGCTACTCCACACCAACACATAAATACACAATAGAAAACTAACTACACCCTTTGCCCATAGCGCTGGCCATACAGCTCTAACGGACAGCTGTCCAATCATTGTGTACTACTACTCCACACCAACCATATAAATAACACCCTAGAAAAATAACTACACCCTTCACCATAGCGCTGACTATACAGCTATACAAGCTGTCTATCATTGTGTAGCTACTCCACACCAACACATAAATAACACAATAGAAAACATAACTAAACCCTTGCACCATAGCGCTGGCTCATACAGCTATACAAGCTGTCTATCATTGTTATCTACTCGCACACCGAACACATAAAACACAATGAAAACATAAAACGGGGCGGGAAGGTCCCCTTGGGCACGCATAGCGCTGGCTATACAGCTATACACGCTGTCTATCGATGTGTGTATGCTAGCTCCACACCAACACGATAAATACACAATAGAAAACAGGTAGGATGGCGCAAGGGGGAAAACCCTTAAACCCTTCGCACCATAGTGCTGGCCTAAATAAATGCTGTCCATACAGCTATACAAGCTGTCTATCATTGTGTAGCTACTCCCACACCAACACATAACATACACAATAGAAACATACTAAACCCTTGCCCATAGCGCTGGCCATACAGCTAGACAAGCTTCTATCGTTGTTAGCTACGCCACACCACACCTAAATAACCAATAGAACACAGACTCACCTTTCCCATAGCGCTGCCATACAGCTACTACAAGCTGTCTATCGTTGTGTAGCTACTCCACACCAACACATAAATAAACCACAATAAAAACATCACTAAACCCTTGCACCATAGCGCTGGCCATACAGCTAACAAGCTGTCCTATCGTTGTTAGCTACTCCACACCAACACATAATAACACAATAGAAAATCATACTAAACCCTGCACCATAGCGCTGGCCATAACAGCTTAACAAGCTGTCCCTATCGTTGTGTAGCTTAGCTAACTCCACGACGGCGGACAGCTCATAAATACCACAAGAGAAAACATAACTAAAACCCTTGCACAAACATACGCTGGCCATACAGCTATACAAGCTGTCTATCATTGTGTAGCTACTCCAACACCAGACACATAAATAACACAAGAGAAAACACAACTAAACCCTGCACCATAGCGCTGACCATACAGCTATACAAGCTGTCTATCGTTGTTTCGCTACTTCGCACACCAACACATAAATAACACAATGAAAACATAACCAACCCTTGGATACCAGATCGCTGACTATAACAGCTATACAGTCCTGTCTTTATCATTGGTGTAGCTACTACTCCACACCACAACATAATACACAATAGAAAACATATACTAAAACCCTTGCACCATGTCTGGCCATACAGCTATACAAGGCTGTTCTATCATTGTGTAGTCTACTCCACAACCACACATAATACACAATAGAAAAACATAACAAACCCTTGCACCATAGCGCTGGTCATCAGCTATACAAGCCTGTCCTATCATTGTGTAGCCTCTCCACACCACACATAAATAACACAATGAAAACATAACTAAACCCTTGCACCATAGTTGCTGTAGACAGCTATACAGCTGTCTAATCGTTTTGTAGCTACTCCACACCAACACCATAAATCACATAGAAACAAACCAACCCTTGTACCATAGCGCTGACTATACCTCTATCCAAGAGCTGTCTATCAATTGTGTATCTACTCACACCAACACATAAATAACACAATAGAAAACTAACCAAACCCTTGCACCATAGTGCTGGCCAACAGCTATACAAGCTGTCTATCGTTGTTGGTATCTACTCCACCCAACACATAAATTAACCAATAAAAACATACCACTAAACCCTTGCACCATAGTGCTGGCCATAACAGCTTCAAGCTGTCCCTTCATTGTTGTACGCTACTCTCAACACCAACACTAAATAACACAATAGAAAACATAACCAAACCCTTGCAACATATCGCTGGCCATACCAGCTATACAAGCTGTCTATCATTGTGTAGCTACTCCACGCCCAACACATAAGATAAACACAATGAAAACATACCAAACCCTGTACCATAGCGCTGACATACAGCTATACAATGCTGTCCCTATCATTGTGTAGCTACTGCCACACCAACAACATAAATAAACACAATAGAAACATAACTGAAACCGTGCACCATAGTCTGGCCATACAGCTATACAAGCTGTCTATCAATTGTGTAGCACTTCCACACCAACACATACTAACACAATAGAAAACATACCAAAACCCTTGCACCATAGCGCTGGCCATCAGCTTTATACAAGCTGTTCTATCATTGTGTAGCTACTCCCACCAACACATAAATAACACAATAGAAAATCATAACTAAACCCTTGTAACCATAAGCGCTGACTATCAGCTATTCACGCTGTCTATCTTGTGTAGCTACTCCACACCAACACATAATAACACAATAGAAACATAACTAAACTTTGCCCATAGTGCTGGCTATCACATCTCTAACAAGCTGTCTATCATTGTGTAGCTACTCCACACCAACACCTAAATACCACAATAGAACACAACTAAACCTTTTTAACATAGCGCTGGCTATACAGCTATACAAGCTGTCTATCATTGTGTAGCTACTCCACACCAACACATAAATACACAATGAAAACACAACTAACTAAACCCTTGTACCAATAGCGGCTGGCCATAACAGCTTACAAGCTGTCTCATCGTTGTGTAGCTACTCCACACCAACACATAAATACCAATCGAAAACACAACGAAACCCTTGCACCTAGCCCGCTGGCCATACCGCTATACAAGCTGTCTATCGTTGTGTAGCTACTCCACACCAACACATAATCCCACAATAGAAACACATAACTAACCTTTCACCATAGCGTGGCTATACAGCTATACAAGCTGTCTATCGTTGTGAGCTATCCCAACCAACACATAAATAACACAATAGAAAACATAACTAAAAAACCCATTGCCCCATCCGCTGGCCATACAGCTATACCACTGCTATCGTTGTGTAGCTCTCCACACCACCATAAATAACACACAATAGAAAACATAACTAAACCTTGCACCCATAGCGCTGACTATACAGCTATACAAGCTTTTCTATTCATTGTGTAACTACTCCCACACCAACACATAAATAACACAATAAAAAACACAACTAAACCCTTGCACCATAGCGCTGCCATACACTGTATACAAGCTGTCCTATCATTTGAGCTACTCCACACCAACAATAAATAACACAATAAAAACATAAACTAACCTTGCACCATAGCGCTGGCCATACAGCTATACAAGCTTGTCTATCATTGGGTAGCTACTCCACACCAACACATAAATCACACAATAGAAAACCAACTCACCTCTTGCACCATAGCGCTGGCCATACAGCTATACACGCCTGTCTATCATTGTGTAGCTACTTCCACACACACTAAATACACAATAGAAACACAACTAAAAACCCTTGCACATCATGGCTTGCTATACAGCTAGACAAGCTTCTACATTGTGTAGCTACTCCCACCAACACATAACTAACACAATAGAAAACCCTAACTAAACCCTTGCATGCACGCATAAGCGCTGGTCTATACAGCTATACAAGCTGTCTATCCTTGTGTATCTACTCACACCAACACATAAATAACACAATGAAAACATAACTAAACCCCTTGCAATCCCCATAAGCGCTGGCTATAAGCTATACAAGCTGTCTATCATTGTGTAGCTACTCCACACCAACACATAAAATAACACAATAGAAACCATAACTAAACACCCTGCACACCATAGCGCTGGCTATATCAGTCTATACAATCGTCTATCATTGGTGTAGCTACTCCACACAACCATAAATACACAATAGAAACATAACTAAACCCTTGGCACCATGTGCTGGCATAACCGCTATACAAGCTGTCTATCATTGTGTAGCTACTCCAACACCAACACTCAATAACACAAAGAAAAACACCTAAACCCTTGCACCATAGCGCTGGGGCTATACAGCTATAACAGCTGTCTATCATTGTGTAGCTACTCCACACCAACACATAAATAACACAATAGAAACATAACTAAACCCTTGCACACCATAGCGCTGACTATACAGCTATACAAAGCTGTCTACGTTGTGTAGCTACTACTCCACACCACCACATAAAGAACACCATAGAACACTAACTAACCCTTGCACCATAGTGCTTGCCATACAGCTATACACAACTTGTCTATCATTGTGTAGCTACTCCCACCAAACAATAAATACACAATAGAAACATAACTAAACCCTTTCAACATAAGCGCTGGACATACAGCTATACAAGCTAGTCTATCGTTGTGTAGCTACTACTCTCCACACCCACACAAATAAACACAATAAAAACACAACTACACCCTTGCACCATAGCGCGGCATCAGCTATTACAGCTGTCCTATCGTTGTTTAGCTACTCCACACCAAACACATAAATAACACACTAGAAACACAACTAAACCCTTGCACCAGAAGCGCGATATACATCTTACAAGCTGTCATCTTGGTAGCTACGCCACAAACCCAACCCATAAAATAACCAATAGATAAACATAACTAACTTGCAAACATAGCGCTGGCTATCAGCTATACACGCTGTCTATCATTGTGTAGCTACTACAACACCACACATAATACACAATAGAAAACACACTAAACCCTTGCAACCATAGCGCTGGCCATACAGCTATACAAGCTGTCTTCATTGTGTGCTACTCAAACCAACACATAAATAACACAATAGACAACACAACTAACCCGTTGCACCATAGCGCTGACTATACAGCTATACAAGCTGTCCCCTATCATTGTGTAGCACTTACTTCCCACCAACACTAAATAACACAATAGAAAACACAACTAAACCCTTGCACCATAGCGCTGACTATACAGCTATACAAGCTGTCTATCATTGTGTAGCTACTCCACACCAACACATAAATAACACAATAGAAAACATAACTCACCCTGCACCATAGCGCTGGCCATACACTATACAAGCTGTCTATCATTGTGTATCTACTCCACACCAACCACATAAATAACACAATAGAAAACACACTCAAAACCCTTTTGCAAGCAACCATAGCGCTGGCCATACAGCTATACAAGCTGTCTATCATTGTTTGCTACTCCGACCACACCACACATAATAACACAATAGACAAACATAACTAAAACAAACCCTTGCACCATAGTGTGGCCATACGCTATACACTGTCTATCATTGTTACTACTCCCACACCAACACATAAATAACACAATAGAAAACATACTAAATCCCTTGCACCTGCGCTGGCTATACGCTATACAGCTTTCTATCATTGGTGTAGGCTACCCCACCCCACACTAAATAACAAATAAAAACACACTAAACCCTTGCACTCATAGCGCTGACTATACGCTACACAATCTTGTCTAATCATTGTGTAGCTACTCCACACCAACACATAAATAACACATAGAAACTAACTAAACCCTTGCACCATAGCGCTGGCTATAACAGCTATACAGCTGTTCCCTATCGTTGTGTAGCTACTCCACACCAAACATAAATAACACCATAGAAAAACTAACTAAAAAAACTACACCCTTGCACCATTACGTCTGCCATACAGCTATACAGCTGTCGATCATTGTGTAGCTACTCCACAAAAAAAAAAACCAACACATAAATAACACAATAGAAAACACCAACTAAACCCTGCACCATAGCGCTGGCCATACAGCTATACAAGCTGTCTATCATTGTGTACACTCCCACACCAACACATAAATAACACAATAGAAACCACACTAAACCCGTGCCCATAGCGCTGGCCCATACAGCTATACAGCTTTCCTTCATTGTGTAGCTACTCGCAACACCAACCATAAATACACAATAGAAAACATAACTAAACCCTTGCACCATAGCTCTGGCCATAACACTATCAAGCTGTCTATCATTGGTGTACTACTACTCCACACCACACATAAATAACACAATAGAAACATAACTAAAAAACCCTTGCAACCTAGCGCTGGCTATCATCTATACAAGCTGTCTATCATTGTGTACTACTCCACACCCACATAATAACAACAATCTAAAACATAACTAACCCTTGCACCATAGCGCTGACTATACAGCTAGACACTGTCTATCATTGTGTGCTACCCACAACCAACACATAAATAACACAATAGAAAACACCACTAAACCCTGCACCATAGTGCTGGACTATACAGCTATACAAGCTGTCTATCGTTGTGTAGCTCTACTACTCCACCCAACACTAAATAACACATAGAAACTACAACTAAAAAACCCTTGCCCATATGCTGACTATCCAGCTTATAACAAGCTGGTCTATCATTTTTAGCTACTCCCAACACCAACACATAAATAACACAATAGAAAACCAAACTAACCTGCACCATAGCGCTCGGGCCATATCAGCTATACAAGCTGTCTATTAGGTGAGCTACTCCACACCAACACATAATAACACACAATAGAAACATAACTACCCCTTGCAACCATCGCGCTGGGCCATACAGCTATACAAGTGTCTATCGTTGTGTAGCTACTCACATCAACACAGAAATAACACAATAGAAAACATAACGAACCCTTGCACACCCATAGCGCTGGCTATAACAGCTATACAAGCTTTCTATCATTGTGTACTACTCCACACCAACACATAAATAACACAATAGAAACATAACTAAACCCCTTGCACCATAGCGCTGGCCATACAGCTATACACGCTGTCTATCATTGTGTAGCTACTCCACACCAACCATAAATAAACACAAATAGAAAAAACATAAATAAACCCTTGCACCATAGCGCTGACTATACAGCTATCAAGCTGTCTATCGTTGTGGTAGCTACTCCACCCAACACAATAAATAACACAATAGAAAACCTAACTAAACCTTGCAACCATAGCGCTGACTACATACAGGTTTCGATACAGCTTTCTATCCATTGTGTAGCTTACTCCACAACCAACACATAAATAACACAAGAGAAAACATAACTAAACCCTTTTTTGCCCATAGCGCTGACTATAGTCAGCTATCCAAGCTGCTATCGTTGTGTAGCTACTCCACACACACATAAATAACACAATAGAAAACACAAGAGTTCAGTTCCATCAACGGTGTCTTCTGGTTTTCTGATTTCTGGCTTCTCCCCACCACAGCTCCCTGCCTCTGTTCAGATAGAGACAACACCCCAGACCCTGTTTAACCAGGTGGAACATCTACCTGGCCTCTCGGGGCTAACAAAGAGCTGTGGCATGATGACCAGTGGAATGGCACAAACATCCCACCCACCTGTCCATTAGTTTTCCAGACAGAGCCCTAAACTGTCTGTGCAATTCAAGCCTGTGTTACATTTCTCTAGGTTCATTATCCACCTGTCAGGGTAGATGCTGCACAGCACATCGGGACTATATACTTCCCTCTATAACCAGACCAGTATCTCCTGTCACAATACTACACACATACATATCCTCCAATACCCCATACATATACATACACATACACATACATAACACATACATACATATACATCACTACATATATATATATATAATATATATACATACATTCACAATACATACATGCATGCACATACCACATATACATAACACATACACATAACATACACATACATAATATATATAATCTTATATATATATATATCTATTATACATACACATACATACACATACCTGCAATGCATCACATACACATACATAACTACACACATACACATACCTACATATCATACACATAACACATACATTACATATATATTATATATATATATATAAAGATATATATATATATACGTACCACCTACATACACATACATACCTGCTGGCACATACACATACTACATACACATACATACACATACTACATATACATACACCTACATACAATGCAATACCATACACACTTCAATGACACAGCTTTACAAACCCTGCAGACTGACATTGGCACTTTGTCCATCATTTGAGAGTGAATGGAAAGATAAGCGTCTCTAATACCATGCACATACTGTGGAACTTCTTTCAATCCACAGCGCCTATCAAGTCACTTTTTACTGATCTAACTGCGTTAATATGACTGCTGATTGGCTGCATAGATGATACTGTGAATGTACTTCTACATACAGGTCCGTCTGGTTATGGTGACGTTGATATTGTGGAAGGGATATAATATCATTATAATGATAAACGAGTCTCTGTCTTTTATGGTAAATGTTTGTTCTACTTTTCCCCTTTAATTGAACCAGTGGGTCACTATCAGAGCCTCCTGTAATTAGTGAACACTGTGAGGAACACAGAACTCACTTCCCTGTGCGGGCAGCAGTGGTCCGGAGCCTGCGAGGTGTCCAGAGAGGTGCCTGCGTGCGCTGGTACAGAGATGGCGTGGAGGTGGAGGATGCATGAGGGTTTCATGGTGGAGATCGGACGGAAAGCCGCAGGCTGGTGATCCCCACTGGCGCCGGTGGAAACATTCCGGGTAGTTTGTCTGTGATGCTGTAGATGACTCTGTGCTCTATAAACCCTGACAGTGGAGAGGTACAGTGGGGAATGTCAGTTTCCTGAATCTAATATCTCCCCATTGGGGGTCCAGACGAGTTTACCCGGGGACCTCCTGAGTGCTACTAAGTGCCACTTACCTGTTATCCTGAAACTTTACCATGCCCCAGCTTGTCCCGCCTTAAAAAGGCCACACCTACCGTAAAGACCACAACTACCTTAAAGACCATCCTACTTAAAGACCACACCTGCCTTAAAGACCACACCTACCTTAAAGACCACACCCCTACCTTAAAGACCACACCTACCTTAAAGCCACGCCTACCTTTAAAGACAAGCCCCTAAAGACCACATCTGACCTTAAAGACCACACCTACCCTTTAAAGACCATGCCCGCCTTAAAGACCACAACTACCTTAAGAACCGCACCCCTCCTTAAAGAAACAAGACGCCTACCTTAAAGACCACACCCTACCTTAAGACCCATACCGCCTTAAAGAAAGACCAACGCCTACCTTAAAGACAACGCCTACCTTTAAACAATGGTCCTGCTCTTAATACCTAACAACTACCGTTAACAGTATCCCACACCCCTACCTTTAACGGACCATGCTCTGCCTTAATACCACAACCCCTACACATCATATAAAGAAGCCCATGTCCCCACCTACTACACCAAGGATGGGACGCGGTCTCACCACGCTTCTCGCTCTCCTTCCTCGCCGTCTCCTTCGCTCCCACCTTCTTCTTGCTCCCGCCTCATCACCGACCATCATCGTCCTATACTCCGCTCACCTTACACCTACCTTTAAACTACTGCCCACTGCCAAAGAAACCATGCCTCGCCTAAAAGGATCCCACGCCCGCCTTAAAGTGACCGATCACCTGTCCTTAAAGTGACCACACTCCCCCTTTTAACCGTAACACCTATTGTAAAAGACCATGCCCACCTTTAAGTGTAACCAAAAGGTATTTTATTGGGTCTCACAAGTCCTGCAAAATCAGGGACTGTTGGCATCTCGCATGTTAAAGGGGCTTAATTTTATTAATCTGCAGTAACCATCAGATAATATCTAACTAGATTAAAGCTAACATCTGATTGGTTTGCTGCAGATTAAGAGCACAAGTGTTTGCACCACTTATTACAGTAAAGATTGGTAGATTTGGGGGGTCAGGTCCTCACTTAATTGTGACGCCCATCTTTCGCTCTTCACATTCTCCTCTATACCCCCCTCTTTCTGCCTCGCTTTGTCTTCTTGGATCTCCAGAGCCTCTCCGCCCCCCCGGTGAAGATCTTGAACACAGACCATGAAGTGGAGGAGAAACGTTACAGCGGAGAGCGAATTGCCCTGAACTGTGAGCTGTCTCGTGAGAGCGGCCTGGCGCGCTGGTACAAGGATGGAGAGAGGGTGGAGGAGAGCGAAGGCATCAGGCTGGAGTCAGAGGGCAAACGCCGCTCTACATTGTTACACTAGGTACAGTATGAGGCAGTGTGTAGTTGATACATTGTTACACTAGGTACAGTATAAGGCAGTGTGTAGTTGTTACATTGTTACACTAGGTACAGTATAAGGCAGTGTGTAGTTGTTACATTGTTACACTAGGTACAGTATGAGGCAGTGTGTAGTTGATACATTGTTACACTAGGTATAGTATAAGGCAGTGTGTAGTTGTTACATTATTACACTAGGTACAGTATGAGGCAGTGTGTAGTTGATACATTGTTACACTCTTCTCAATGCTGCTGATTCCATAGGTGGGAGATACATTGTTACACTCTTCTCAATGCTGCTGATTCCATAGGTGGGAGATACAGTGAATTCTATAAATCACAGAGAATCATTTACAATTTAGCTTTAGTTCCCCTTTAAACTCTGTAATTCATTTGCAACAGTTGGAAAAGGATTTACTCATTTACAGTTTATTGCAGCAACAGAGGAAGAGGAAACAACTGCAACTCTAACAATGGTTGGCACATTCAGTAGGACAGACAGACACCTGTAAACATGTCACACGTGCACCACCAAGTAACTGACCCCCAGACCAACTCAATGGTACCCAGACTAGGACAGCCTCAGATCAGCGTAGCTCCTCTATATAACAGGTCACGTCTGTCCCAGAGTATTCAGTTACCCAGCATGCACTCTCACCCTACAGCTTTGAATTCAGTTACCCAGCATGCACTCTCACCCTACAGCCTTGAATTCAGTTACCCAGCATGCACTCTCAACCTACAGCTTTGAATTCAGTTACCCAGCATGCACTCGCACCCTACAGCTTTGAATTCAGTTACCCAGCATGCACTCTCACCCTACAGCCTTGAATTCACTGATTCAGGGTGACTCCCTTTAAAATAATATTAAGGGTACTACTGACCTAATGGATATTCCTCCTTGACCAATCAGACATTGTTTGTGGTGAGAGAAAGAATATTAATTGGATAATTCCTTTCCTTTTAAGACCCGAACAGTATAAAATTTACATGGACGAAAGGCTGGTAACATGTAAACGTGATGCAGGCGCATTGATTATCAGATCACACTACATGTAACGGTGGTAGTAGGAGGATTTCCTACATGTTGGGGTTTAAAGGGGGGTTGGTGGGTAAGTTAAGCAGACCTATCGGAATGCTTCAATTAGAGTTGAATGCAAGCTTTAAGAACAGAAAGTTACACAGGCTCCCTACGGTGAACAATTGGAAGTTCAGCTGCTCAGTGTCACTTTCTGAATCCAGTTTCTTTTACATGGCGGGGTTTTGGTGTCAGGGATGTATGGTGAGGGGGAAACGGTTATTTAAGTGGCTGGGTTTCAGGTGGCGAAACACAGCAAGTTCAGGGTGTTTTACAAGGAATTTTGGAAGCTGAATGAGACTCAAACCAGTGTCCGACAGCTGCACGTTTAACCCTTCACGTTCGAGTTTGGTCAGCGATTGGACCGTGTTGCTTAACCATGTAAATGGCTAGGAGACGCAAGTGTTTAAAAAATCCCAGAGGAATGCTGGATTGAGGTGTATAACTTCCCCTATTAAGGTTGTAGGGCGTAGGGTGGATGAAATCTTTATTTCCATCTAATTGACTTTCCTAATAAAAACTCTTCAGGTTGAATTGTCAGTCAGTATTTCATTAGATACATGAGGCAGACTGTACCGGTATCAGTGTAACCATACAGTATGTATATAATAACTGGACTTAGCCTGTACATATACATTACATATTAATATTTCACATGGTCGTAAGGGCTGGTCAGTATTCAAGATAATGATGCAGACTGTACCGCGTATCAGTGAATCATTACAGTATGTTATATAATAATGGTACTTAGCCTTGTTTCCATATACCATTACATATAATATCATCATGGTGTAAGGCTGGTCAGTATTTCATTAGACAGATGCAGACGTTATCCGGGTATCAGGGTAACCATACAGAATGGAATATAACTGGTACTTAGCCTTGTTCCATTACATTATAATAGTACATCATGGTGTAAGGCTGGGTCAGTATTTCCATGAGATAAATGAGCAGACTTGGTACCGGTATCAGTGAACTCAGACAGTATTGTATATAAATAATGGTACTTAGCTGTGTTCATATACAGTACCATATAATACTAAGTCGGTTGTAAGCTGTGTCAGTATTCATAGATACGATGATGCAGGGACTGTACCGGTCTACAGTGTAACCATACAGTATGTATATATAACTGGGTACTTAGCCTGGTTCCATGTACATTACATATAATATCATCATGGAGGCGTCAGTATTGTAATGGAGATACATGATGCAGGCGTACCGGTATCAGTTAAACCATAAAGATGGTATATAATAACTGGTTACTTAGCCTGTGTTCCACTAACATTATATATAATTATCATCATCGGTGTAAGGTGGGGTCAGTATTTCCAAGATAGATGATGCAGACTGTACCGGTGATCAGTTGTAATCCATACCAGTATTGTATATAACTAACTGTACTTAGCCTTGTTGCCATATAAATTACATTTTTAAATTAAAATATGTCATCTGGTATAAGGCGTGGTCAGTATTTCCATTAGATACATGATGAGACTGTACGGTATTAAGTGTTGAAACCATACAGGGATTGTATATAATACTGGTACTGTAGCCTGTGTCCAGTACATACATAATAAATTCATCATGGTGTGTAAGGCTGGAGTCTTTTCATTAGATGACATGATGCAGGCGGCCTCGGGTCAGTACCATACAGTATTGTATATTAATAAAACTGGACTTAGCAGCTGTCCATTTACGATTATCAATCTCATCATTTGTGTAAGCTGGTCAGTTATTTCCATTAATGATACATGATGCAGACATGTAACCGGATAGTGGTAAACCTACAGGATTGTATATAATAACTGGTACTAGGCCTGTGGACCATATACATTACATATAAAATTTTTCATCATGGGTAAGGTGGTCAGATTTTCCATTAGATACATGATGGCAGACTTGTACCGGATTAGCAGTGTGAAACCATACAGATTGTAATAATAACTGGTACTTAGCCTTGTACATATACATTACATATAATATCAGTCATGGTGTAAGGCTGCGTCAAGTATTTCCATTAGTACAGATGCGGACTGTACCGGTATAGTGTAACCATACAGTATTGTATCATAATAATGGTACTTAGCTTGTACCATAGACATTACATATACAATCATGCATGGGTAGGGCCTGGTCAGTATTTCCATTAGATACATGATGCCAGACTGACGGTATCAGTGTAACCATACAGTATTGTAGTAGAATGAAGACTGGTACTTAGCCTTTTGTCCATATACATTACATCTAGACATAGTCATCCAGGTAAGGGGTCAGTATTTCCATTAGATACATGATGCAGAATGTTACGGTATTATCGTAACCAAACAGTATGTATGATAATAATGGTACTAGCCTTGTGCCATAACAATTACAGATAAATCATCATGGATGGCTGGCAGGATTTCCATTAGGATAATGTGCAGACTGTACCGGTATTAGTGTATAACCATACAGTATGTAATAATAACTGGTACATTAGCTTGTACCATATACATTTACTATATATCTATCATGTGTAAGGTGGTCAGTATTTCCATTAGTACATGATGCAGACGTACGGTAAAGTGTAACCATCTAGATATGTATATAATGAACTGTTACTAGCCTGACTCATAACATTACTATATAAGATACATGGTATTGTAAGGCGGTGTCAGTATTCCATTAGAGTACATGATGCAGACTGTACTGTAGTCAGTGTAACAATACAGTATTGTAATAATAAAATGGTACTAGCCTTGTGCACATTTATACATACAATAATATCATCAGAGGTAAGGCTAGGTAGTTATTCATTAGATAACATGATGCAGATCGTACCGGTATCAGTGTAACCAACAGTATTGTATATACATAAACTGGTACTTAGGTGACCATTAACATTACAGATATCATCATGGTGTTGGTTAAGGCGGAGTATTCCATTAGACTACATGATGCAGACTGGACTACTGGATCAGTGTAACCATACGTATGTCTATAATAACTGGACTTAGCTGTGTACCATATACATTACATATAATATATCTGGTGTAAGGCTGGTCAGTATTTCAATTAGATAACATGATGCGATGTACCGGATCAGTGTAACCAATACAGAATTTGTATAGAAAATGGGATTAGCCTTGGTACCATTACATACATTATACATCATGGTGTAAGTGCGTCAGGATTTCCATTCGAGACTGATGCAGACTGACTCAGGTATCAGTGTAACCATACAGATGTATGATTAATAACTGGTGACTTAGCCTTGTACCATATACATACATATCAATATATCACGTGTAAGGCTGGGCAGTATTTCAGCATTAGAATACTGATGCAGCTGTAACCGGTACTCAGTTTAACCATACAGGATGATATTATAATAACTGGTACTTAGCTTGTGACCATATTACCATACATATAAATCCACAGCTGTGAAGAGTGGTCAGTATTCTATAGATACATATGCAGACGTACGCGATCGTGTAACCATACAGAATTTATATAGAAAACTGGTTACTAGCCTTGTACCATACTACATACATATAAATATCATTGGTGTAAGGCTGGCAGTATGTCCATGTGATACATGATGCAGACGTACCGGTTATCAGGTGTGGAAACCATACAGTATGTATATAAATAAAACTGGTACTAGCCTTGTATCCATATACAACAATAGATATCATCAGTGTAAGGCGGGTCAGATTTCCATTAGAAGATGCAGATCGTACCGGATCAGTGTAACAACAACAGTATTGCTATATACTAAATGGTACTAGTTTGTACAATACATACATATAATAATCATCAGTGGGTAAGGCGTGGTCAGTAGTTCCATTAGAACATGAGAAGGACTGTACCGATCAGTGTTAACCATACAGTTAGTTGTATATGAATAACTGGTATTAGCCTTTACCATAACATTACATTATAATTCTCATCGGTGTAGGCTGGTCAGTATTCCATAAGCTAATGATGCAGACGAGCTGTACGGATCAGTGTCAACCATAAAGTATGTATATAATAATGGTACGTCCTGTGCAATTGACATTACATATACTCTCTCATGGTAAGTGGTCAGTATTTCATTCATAGAACATTGATGCAAGACTGTACCGGTCATCGGTGTAAACATCAAACAGTATTGTATATAATAACTGTAATGTAGCCTTTGTAACACATACATACACTATATAATATCATCATAATGGTTGTAAGGCTGGTCAGTATTTCCATAGATACATGATGCAGACTGTACCGTATCAGTGGAATAAACACTACAGTATTGTATAAAAACTGGTACTTAGCCGTTGTAACATATTAATTACATATAATTCATCATTGGGTAAGGATGGTCATTTCCATTAGATACTGAATGCAGACTGTACGGTATCAGTGAACCAACAGTATTGATATAATAACTGGTACTTACCTTGTAAGGAACAACAATAAATATCAGTGTAAGGCGTGGTCAGTATTTCATTAGATGACATGCATGCAGATGTACCGTAGTCAGGGTAACCATACAGTGTGTATATAGAAAACTGGTAGTTAGCCTTGGTGCCATGAGACATACATATATAATCATCATGCAGGTAAGGCTGGTCAGTATTTCCATTAGATAATTATGCTAGACTGTACTGGTATCAGTGTGTAAACAACAGTCTTGTATATAATAATGGTACCTAGCCTGTGTACCAGATACAGTACATAATATCTCATCGGTGTAAGGCTGGTCGGTATTCCATAGAACATGATGCAGACGTGTACAGTATCAGTGAACCATACAGTATTGTATATAATAACTGGTACTAGCCTTGTACGATACATGTACATATCATCATCACATGTGGTAAGGCGTGCAGTATTGCACTAGATACATGATGACAGACTGTACCGGTATCAGAGTAACCATACAGTATTGGTGTATAATAACTGGTACTTAGCCTTGTGCCATAACATTCATATCATATCATTCAATGGTATAAGCGGGTCCAGTATTCCATTAGGATACATGATGAAGACTGTTACTGGTATCCGTGTTAACCAACAGATGTATATAATAAATGACTGTAGCCTTGTGACCATTATACATTACATTTAATATCATCATGTGTAAGGGCTGGTGCAGTATTCCATTAGATACATGAGCAGACTGTACCGGTATCAGGGTAAACAATTACAGATTGGAATATATAATAACCGTGGTCAGCGTGTGCATATACATTACAATACTGAATCATCATGTTTAAGGCTGGTCAGTATTTTCCATTAGATACATGATGAGTGTACCGGTATCAGTATTCACCATACAGTATTTGTATATATAACATGACGTATAGTTGTACCATTATACAGCTAATATCTATATTGTGGTAAGCGGTCAGTATCATGAGATACTGATGCCAGTGACTGTACCGGTATCAGTGTAACATACCAGTAATTGAGCATCATAACTAAAGTACACCTATACTGACCCTTGTTCCTATACATTAATATAATATCATTCATGGTGTAAGGGGTCAGTATATTCCATAGATACATGATGCAGACTGTTACGCTATCAGTGGAACCATAGTTATTGCTATAATTAAACTGGTACTTAGCCTTGTGCATATAACATTACATATAAATATCTCATAGTGTAAGGCTGGTCCTAGTTTTCCATTAGATACATGATGCAGACTGTTACCGGTTATCGTGTGTACCCCCACTCCACGATTGTATATAGTAATAATGTGTATCTAGCTGGACCATTATACATTACAGTATAATATCATTGTGTAAGGCTGGTCGATTTCATAGATACATGAGCAGACGTACCGGGTATGCAGTGTAACCATACAGTTTTTAAAAGAACTGGACTCTAGCCTTGTTGAAATACTTAATAGTAAATAATCATGAGTTAAGGCGGTCAGATTTCCATAAGATAACCGCTGCAGATGTTTACGTATCAGTGTAACCATACAGTATGTATATAAAACTGCGTTACTATGACATTCATAATCATATGTATGTATGACATTACATTTACATATAACAATCATAGTTAGCAGCTAGTATCCATAGTATAATGGCAGCTGTACGTCAGTTGATACATGTAATTACAAAACGGGTTACAGTATGAGTCCGTGTGTCTGTATACAGTTACAATAGTTCATATGCATGTGTAGGTGGTCAATCATAGACAGCAAGAGTACGGTATAGGTAACATACAGATGATTGAACGGTGACTTACATGTGTTTACACTAAGTACATAGTAGGTGTAGATCGCAGTAAGTGAGCTGTTAATCAGTCTATACATACAGATGTTATCTAAAGGTAGTGCGGTTGTTAACATTGTACAACTAATACAGATATGAGTAGAGGTGATGCTTGATACATGTAACATGTAATACGCGATTGTCATTTTACATATGTTACACTAGGTGACAGTAGAGGCGAGTGTGTAGTTGTATTCAATTAACAGTACAGATGAGGCAGTTGTGTAGTTTGTACATTGTTGCACTATGTACAGTATGAGAGGGTAGTTGACTTTATATACACACGGTGCAGATGAGCAGTGTTTGTAGTGTTCTTGTCTTTTACACAAGTACAGTATAGGCCTGTTGTAGTTGTTAATTGACTACAAGGTACAGTATGAGCAGTGTGATAGTGTGTAATTTTTACACTAGGTTACAGTTGATAGGCCAGTGTGTGTAGTTGTTACATTGTACAAAGTCAGTATGAGGCAGTGTGTTAGTTTTCTTTATTACTAGGTACAGTATTGAGAGGTGGTTGTAGTTGTTAATTGTTACATAGGTACAGTATGAGGCAGTGTGTAGTTGTTACATTGTTACAATTAGGTACAGTATAAGGCAGTGTGTAGTGTAGTTGTACATTGTTACACTAGGTACAGTATGATAGGGAGTGGTAGTTTTACTGTTACACAGGTACAGTATGAGGGCAGTGTGTAGTTTTACATTATGTACACTAGGTACAGTATGAGGCAGTGTGTAGTTGTTACATTGTTACACAGGTATAGTATAAGGCAGTGTGTAGTTGTTAACATTGTTCACTAGTACAGTATGAGGCAGGTGTAGTTGTACATTTGATATTACAGTTAGGCAGGTGAGGGTGTTAAGTTGTAGTTGATACTGTTACAGTTAGGGAAGTATAGGCAGTGTGAGTTTCTGTTACACTAGGTACATTTATAAGGGGCAGTAGTGTGCGTTAGGATACATTGTTACACTAGGGTTTGTATAATACGTTATTATTTAGATTGTCCTATATTAAAATTTAACTTTTAAGGTAATTAATAGGTTATGTGTTAGTTTTAATCCTTTATTTATAATAATGTGGGATTACAATTTACCTTATAGTATTAAATATTGATGTTAATGTAAAAATATATACATTGTATTTTTTACACTAGGTACAGATGAGGCAAGTGTGTGTTAGACTCTGAGTTACAATTTTTTATAGTTAAGTGTGTGTGTTTTACATGTGTCTATTAAAGGTAAGTGTATACCGTATAAGGCAGTGTGTAGTTGTTCATTGTTACATAGGTACAGTATGAGGGCGTTGGTGTAGTGATAATGTTACACTAGGTATGATAAGGCAGTGTGTAGTTTACATTGTTACACTAGGAGTTAAGGCAGTGTGTAGTTGTACATTGTACACTAGGTTACGTATAAGCAGGTGTGTAGTTGTTACATTGTTACACTGGTACAGTATGAGGCAGTAGTGTGTAGTTGTTACATTGTTACACTAGGGTACAGTATGAGGCCATAGGTTGTAGTTGAGACATTGTTACACTAGGTATAGTATAAGGCAGGTGTTAGTTGTACTGTTACACTAGGTACAGTATGAGGCAGTGTGTAGTTGTTACATTGTTACATAGGTACAGTATGAGGCAGTGTGTAGTTGGTACATTGTTACAATAGGTTACAGTATGAGGCAGGTGTAGTGATACATTGCACTGTATAGATAAGGCAGGTGTGTTGTTACATTGTTACAATAGGTACGTATAAGGCAGTGTTGTAGTGTGTTACATTGTTACCACGTAGGTACAGGTATTGAGGCTAGTGTTGAGAGTTGATTACATTGTACACTAGGTTACAGTATAGAGGAGTGTGTAGTTGTTTTACATTGTTACACTAGGTACAGTATGAGGCAGTGTTAGTTGTTACATTGTACACTGAGGTATCGTATAAGGCGAGTGTGTAGTTGTTACATGTTACACTAGGTACAGTCATAAGGAGGGTAGTTGTTACATTGTTACACTAGGTACAGGTATAAGCAGGTGTAGTGAACATGTACACTAGGTACAGAATAATGCAGTGTGTAGTTGTACATTATTACACTAGGTACAGTAGGGCAGTGTGTAGTTGATACATTGTTACACTAGGACCGTATAAGGCAGTGTGTAGTTGTTACATTGTTACATCTTCTCAATGCTGCTGATTCCATAGGTGGGGAGTACAGTGATTCATAAATCAAAGAGAATCATTTACATTAGCTTTAGTTCCACTTAAACTCTGTAATTCATTTGCAACAGTTGCGAAAAGGATTTATCATTACAGTTTATTGCAGCAAACAGAGGAAGAGGAAACAACTGACAACTCTAACAAGGTGGACATTCAGAGGACAGACAGACACCGTAAACTGTCAACGTGCACCACCAAGTAAAGGACCCAGACCAACTCAATGGTACCCAGATAGGACAGCCTCAAGATCAGCGTAGCTCGCTGCATGCACTCTCACCTACAGCCTGGAATTCAGTTACCAGCATGCTCCTCTCAACCCTAAGCCTGGGAATTCAGTTACCCAGACATGCACCTCGCACCCTACAGCCTTGAATGAATTCAGTTACCCAGAAGCACTTGCACCACCCACAGATTTGAATTCAGTTACCCAGCATGCCACTCTCAACCCTACAGCCTTGAATTCAGTTACCCAGCATGCACTCTCACCCTACAGCCTGAATTCAGTTACCCAGCATGCACTTCTCACCTACAGCTTGAATTCAGTTACCAGCATGCACTCTCACCCTACAGCCTGGAATTCAGTTACCCAGCAGCACTCTCACCCTACAGCTTGAATTCAGTTACCAGCATGCACTCCACCCTACAGCCAGAATTCAGTTACCCAGCATGCACTCTCACCACAGCCTGATCAGTTACCCAGCTGCCTCTCACCCCCAGCTTGAATTCAGTTACCCAGCATGCACTCGCACCCTACAGCCTAGAATTCAGTTACCCAGCATGCACTCTCACCCTACAGCCTTGAATTCAGTTACCCAGCATGCATTCTTACCCTACAGCCTTGAATTCACTTACCCAGCATGCATTCTTACCCTACAGCCTTGAATTCAGTTACCCAGCCTCAGATCAGCGTAGCTCCTCTATATAACAGGTCACATCTGTCCCAGAGTATTCAGTTAAGGTGCCCATACATCTATAAGATTTTACTTACCCGACCGAGCGATCACGCGATGTTCATCGATGCTGCCGGAACCGCTTCTCCCGATCTACATTCGACCGACATGCGATCGCAAAATCCCATTCATTTTGCGATCGCATGTCGGTCGAATGTAAGATCGGGAGAGAAGCGGTTCCGGCAGGATCGAAGGAACATCGGGTGAGCGCTCGGTTGGGTAAGTAAAATCTTATAGATGTATGGGCACCTTAACCCAGCATGCACTTTCACCCTACAGCCTGGAATCAGTTACCCAGCATGCACTCTCACCCTACAGCCTGGAATTCAGTTACCCAGCATGCATCTCACCCTACAGCCTGGAATTCAGTTACCCAGCATGCACTCGCACCCTACAGCCTGGAATTCAGTTACCAGCATGCACTCGCACCCTACAGCCTTGAATTCAGTTACCCAGCATGCACTTTCACCCTACAGCCTGGAATTCAGTTACCCAGCATGCACTCTCACCCTACAGCCTGGAATTCAGTTACCCAGCATGCACTCACCCTACAGCCTGGAATTCAGTTACCCAGCATGCACTCTCATCCTACAGCCTGGAATTCAAGTACCCAGCATGCACTCTCACCCTACAGCCTTGAATTCAGTTACCCAGCATGCACTCTCACCCTACAGCCTGGAATTCAGTTACCCAGCATGCACTCTCACCCTACAGCCTTGAATTCAGTTACCCAGCATGCATTCTACCCTACAGCTTGAAATTCAGTTTACCCAGCATGCACTTTCAACCCTACAGACTTGAATTCAGTTACCAGCATGCATTCTTACCCTACAGCCTTGAATTCAGTTACCCAGCATGCACTTTCACCCTACAGCCTTGAATTCAGTTACCCAGCATGCACTTTCACCCTACAGCCTTGAATTCAGTTACCCAGCATGCACTTTCACCCTACAGCCCAGTATTTATTTACTCAGTGTAAAATATCTATGCAATTAGAAATGGCTTTGACGATATATCATCATGTTCATTAAGGATATAATTATATTATATATATGTTACTCACACATATACAGTAGATTATAAAGTTTTTTCAAAAACAGTTTAAAATGAAAAGTACCGGGGGCAGGGAAGTAGGATCGGGACTTTCTACCTCCTAATATCCTTTTGTGGCATCACAAAGAAAACTGCTCCTGCCAGGCTTCATGGGTGCTTCAGCACTATCTGTAATACAGGAAGGCCCAGGGCACTAACCTGGAAGATGAAAACGGTTTGGGCTGTAGCTCCTCAATGAAACCATATTGGGAGGTTGAAACAATTCTTCCTACCTCCCTGTCCCAGGTATTTTCATTTCTAGCTGGGTACACACCATACAATAATTTGGCCTGACCGACCGACATTTCACATTTCGACACAAGCACGTTTGGACGGGTCGGAAAACCAAGACCAATCATGCAGTTCTCTATGGATATCTGTCAGACACGACAGCTTGAGCCACAACCAAGAGTCTGTCCTCCAGGCCGACCAGTCGGAAGCCTCGAACCGTCGGTCAGGAGGAAAGATTGTAACATGTGTATCTATCTTAAAAAGGTTAAGAATGTTTACATTGTAGTTGTTTTTTTAGCCCAATGTATGTATGTATGTATGTATGTATGTATGCATGCATGTATGTATGTGTGTATGCATGTATGTATGCATGTATGTGTGTATGCATGCATGTATGTATGCATGCATGTATGTATGCACGTATGTATGCGTGTATGTATGTATGTGTGTATGCATGCATGTATGCATGCATGTATGTATGTATGTGTGTATGCATGTATGTATGTATGCATGTATGTGTGTATGTATGCATGTATGTATGCATGTATGTATGTATGTGTGTATGCATGTATGTATGTATGCATGTATGTATGTATGCATGTATGTATGTATGTATGTATGCATGTATTTTATTTCTTATATAGCGCTACATATTTTGCAGCGCTTTACAATTATTTACTCGATTCACATCAGGCCCTGCCCCGAAGAGCTTACAATCTAATCACTTTATGTACACATACAACCTATCAGTAGGTCTTTATGATTGTGGGGGAAACTGGAGCGCCCGGAGGAAACCCACGCAAGCACGGGGAGAACATACAAACTCCTTGCAGATGTGTCCAAGGGTGGAATCGAACTCAGGACCTCAGCGCTGCAAGGGATAAGTGCTAACCACTGAGCCACCGTACTGCCAATCAGTAGTGAAACGGTAAAAGGCTGAGAGCTGAAGGGTTAACACAAATTCATAGCACTGACTGGCAGATTGGTGTACTGATACGCTGGTGACTGGGTAATCAGCTGATCAGGTTCATTGCATAGGTAACATTTAGCTGTCGTATTACATAAGGCTCTAAAGGGGGTCAGACTAGAAATAGTTAATTTTGCCCTTTAGCCTGGTTACAGAAGTGCCCAGCAGGGGTCAGTGTAACGCCTGCAATACCCACACGCTGGGACTTGTGCCAGGTTAGGAGCTGTGCGTGTCTGAGAACATGAACACAAGTTACCCTTTCCAGTTGTCTGACCTGAATGTCTGCACATCATGGTCCATATTTCCCACATTTCAGCCTGGCACAGTACAAAGCCTGTTCCCTGGCACTGTTATCAACCTGGGCAATATTCTGTTTCTGGGTACACAATGGGTTAATACGTTAACATTCTTATAATGAATATTAACCTGGGTACAGTCTGAGTGGGTACAAGTGGGCATGATGAGCAGGTCGTAGAAGTAGTTATGAGGGAGAAAGGGGGTATTAATATTGGGAGGAGGTGGAAGTGCCAATGGGCAGATAATGGGTATCAATGGATACCCCTGTACCAGATGGGCAGGGTGTGGTACCAGGTGGACAGTTACTCAGTACTAGGTGGGCAGTTCCCCCCCATACAAGGTGGGCAGGGTGTACCAGGTGGGCAGTTCCCCCCTGTACTAGATAGGCAGTACCCCCCCCCATCCATTGCCCCCCACCTTGTCAGTCCAACCAGCAGAGGCCCCACTCCCCAGTCACTGGAACCGACTCCGACTCTACTTGGCTCTGTCTCGGTGACTCACTGGGACCGTCCGGCGCTCACACAGAGATTCCCAGACCAGCACCAGCCCCGTCCATCCCACTGACAACAAGGCCCCGCCCAGAGATCCCTGACTGGCTGCTGGACACGGACTGGGCGTGCACACACAGATACCATGTACCAGCACACACACAGATACCATGTACCAGCACACACAGATACCATGTACCAGCACACACACATATATACCATGTAACAGCACACACAGATACCATGTACCAGCACACACAGATACCAGGTAACAGCACATACACAGAGAGACCATGTAACAGAGTACACACACATATATCATGTAACAGCACACACACACACACAGAGATACCATGTACCAGCACACACAGATAACATGTAACAACACACACAGAGATACCATGTACCAGCACACACAGATACCATGTAACATCAGACACACATATACCATGAAACAGCACACACAGATGCGATGTTACAGCACACACACACAGATACCACGTACCAGCACACACAGATAACACGTAACAGCACACACAGAGATACCATGTACCAGCACACACAGATAACTGCTCTCCTGTTTATTATACTTCTACGATTCCACTGTGAGTGTGTTTTAAGATTTTGTCTAATAAAGGTGATGTATTACTATGGACGTTGTAGCACGCACTATACTTTGGACACATTCACTGGACTTAACATTGGCACAGTCCTCATCTTCTTACTATTAATATACTTAAAAAAATGTTTAGGCTTAGTGATTCTTTGTTCAGCTATCCTAACTTCATATTAATTTTAGCTAGTTTGATTGCTTCTTACACTCCTTGTTACAGTTTTTATAATCCCTAAAGGCCCGTTTCCGTTCCCTCGGCCCTCAAGGTTTTAAATGCCTTTTTCTTCCTTACCATTGCTCTTTAAACAGAGGGCGCGGATTTTTTTTTTTTACATTTATTTCTAAGGGTATAAATTAGATGTGAACTGACATTCGAAGAGCTGCTTTTAACCTGGGAAAATTTGCCTTCCCGAAAATTAAAAGTCTAACCCAGCGACCTTTCCTTTTGATAACATAGTCCAAAGGACACTATTTCATGGTCACTATTCCCTAAACCTCCAGTTACCTTGACTGTAGAGATAAGGCTGCATGACCACCCTTCTTGATAGATTTCACTGTTGATGATGGGTCACAATTCTCACCTCCCTGTGTATAATAATTTGCTCAGGAGACACAGCGGCACTTACCTTACCTGGCACTCCACTTGCTCCGTCTGATCTGACATCCGTGTTGCTCGTCTCCCGACCACGCGCCTTTGGCGCATGCGCGCCAATACAAAAGATAGGCGCCCGATCGGGAGAGCAGGACATCGCGGCTGTCAGTTCAGAAGGACCTGCGAGTGGAGCGCCAGGTAAGGTAAGTGCACCTGTGTCCCCTGAGCAAACTCTTATACACAGGGAGGTGAGAATAAGTGTTCTCACCTCCCTGTGAATAATAGAAACGAATGGCAAACACTTATTTTTTAAAGTTTACTGTTCCTTTAACTCCTACTGCACATGAGAAGCTTGTCAGGAGCGGAGTTTGACATGGAGGAGGTAGTACAGAGGGGAGGGGGAAGGGGAGGGAGTGCTGCACAGAGATCTGGCACCATGGAAAAACAGAGTCACTGACAGAGATAGGATTAAAGCAGCAAAGATACATGAATTAACTTTGCAGGGGCAAGGGCATGTGTTTTTTTCACTATAGATTCCCTTTAAATCTCAATAAAGTCACATGGAGCAGAAGAGAGAGGCCTAAATGGAAAACATTTCCAGGGAACCTGTTTAGTTGTAGAATTAGTTGCAGCAACAGTATCTGGTAATGTGATTACAGCAGGGCTGCTTTGTTATAAATACAGGCAGCAGCAGAACCTGAGTTGGTACATTGTTAGATCCTTAAAGATCTGTCTTGGAGGGCATCTCAACATTACCAAGGGACACAATCTCTAGCTGCAAGTGTTCCTGGGTTTCCTGTTACAGCAGGTCTCTATATAACAGAGGTCGCTTCTGGGCCCTTTTTTCCGAAGGGAATTATTTCCAGGGGCTGATTTATTTGGAAACATTTTCTTTGGTCCTCTCTGTTCAAAAAGAGTTATTATTTACCTTTAATTCATTACATTATATCTATATGGTGATACAATGAATCTGTCTGGTGGTACATTGTATCTATGGTGTTAAAATGTATCTGCCTGATGTTACATGGTATCTATGTGGTGTCACACAAGGTAGATACATTGTATCTATGTAGTCTTGCATTGTATCTCTGATTGTTTTTACACTGTATCTATGGTGTTACATTGTATCTATGTGGTGTTATGTTGAATCTATGGCGTACAATGTATCTGTCTGGTGGTACATTGTGTCTATGTGGTGTTACATTGAATCTATGGTGTTACAATGTATCTCTCTAGTGGTACATTGTATCTATGTACTGTTACATTATATCTATGGTGTTACAATGTATCTCTCTAGTGGTACATTGTATCTATGTACTGTTACATTATATCTGTCTGGTTTTACATTGTATATATACATAGTACATTGTATCTATGGTGTTACAATGTATTGTTCTTGTGTTACATTGTATCTGTGGTACATTTTATCTATTTGTGTGTTGGTACACTGTATCAGTGTGGTTGTACACTGTATCAGTTCAGTGGTGCATTGTATCTGTGCGCTGGTACGTTGTATCTGTGCGCTGGTACGTTATATCTGTGCAGCGGATTTATGTGTGTATTGGTATCTTTGTGTACGCTGGTACATGGTATCCGTGTGTGCTGTTACATGGTATATGTGTGTGCTGGTACATGGTATCTGTGTGTGCTGGTACATGGTATCTGTGTGTGTGCTGTTGCATGGTATCTGTGTGTGTGCTGTTACATGGGATCTGTGTGTGCTGGTACATGGTATCTGTGTGTGTGCTGTTGGTGGTATCTGTGTGTGTGCTGTTACATGGTATCTGTGGTGTGCCGGTACATGGTATCTCTGTGTGTGTTGTTACATGTTATCTGTGTGTGCTGGTACATGGTATCTCTGTGTGTGCTGTTACGTGTTATCTGTGTGTGCTGGTACGTGGTATCTGTGTGTGTGTGCTGTAACATTGCATCTGTGTGTGCTGTTGCATGGTATATGTGTGTCTGATGTTACATGGTATCTGTGTGTGCTGGTACATGGTATCTCTGTGTGTGTTGTTACATGTTATCTGTGTGTGCTGGTACATGGTATCTGTGTGTGTGTGTGTGCTGTTACATGATATATGTGTGTGTGCTCTGTTACATGGTCTCTCTGTGTATGTGCTGTTACCTGGTATCTGTGTGTGCTGGTACATGGTATCTGTGTGTGCTGTTACATGGTATATATGTGTGTGTGCTGGTACATGGTATCTGTGTGTGCTGGTACATGGTATCTGTGTGTGTGCTGGTACATGGTATCTCTGTGTGTGTGCTGGTACATGGTATCTGTGTGTGTGTTTACATGGTATCTGTGTGTGTGCTGTTACATTTTATCTGTGCGTGTGCTGTTACATGGTATCTGTGCGTTGTGCTGGTACATGTGTATCTGTGCATGTGCTGTTACTGGTATCTGTGTGTGTGCTGTTACATGGCACCTGTGTGTGCTGTGTTAAATGGTATCTGTGTGTTATTACATGGTATCTGTGTGTGTGTGCTGTTACATGGTATTTGTGTGTGTGTGCTGGTACATGGTATCTGTGTGTGCTGGTACATGGTATCTGTGTGTGGTAGATGGTTTATGTGTGTGTGTGTAGTACATGGTATCTGTGTATGCCATTGCGTGGTATCTGTGTGTGCTGGTCCATGGTATCTGTGTGTGCGGGTAAATGGTATCTGTCTGTGCCGTTACATGGTATTGTGTGTGTGTGCTGGTACATGCTATGTGTGTGTGCGTTACATGGTATCTGTGTGTGTGTGCTGGTACATGGTATCTGTGTGTGTGTGCTGGTACATGGTATCTGTGTGTGTGTGCTGGTACATGGTATATGTGTGTGCTGTTACATGGTATCTGTATGTGCTGTTACATGGTATCGTGGTGTGTGTGGTGCATGGTATCTGTTTGGCTGGTACATGGTATCTGTGTGCTGGTACATGGTATCTATGTGTGCTGGAACATGGTATTGTTGTGTGCTGGTACATGGTATCTGTGTGTGCTGGTACATGGTATCTGTGTGTGTGGTACGTGGTATCTGTGTGTGTGTGCTTGTTACGTGGTATCTGTGTGTGCTGGTACATGGTATCTGTGTGTGTCCTGTTACATGGTATCTGTGTGTGCTGGTACATGGTACTATGTGTGCTTTTAATAGATCTGTGTGTGCTGTTACATGGTATGTGTGTGTGTGTGTGTTTGTGTTGTGCTGGTACATGGTATCGGTTGTGTGCAGTGCTGGTACATGGTATCTGTTTGTGCTGGTAGGGTATCTGTGTGTGCTGTTACGTGGTATCGTGTGTGCTGTTACGTGGTATCTGTGTGTGTGTGTGTGTGCTGGTGCGTGGTGTATCTGTGTGTGCTGGTACATGGTATCTGTGTGTGTGTGCTGGTACATGGTATCTGTGTGTGCTGGTACATGGTATCCGTGTGTGGGCTGGTACATGGTATCGGGTTGTGCTGGTACATGGTATTTGTGTGTGCTGGTACGTGGTATCTGTGTGTGTGCTGGTACATGGTATCTGTGTGTGTGGTACATGGTATCTGTGTGTGTCCTGTTACATGGTATCTATGTGTGCTGGTACATGGTATCTATGTGTGCTTGTACATGGTATCTGTGTGTGAGGGTACGTGGTATGTGTGTGTGCTGGTACGTGGTATCTGTGTGTGTGTGTGGGTGTGCTGGTACGTGGTATCTGTGTGTGTGTGGTGTGGTACGTGGTTCTGTGTGTGTGTGCTGGTATGTGGAATCTGTGTGTGTGTTACGTGGTACTGTGTGTGCTGGTACATGGTATCTGTGGGTGCTGTTACGTGGTATCTTGTGTGTGCTGTTACGTGGTATCTGTGTGTGTGTGTGCTGGTACGTGGTATCTCTCTGTGTGTATGCTGGTACGTGGTATCTCTGTGTGTGTATGCTGGTACGTGGTATCTGTGTGCTGGTATCGTGGGTATGTGTGGTTGTGCTGGTAGGTTATCTGTGTGTGTGTGCTGGTACTTGGTATCCGTGTGCTGGTTTGTGGTATCTGTGTGTGCTGTTACGTGGTATCTCTTGGGTGTGTGCTGTTACTGGTATTACCTGTGTGTGCTGGTACGTGGTATCTCTCTCTGTGTGTGCGCTGTTACGTGGTAATCTCTGTGTGTGTGCTGGTACGTGGTATCTCTGTGTGTGTGCTGGTACGTGGTATCTGTGTGCTGTTATGTGGTATTCTGTGTGTGCTGTTACGTGGTAACTGTGCGTGCGCGCGCACTGTTACGTGGTATCTGTGTGTGCTGTTATGTGGTATCTGTGTGTGTGTGTGTGTGTGTGTGCGTTAGTGTATCGCTCTGTGTTGCGCTGGTACGTGGTATCTGTGTGTGTGCTGGTACGTGGTATCTGTGTGTGCGTGTGCGTGCTGGTACGTGGTATCTGTGTGCTGTTACGTGATATCTGTGTGCTGTTACGTGGTAACTGTGTGTGTGTGTGCAGGTTCGTGGTATCTGGTGTGCAGTTACTTTGTATTGTGTGTGCTGTTACGTGGTATGTGTGTGCTGTTACGTGGTATCTGTGTGTGCTGCTACGTGGTATCTTGTGTGTGCTGTTACGTGGTAACGGTGTGTGTGTGTGCTGTTAGGTGTGGTATCTGTGTGGTGCTGTTACGTGGTATCTGTGTGTGTGTTACGTGGTAACTGTGTGTGTGTGTGTGCTGTTACGTGGTATCTGTGTGTGCTGGTATGTGGTAACTGTGTGTGTGTGTGCTGGTACGTGGTATCGTGTGTGCTGTTACTGGTAACTGTGTGTGTGCGTGTGTCTGGTACATGGTATATGTGTGTGCGTGCTGGTACATGGTATCTGTGTGTGCTGTGGTACATGGTATCTGTGGTGTGTGTGTGCTGGTACATGATATCTGTGTGTGCGTGCTGGTACCATGGTATCTGTGTGTGCGTGCTGGTACATGGTATCTGTGTGTGTGTGTGCTGGTACATGATATCTGTGTGTGCGTGCTGGTACTGGTATTCTGTGTGTGTGTGTGCTGGTACATGATATCGGTGTGTGTGTTGGTACATGATATCGGTGTGTGCGTGCTGGTACATGGTATCTGGGGGTGTGTGTGTGCTCGGGTACATGATACGGTGTGTGTGCTGGTATATGATATCGGTGTGTGTGCTGGTACATGATATCTGTGTGTGTGCTGGTACATGGATATCTGTGTGTGTGTGCTGGTACATGGTATCTGTGTGTGTGTGTGCTGGTACATGATATCGGTGTGTGTGCTGGTACATATCTGGTGTGTGCGTGTGGTACATGGTTATTGTGTGTGTGTGTGGTGGTGCTGGTACATGGTATCTGTGTGTGTGTGCTGGTACATGATATCTGTGTGTGTGGGTGCTGGTACATGGTATCTGTGTGTGTGTGTGCTGGTACATGGTATCGGTGTGTGTGTGGACATGATCGGTGTGTGTGCTGGTACATGATATCTGTGTGTGTGTGTGTGCTGGTACATGGTATCTGTGTGTGTGCTGGTACATGATATCTGGTGTGTGTTGCGGTACATGGTATTGTGTGTGTGTGCTTGGTACATGGATCGTATCTGTGTGTGTGTGCTGGTACATGATATCGGTGTGTGTGCTGGTACATGAAACTGTGTGTGTGTGTGTGTTGGTAATGGTATCTGGGGTGCTGTACATGGTATCTGTGTGTGTGTGTTGCTGCTGGTCGTGGTATCTCTCTGTGTGTATGCTGGTACGTGGTATCTGTGTGTGTGTATGCTGGTACGTGGTATCTGTGTGCTGTTTACGTGGTATCTGTGTGTTTGTGTCTGGTCGTGTTATCTGTGTGTTGTGTGCTGGTACTTGGTATCCGTGTGCTGTTTATGGTATCTGTTGTGTGCTGTTACGTGGTATCTCTCTGGGTGCACCCAGAGAGATACCACGACAGCACACACAGAACCATAAACAGACAACGGCGACCATAGTTACCAGCACACAACACACAATAACACGTACCAGACACAAACACACAGATACCACGTAACAGCACACAGATACCACGTACCAGCATACACACACACAGATACCACGTACCAGCCATACCACAGAGAGATACCACGTACCGCAGCAACACACACACACAGATACCATGTAACAGCACCCCAGATACCATGTACCAACACACACACACACACAGATATCATGTACCAGCACACACACCGATATCATGTACCAGCACACACACACACGATACGATACCATGTACCAAGCACACACACACAGATACCATGTCCGCAACACACCACCAGATATCATACCAGCACACACACAGCATACCATGTACCAGCACACACACACACACAGATATCATGTACCAGCACACACACAGATACCATGTACCAGCACACACACACACAGATACCATGTACCAGCACCCACACACACAGATATCATGTACCAGCACACACACCGATACCATGTACCAGCACACACACACACAGATACCATGTACCACACGCACCACCCAGATATGTACCAAGCACACACACCGAATCATGTACCAGCACACACACACCCAGATACCATGTACCAGCACACACACACAGATATCATGTACCAGCACACACACAGATATCATGTACCAGCACACACACCGATATCATATACCAGCACACACACACAGATATCATGTACCCAGCACACACACACCCAGATACCATGTACCAGCACGCACACACCGATATCATGTACCACACACACACCGATATCATGTACCAGCACACACACACACAAATACCAGGTACCAGCACGCACACACAGATATCATGTACCAGCACACACACAACACAGATACCATGTACCAGCACGCACACACAGATACCAGGTACCAGCACGCACACACAGATATCATGTACCAGCACACACCACACACAGATACCATGTACCAAGCACACACAGATACCATGTACCAGCACGCACACACATATACCATGTACCAGACACACGCACACACACAGTTACCAGTAACAGCACACACGATACCACGTACCAGCACACACACACACAGTTACCACATACCAGCACACACAGATACCACGTAACAGCACACACACACACAGTTACCACGTAACAGCACACACAGATACCACGTAAACAGCACCACACAGATACCACCACTAACAGCACACACACACACCGTTACCACGTAACAGCACACACAAGATACCACGTAGCAGCACACACAGATACCACGTAACAGCACACACAGATACCACGTAACAGCACACACAGATACCAAGTAACTGCACACCAGATACCACGAACCTGCACACACACACACGTTACCACGTAACAGCACACAGATATCACGTAACCAGCACCAGATACCACGTACCAGCACGCACACGCACACACAGATACCACGTACCAGCACACACACAGATACCACGTACCAGCGCACACACAGAGCGATACCACGTAACAGCACACACACACACACACAGATACCACATAACAGCACACACAGATACCACGTAACAGTGCGCGCGCACGCACAGTTACACGTAACAGCACACACAGATACCACATAACAGCACACAGATACCACGTACCAGCACACACACAGAGATACCACGTACCAGCACACACACAGAGATTACCACGTAACAGCGCACACACACAGAGAGATACCCGTACCAGCACACACAGGGAGATACCACGTAACAGCACACACCCAGAGAGATACCACGTAACAGCACACACAGATACCACAAACCAGCACACCGTACCAAACCACACACACACAGATAACCTACCAGCACAACCACACATACCCACGATACCAGCACACAGATACCACGTACCAGCAACCACACAGAGTACCACGTACGCAGCCACACAAGAGAACACGACCAGCACACACACACACATATACCACGTAACAGCACACACAAGATACCACGTAACAGCACCCACAGATACCATGTACCAGCACACACAGATACCACGTAACACACACACAGATACCACATACCAGCACACACACACAGATACCACGTACCACCACACACACACACAGATACCACGTACCAGCACACACACACACACACACAGATACCACGTACCAGCACACACAGATACCACGTACCCTCACACACAATACCATGTACACCACACTAGATACCATGTACCAGCACACATAGATACCATGTAACAGGACACACACAGATACCATGTACCAGCACACACAGATACCATGTACCAGCACACACACAGATACCACGTACCACACACACAAATACCATGTACCAGCACAACCACAGATACCATGTACCAGCCCCACAACCGGATACCATGTACCAGCACACACAGATACCATGTACCAGCACACACACACAGATACCATGTACCAGCACACACAGATACAACCACGCCCAGCACACACACACACACACAGATACCACGTAACAGCACACACGATACCACGTAACAGCACACACAGATACCCTACCAGCACAAACAGATACCATGTACCAGCACACTACACACAAGCCGATAACCATGTACCAGCACAACACAAGCACACACACACACACACTACCATGTAACGCACACACAGATACTATGTAAAAGCACACATAGATACCATGTACCAGCACACACAGATACCATGTAACAGGACACACACAGATACCATGTACCAGCACACAAGATACCACGTAACAAGCACACACACAGATACCACGTACCACACACACCAGATACCATTACCGCACACACAGATACCATGTACCAGCACACACACAGATACCATGTTCCAGCACACATAGATACCATGTACCAGCACAAACAGATACCATGTACCAGCACAAACAGATACCATGCACCAGCACGCACACACAGATACCATGTAACAGCACATACAGATACCATGTAACAGCACACACATATACCATGTACCAGCACACACACACAGATACCATGTACCAGCACACACACACAGATACCATGTACCAGACACACACACACAGATACCATGTAACGCACACACACATAGCATGTACCAGCACACACACAAATACCATGTAACGGCACAGACAGATACCATTTACCCGCACACACAGATACCATGGACCACACACACAGATACCACGCAATGGCATACACAGATACCATGTACTACACACACACACATAAACCTCTACCAGCACACAGATACCATGTACCAGCACACACACACAGATACCATGTACCAGCACACACACACAAATACCATGTAACGCACACACACACAGATACCATGTAATACACACACAGATACCATTTAACAGCACACACAGGCCTGTACACACACACACAGATACCAGTAACAGCACATGCACAGATACCATGTAACAGCACACGCACAGATACCATGTAACAGCACACGCACAGATAAAATGTAACAGCACACACAGATACCATGTAACAGCACACACAGATACCATGTACCAGCACACACACAGATACCATGTACCAGCACACACACAGATACCATGTACCAGCACACACACAGATACCATGTACCAGCACACCACATATATACCATGTACAAGCACACACAATACCATGTACCAGCACACACAGATACCAGGTAACAGCACATACACAGAGAGACCATGTACAGAGTACACACACATATATCATGTAACACACACCCACACACAGAGATACCATGTACCAGCACACACAGATAACATGTAACAACACACCACAGAGATACCATGTACCAGCACACACAGATACCATGTAACATCAGACACACCATATACCATGCAACAGCACACACAGATGCGATGTTACAGCACACACACACAGATACCACGTACCAGCACACACAGATAACACGTAACAGCACACACAGAGATACCATGTACCAGCACACACAGATAACATGTAACAACACACACAGAGATACCATGTACCGGCACACACACATACCATGTAACAGCACACACACAGATACCACGCAACAGCACACACACAGATACCATGTACCAGCACACACAGATCCCATGTACAGCACAACACAGATACCATGCAACAGCACACACACAGATACCATGTACCAGCACACACAGATACCATGTAACCAGCACACACACTATACCATGGTAACAGCACACACCGGATACCATGTACCAGCGTACACAAAGATACCAATACACCATAAATCCGCTGCACAGATATAACGTACCAGCGCACAGATACAACGTACCAGCGCACAGATACAATGCACCACTGAACTGATACAGTGTACAACCACACTGATCAGTGTACCAACACACAAATAGATAAAATGTACCACAGATACAAGTAACACAAGAACATACATTGTAACCCATAGATACAATGTACTTGTATATATACAAGTAAACCAGACAGATATAATGTAACAGTACATAGATACAATGTACCACTAGAGAGATACATTGTAACGCCATAGATTCAATGTAACACCACATAGATACAATGTACCACTAGAGAGATACATTGTAACACCAAGATTCAATGTAACACCACATAGACAAATGTACCACCAGACAGATACATTGTACGCCATAGATTCAACATAACACCACATAGAACAATGTAACCCATAGATACAGTGTAAAAACAATCATAGAGATACAATGCAGGACTACATAGATACAATGTATCTACCTTGTGTGACACCACATAGATACCATGTAACATCAGGCAGATACATTTTAACACCATAGATACAATGTACCACCAGACAGATTCATTGTATCACCATAGAATATAATGTAATGAATTAAAGGTAAATAATAACTCTTTTTGAACAGAGAGGACCAAAGAAAATGTTTCCAAATAAATCAGCCCCTGGAAATAAATTCCCTTTCGGAAAAAAGGGCCCAGAAGCGACCTCTGTTATATAGAGACCTGCTGTAACATGGAAACCCAGGAACACTTGCAGCTAGAGATTGTGTCCCTTGGTGATGTTGAGATACCCTCCAAGACAGATCTTTAAGGATCTAACAATGTACCAACTCAGTTTCTGCTGCTCCCTGTATTTATACAAGCACCCTCTGTAATCACATTACCAGATACTGTTGCTGCAACTAATTCTACAACTAAACAGGTTCCCTGGAAAGTGTTTCCATTTAGGTCCTCTCTCTTCTGCTCCATGTGACTTTATTGAGATTTAAAGGGAATCTATAGTGAAAAAAACACATTGCCCCTTTGCAAAGTTAAATTCATGTATTCTTTGCTGCTTTAATCCTATCTCTGTCAGTGACTCTGTTTTTCCATGGTGTCAGATCTCTGTGCAGCACTCCCTCCCCTTCCCCCTCCCCTCTGTTACCTCCTCCATGTCTAAACTCCGGCTGCCTGACAAGCTTCTCATGTGCAGTAGGAGTTAAAGGAACAGTAAACTTTAAAAAATAAGTGTTTGCCATTCGTTTCTATTATTCACAGGGAGGTGAGAACACTTATTCTCACCTCCTGTGTATAAGAGTTTGCTCAGGGACACAGGTGAACTTACCTTACCTGGCGCTCCACTCGCAGGTCTTTTGAACTGACAGCCGCGATGTCCTGCTCTCCCCGATCGGGCGGCCTATCTTTTTGTATGGCGCGCATGCGCCAAAGGCGCGTGGTCGGGAGACGAGCAACACGGATGTCAGATCAGACGGAGCAAGTGGAGTGCCAGGTAAGGTAAGTGCCGCTGTGTCTCCTGAGCAAATTATTATACACAGGGAGTTGAGAATGTGACCCATCATCAACAGTGAAATCTATCAAGAAGGGTGGTCATGCAGCCTTATCTCTACAGTCAAGGTAACTGGAGGTTTAGGGAATAGTGACCATGAAATAGTGTCCTTTGGACTATGTTATCAAAAGGAAAGGTCGCTGGGTTAGACTTTTAATTTTCGGGAAGGCAAATTTTCCCAGGTTAAAAGCAGCTCTTCGAATGTCAGTTCACATCTAATTTATACCCTTAGAAATAAATGTAAAAAAAAAAAAATCCGCGCCCTCATGTTTAAAGAGCAATGGTAAGGAAGAAAAAGGCATTTAAACCTTGAGGGCCGAGGGAACGGAAACGGGCCTTAGGGATTATAAAAACTGTAACAAGGAGTGTAAGAAGCAATCAAACTAGCTAAAATTAATATGAAGTTAGGATAGCTGAACAAAGAATCACTAAGCCTAAACATTTTTTTAAGTATATTAATAGTAAGAAGATGAGGACTGTGCCAATGTTAAGTCCAGTGAATGTGTCCAAAGTATAGTGCGTGCTACAACGTCCATAGTAATACATCACCTTTATTAGACAAAATCTTAAAACACACTCACAGTGGAATCGTAGAAGTATAATAAACAGGAGAGCAGTTGTGCTGTTACGTGGTATCTATCTCCCTGTGTGTGCTGGTACGTGGTATCTCTCTGTGTGTGTGCGCTGTTACGTGGTATCTCTGTGTGTGTGCTGGTACGTGGTATCTCTGTGTGTGGGTGCTGGTACGTGGTATCTGTGTGTGTTATGTGGTATCTGTGTGTGTGCTGTTACGTGGTAACTGTGCGTGCGCGCGCACTGTTACGTGGTATCTGTGTGTGCTGTTATGTGGTATCTGTGTGTGTGTGTGTGTGTTGTTACGTGGTATCGCTCTGTGTGTGTGTCTGGTACGTGGTATCTGGTGTGTGTGTGCTGGTACGTGGTATCTGTGTGTGCGTGTGTGCGTGCTGGTACGTGGTATCTGTGTGCTGTTACGTGATTCTGTGTGGCTGGTACGTGGTAACTGTGTGTGTGTGTGCAGGTTCGTGGTATCTGGTGTGCAGTTACGTGGTATCTGTGTGTGCTGTTACGTGGTATCTGTGTGTGCTGTTACGTGGTATCTGTGTGTGCTGCTACGTGGTATCTGTGTGTGCTGTTACGTGGTATCTGTGTGTGTGTGTGCGCTGTTACGTGGTATCTGTTGTGTGTGCTGTTACGTGGTATCTGTGTGTGTGCTGTTACGTGGTAACTGTGTGTGTGTGTGTGCGCTGTTTTACGTGTATCTGTGTGTGCTGGTATGTGGTACTGGTGTGTGTGTGCTGGTACGTGGTATCGTGTGTGTGCGTTACGTGGTAACGTGTGTGCTGCTGGTATGGTATTGTGTGTGGCGTGGTGTACATGGTATCGTGGTTTGCTCTGGTACATGGTACTGTGTGGTGTGTGTGCTGTACTGGTATCTGTGTGTGCGTGCTGGTACATGGTATCTGTGTGTGCTGCTGGTTAGCATGGTATCTGTGTGTGTTGTGTGTGCTGGATACATGATATCTGTGTGTGCGTGCTGGTACGATGGTATCTCTGTGTGTGTTGTGCTGTGGTACATGATATAGCGGTGTGGTGTGTTGGTACTGGATATCGGTGTGTGTCGTTGCGGTACATGGTATCTGTGTTGTGTGGCTGGTACATGATATCGGTGTGTGCTGGATAGGGTGGGTATTCGTGTGTGTGCTGGTGTACATTGTATGAGGTCTGTGTGGTGTGCTGGTACATGATATCTGTGTGTGTGTGTGCTGGTACATGGTATCTGTGTGTGGTGTGCTGGTACATGATATCGGTGTGTGTGCTGGTACATATCTGTGTGTGCGTGCTGTATGACGGGTGTGATGGGTGGTGGTGGTGGGTGGATCTGGTGTGTGTGTGTGGCTGGTACATGGTATCTGTTGTGTGTCTGTACATGTACTTGTGTGTGTGCTGGTACATGGTATCTGTGTTGTGTGTGCTGGTACATGGTATCTGTGTGTGTGTGCTGGTATCATGATTTTTAATCGGTGTGTGTGCTGGTACATGATATCTGTGTGTGTGTGTGTGCTGGTACATGGTACTCTGTGGTGTGTGCTGGTACATGATATCTGTGTGTGTGTTGCTGGTACATGGTATCTGTGTGTGTGTGTGCTGGTACATGGTATCTGTGTGTGTGTGCTGGTACATGATATCGGTGTGTGCTGGTACATGATACTGTGTGTGTGTGTGCTGTCTGCACACATGGTATCTGGTGTGTGTGGTGTGCTGGTACTGATATCGTGGTGTGTGTGCTGGTACAAATGATATCGGTGTGTGTGCTGTCATGGTATCTGTGTGTGTGTGCTGGTACATGATATCGGTGTGTTGTGCTGGTACATGAATATCTGTGTGGTGTGTGCGTGCTGGTCATGGTATCTGTGTGTGTGTGTGCGGTACAAATGATATCTGTGTGTGGCGTGCTGGTACATGGTATCTGTGTGTTGCGTGCTGGTACATGGTATCTCGGGTGTGTTGGCTGGTACATGATATCGTGGTGCGTGCTGTACATGGTAGTGTGTGTGTGTGGGGTGTGTGCCTGGTACATGATAGCAGGGTGTGTGTGTGCTGGTACATGATATCGGTGTGTGCGTGCTGGTACATAGTATCTGTGTGTGTGGTGTGATGGTACTGATATCGGTGTGTGTGCTGGTAACTGATATCGTTGTGTGTGCTGGTACATGATATCTGTGTGTGTGCTGGTAATGATATCTGTGTTGTGTGTGCTGGTACATGGTATCTTGTGTGTGTGTGCTGGTACATGATATCGGTGTGTGTGCTGGTACATGATATCTGTGTGTGCGTGCTGGTACATGGTATCTGTGTGTGTGTGTGTGTGCTGGTACATGGTATCTGTGTGTGTGCTGGTACATGATATCTGTGTGTGTGGTGGTGCTGGTACATGGTATCTGTGTGTGTGGTGTGAGCTGGTACATGATATCGGGGTGTGTGTGCTGGTACCTGATATCGGTGTGTGTGCTGGTACTGATATCTGTGTGTGTGGCTGGTACATGATATCTGTGTGTGTGTGTGCTGGTACATGGTATCGTGTGTGTGTGTGTGTGTGTACATGGTATCTGTGTGTGTGTGTGTGTGCTGGTACATGATATCGGTGTGTGTGCTGGTACATGATATCGTGTGTGTGCTGGTACATGATATCGGTGTGTGTGCTGGTACATGATATCTGTTTGTGCGTGCTGGTAATGGTATCTGTGTGTGTGTGTGTGCTGGTACATGATATCGGTGTGTTGGCTGGTACATGATATCGGTGTGTGTGCTGGTCAATGATATCTGTTTGTGCGTGCTGGTACATGGTATCTGTGTATGTGTGTGCTGGTACATGATATCGGTGTGTGTGCTAGTACATGATTCTGTGTGTGTGTGTGTGCTGGTACATGGATCTGGGGTGGTGTGTGGTTGTGCTGGTACATGTATATCTGTGTGTGCGTGCTGGACATGTGTCTGTGTGGTGTCTGCTGGTACTGGTAATCTGTGTGTGTGCTGGTACAATGATATCTGTGTGTGCGTGCTGGTACATGGTATCTGTGTGTGCGTGCTGGTACATGGTATCTGTGTGTGCGTGCTGGTACACTGGTATCTGTGTGTGTGTGCTGGTACATGATATCTGTGGTGTGCGTGCTGGTACATGGTATCTGTGTGTGTGTACTGGTACATGGTATCTCTGTGTGTGTGTGCTGGTACATGATATCTGTGTGTGCGTGCTGGTACATGGTATCTGTGTGTGTGTGCTGGTACATGATATCTGTGTGTGTGCTGGTACATGATATCTGTGTGTGTGTGTGTGTGTGTGTGTGTGTGTGTGGTACCATGGTATCTGTGTGTGTGTGCTGGTACATGATGTTTCTGTGTTGTGGTATGCAGAGTCGCATATCCGATGCTACATGTATCTAGGGTTACATTGTGACTATAACTCCCAGCATGGGATGCAGTCTCTAATAGTAGCGTATACAGTACCCCTTGTCAGAGTCTCTTTTCTGTCCGTAGAGTTCGGGACGCGTAGACAGAATAAGGACGGTATGACGTGCGACGAGTGGTGAGGGTGTGTAACATTCTTGAATAGGTACGCGGTCGGGGAGTGGTGCGCCCCTGCCTCGCAGCGTGGGTTAGGACATACACACGCCCGGAGGTGAACTAAAACTAACTCCACGGAAACCGGGGTGCGGTGGCTGGTGTGGCGTCGTACCGGGGGCGGTGGTGGCGCGCACAGGTGCGACCCGATGTTAGAGTGGGTGGTGAAAGGGGGGGGTGGCGGTCCTCGAATAACATTCAAAAACCTAAATAAGTAAGTGGGCGGTAAAACCAAAGCGGGGAATTCAAAAAAAAAAAAAAAAAATATGTGTAGGGAGTGTAGGCGGGTGTGACCAAGCGTCGGCGGGCATGGAGAAGTGTGCACATGGGGACGAACATAGACGCGGGGGGGGGGGGGGGTGGGTTGGGGGAAGCCGGGGGACCCGGCCAGCCGGGGTCGGGAACCGCAGTCAGGATCTCTTGCGGGGTGGTGGTACCTGTGGGGGCAGTGGTGGGGATGGGTAACGGGTTCTGGTGGGGGGCTGTGCGGGTGAAGCGCTGTGGAGGTCGCCGCGGGGAGTCCCGGGAGCAGCCGGGAGAGGCTGAGCCGTGGAGAGGAGGGTATCTAAAAAAGGCAGCCGGGGGCCAGGGACGGGGGAGGGGGCCGGGCTGCGGGGGACGGTGACGAAGGGGTGGGATGTGTCTGAAGGTGGGAGGTGGGGGTGTGTGGGGACGACGTGAGGGTGGAGGTGTCCAGATAAGGTGGCAGCATAAAACATAAGCGGCGAGGACCTACAAAAGGCCAGCTCTGCACATGACAGAGGTGGGACGGTAGACAGAGAGACAGTCCAGAATCTGTGAAAAAGAGTACAGCAAGTGAAAACAGTACATCAAAGAAGCTCCGTACATAGGAACTCGTAAAGAAGCGCAGCACGACAGACGACTAGGGGGTGGGACTGTAGAATCGTAGCGAGGAATACAGACAGGGTAGGTGTACACGGAACAGAGCATGATGCAAGGTGAGGAACATACAACGAGACGGAGTCTGGGGTCGGGGGAAAACGACAGCAAGACAGGAGTGATAACATAGGCAGAAGGGACGTCCCTGTAGCGAAGCAAACGCCGGTGTTCTCGTCTGTGGACGACCAGGGGGAGTGGGGAGGCGCAGGCAAAAGTTAACGAGGTCTGGACGCACGAAAAGAGCTGTCCTCCTGGAGAAGTAACGAGGAGCAGTAACGGACAAGAAGCACCGCCGAACAGCTGTCAGGGGTTGGCAGTGTGGGGTAGAGGGGGGGACAGACAGAAGACAGACAGCACGAACGTGGGGAGGGGACAGGACGGAAGAGGAACAGAACAGAATACAGACAGCAGTCGAAACATACACACAGGAGGAACAGACAGAATACCGACCACCCACGAACAGACAGACAGGGAGACAAGCAGAAGACATACACCCACTAAAAAACCCCCAACAGACACATACAGTATTAACAGACAGAATACATACAGCAACATACATACAGTAGTAACATACAGCAAAGACATACACCCTAACATACATACAGTATTAACATAACAGAATTACATACACCACTAACATACATACAGTATTAACATACAGAATACATACATCACATACATACAGTATTAACATATAGAATACATACACCACTATCATACATACAGTATTAAACATACAGAATACATACACCACTAACATACATACAGTATTAACATACAGATACATACACCACTAACATAAATACAGAATACATACAACTTCACTAACATACATACAGTGGGGGTATGTGGGCACAACACAGCATAGATGGGTGTATAGTGTAGAGATTGGGTATATGGGTGATATAAATAGTACGGTATATAGTACAGAGTGTGAATAGGAAAGGGTATAGGGGAACAGAGACTTAATATATTGGCAATACACTAAGTACCAAACACTACATAGAGCACACTGTACAGGGAGGGTATATTATGGTACACATACAACTGGGTATATCATTATGGACCAGGAGGTGGTCGGGGCACTGGGGTATATTATTGGCACAGGGGGACGGTGCACTGGGGTAAGGAGCAGTGTAGCCAGGATAAGGCACCGCCTTACGCGTTTCTCAGAGGCCATAAACAGTCCAGCCCTGTATGAACCATAATTAACTCCTATTTAAAGCCATAGTCCGTCTGATGGGGAAATTGGCTGGTGTGTGACCAAAACAGACTTTACCTCCCCATGTATCACCGTAAACAGCCTTGGACCCAAAAGGCCCTAAAACAGGTCCATGGAACCGATCTGCGATGCACGATAACAGGCGATTCGGCAAACTATTGTTTAATGTATAGGCGCTCGGTTGGGTGAAGCGGCAGTTTGATGGCCTGACCGAGGGCCCTACATTAAATGATACATGGATCGCACGTGTGTAGGCAGCTACCATGATAAACATTGTCTACCGATGATCTCTACTGATAGATCTCATGCAATGTACTATGGGATTTGCAGCCACATGACAATAAGGCCAGGGTCGCATGAATGGCTGTTAGTCGTATTTGCCGCGTTGTTACCGTTTTCTTAGCGTTGCGTTAGGATAATGCTGCATGCAATCTGGAAACGTTACAAAGCTTTCTGAACCTAGCCTAAAGGTTCCCACTGGTCCTGTAGTAAAAAGGTGAATGATTCATAGATTGTTTACTATAGTAAGGAAACGGTGACACTAATCTGTAACTGGCTTCATTTAAAGAGAAAATACACCTTATTTCTAAGTAGAATTTATCTTTCAATTGTTCCCCTTAAATACTTAATAGTTTACTGTGTACACAGAACATTCCTTGTTTATTACTATTAATACATATGGGTGGGAGCTGCCATATTGTTTCCCTTAGACAGTACAGTATGAGGGTATAGCTTATTGTTGTACAGAACATCCTTCTCTGTATATTTATATTTATACATAGGGTGGGAGTTGCCATATTGTTTCCCTTAGACAGTACAGTTATGAGGTATAGCTTATTGTATGTACAGAACATTCCTTCTCTGTATATTTATACATATGGGTGGGAGCTGCCATATTGTTTCCATTAGACAGTACAGTATGAGGGTATAGCTTATTGTATGTACAGAAAATTCCTTCTCTGTATATTATACATAGGGTGGGAGCTGCCATAGTGTTTCCCTTAGACAGTACAGTATGAGGGTATAGCTTATTGTGTGTACAGAACATTCCTTCTCTGTATATTTATAGTTATACATATGGGGTGGGAGCTGCCATATTGTTTCCATTAGACAGTACAGTATGAGGGTATAGCTTATGGTGTTACAGAACATTCCTTCTCTGTATATTTTACATTGGGTGGGAGTTGCCATATTGTTTTCTTGACAGTACAGTATGAGGGTATAGCTTATTGTATGTACAGAACATTCCTTCTCTGTATATTTATATTTATACATATGGGTGGGAGCTACCATATTGTTTCCCTTAGACAGTGTAGTATGAAGGTATATCTTATTGTATGTACATAAATTCCTTCTCTCTATATTTATACATATGGGTGGGAGCTGCCATATTAGTTTCCCTTAGACAGTACAGTATGAGGGTATAGTTTATTGTGTGTACAGAACATTCCTTCTCTGTATATTTATATTTATACATATGGGTGGGAGCTGCCATATTGTTTCCATTAGACAGTACAGTATGAGGGTATAGCTTATGTGTGTACAGAACATTCCTTCTCTGTATATTTATACATATGGTGGGAGCTGCATATTGTTTCCCTTAGACCGCACAGTATGAGTATGAGGGTGTAGCTTATTGTGTGTACAGAACATTCCTTCTCTGTATATTTATATTTATACATATGGAGGGAGAGCCATATGTTTCCCTTAGACAGTACATTATGAGGGTATTAGCTTATTGCGTGTACAGAAACATCCTTCTCTGGATATTATACATATGGGTGGGAGCTGCCATATTGTTTGCCTTAGACAGTACAGTATGAGGTTATAGCTTATTGTATGTACAGAACATTCTTCTCGCATATTTATATTTATACATATGGGTGGAGCTGCCATATTGTTTCCCTTAGACAGTACAGTATGAGGTATAGCTTGGGTTGTGTACAGAACACTCCTTCTCTCTATATTTATACATATGGGTGGGAGCTGCCATATTGTTTGCCTTAGACAGTACAGTATGAGGGTATAGCTTATTGTTGTACAGAACATTCCTTTCTGTATTTTATACATATGGGTGGGAGCTGCCATAGTGTTTCCCTTAGACAGTACAGTATGTGGGTTATAGCTTATTGTGTGCACAGAACATTCCTTCTCTGTATATTTATACATATGGGTGGGAGCTGCCACTTGTTTCCCTTAGACAGTACAGTATGAGGGTTATAGCTTATTGTATGTACAGAACCTTCCTTCTCTGTATATTTATACATATGGGTGGGAGCTGCCATAGTGTTTCCCTTAGACAGTACAGTATGAGGGTATAGCTTATTGTGTGCACAGAACATTCCTTCTCTGTATATTTATACATATGGGTGGGAGCTGCCATATTGTTTCCCTTAGACAGTATAGTATGAGGATATAGCTATTGTATGTACAGAACATTCCTTCTTGTATACTTATATTTATACATATGGGTGGGAGCTGCCATATTGTTTCCCTTAGACAGTACAGTATGGGTATAGCTTATTGTGTGTACAGAACATTCCTTCTCTTATATTGTATACATATGGGTGGGAGCTCCATATTGTTTCCCTTAGACAGTACAGTATGAGGGTATAGCTTATTGTATGTACAGAACATTCCTTCTCTGTATATTATACATATGGGGTGGAGCTGCCATATGGTTTCCCTTAGAAGCACAGTATGTGGGCATAGCTTATTGTATGTACACAGACATTCCTTCTCTGTATATTTATACATATGGGTGGGAGCTGCCATATTGTTTCCCTTAGACAGTACAGTATGAGGGTTATAGCTATTGTGTGTACAGAACATTCCTTCCTTTATATGTTAACATATAGGTGGGAGCTGCCCTATTGTTTCCCTTAGACAGTACAGTATGAGGGTATAGCTTATTGTATGTACAGAACATTCCTTCTCTGTTAATATATACATATGGGTGGGAGCTGCCATATTGTTTCCCTTAGACAGTACAGTAGAGGGATAGCTTATTGTGTGTACAGAACATTCCTTCTCTGTATATTTATATTTATACATATGGGTGGGAGCTGCCATAGTGTTTCTAGACAGTACAGTATGAGGGTATAGCTTATTGTATGTACAGAACATCCTTTCTGTATATTTATACATATGGGTGGGAGCTGCCATTTGTTTCCCTTAGACAGTACAGTATGAGGGTATAGCTTATTGTGTGACAGAACATTCTTCTTGTATTTTTATATTTATACATATGGGTGGGAGCTGCCATAGTGTTTCCCTTAGACAGTACAGTATGAGGGTATAGCTTATTGTATGTACAGAACATTCCTTCTCGTATATTATATTTATACATATGGGTGGGAGCTGCCATATTGTTTCCCTTAGACAGTACGTATGAGGGTATAGCTTATTGTATGTACAGAACATTCCTTCTCTGTATATTATACATATGGGTGGAGCTGCCATTTGTTTCCCTTAGACAGTACAGTATGAGGGTATAGCTATGTGTTGTACAGAACATTCCTTCTCTGTATATTTATACATATGGGTGGGAGCTACCTATTGTTCCTTAGACAGTACAGTATGAGGGTATAGCTTATGTGTGTACAGAACATTCCTTTCTGTATATTTAACATATGGGTGGGAGCTGCCATTGTTTCCCTTAGACAGTATAGTATGAGGTATAGCTTATGTGTGTATAGAACATTCCTCTCTCTGTATATGTATACTATGGGTGGGAGCTGCCATAGTGTTTCCCTTAGACAGTACAGTATGAGGGTATAGCTTATGTGTGTACAGAACATCCTTTCTGTATATTTATACATATTGGTAGGAGCTGCCATATTGTTTCCCTTAGACAGTACAGTATGAGGGTATAGCTTATTGTATGTACAGAACATTCCTTCTCTGTATATTTATACATATTGGTAGGAGCTGCCATATTGTTTCCCTTAGACCATACAGTATGAGGGTATAGCTTATTGTATGTACAGAACATTCCTTCTCTGTATATTTATACATATGGGTGGGAGCTGCCATAGTGTTTCCCTTAGACAGTACAGTATGAGGGTATAGCTTATTGTATGTACAGAACATTCCTTCTCTGTATATTTATATTTATACATATGGGTGGGAGCTGCCATATTGTTTTCATTTGTAAATTATCAAACGTTCACCGTAAATGTATGATCGTGGCTGTACATGGCGCTGTCATACATTACCGATAAAGGGCGGTATCACTAACTTGTGATAACTCGGGTATATAAATATCGCCCCAAAATGTAGAATACCTAGCTATGTGTTATATAGATAATTAATTAACACTGAACTTCCCCTTTAATAATGCAATGTACATACAAACCAATACAGACGTAATATCCAGAGCCTCCAATTCCCAAACTTCAGTTTCCTACCAATATTATAATGTTTTGTGGCCTTTTGTCGCTTCTTACTATACTTCCCAGCATGCTCAGCCAGTTCCCTACATTCCAGCTTGTGCCAGAAATAACCTGGCGCCCAGTGAACGGAGAACAGTCCTGTATGTTTCTTTTCCTGCAGTGCAGGTTGATAAAGTAGAAATGAACCGCAGGGCAGCTGCCATAGGTTTTGCCATGGGGTAGACGAGTGCATTGAGATATAGTTTTCCTCCCTCTGTATTTCCAGTCCTATAAATAGCACCCAGTCCGCCCCAGTGTTACGACACTCACTACCCAGCATGCCTTTCCTCTAGACCCATGGCCATTCTTACTAATTCCTAATGACAGCTTCTGCAGAAACCACCACGTTACCTTTTAACCTCACTAACCATGTCAATGTGCCTATAGAAAATACCGCTCCGCCACCCACATCATCCAAAATGAACTTTAGATAAAGAAGTATTAACCTTCTTTATCTACCTTGGGGCCTATAAGATCAGGAGCCAAGAATCCTCCACACCTCGCAACAGGACATCAGTAGCAACATTACTACACTGCAAACAAATGGTCCCAGATAATGTGTGAATCCTACTGAGCTGCCACACTGAACACCACACGCAATTGTTAATGAACCAGAATGCAGACGTACAATGCAAAATAACTGATATTAATTCCCATTCGATGAAATCAACTGTCAATCAAAAATGGATTGAACCACAAATGGAAATCGATTGCTTATTGATTATTGGCAGGTTACATATACATTCACATCAGGCCCTGCCCCGAAGAGCTTACAATCTAGTTAATAAGTATTATTATTGAGGATTTATATAGCACCAACATCTTTTGTAGCTCTTTACAATGACATGTATACATTCACATCAGGCCCTGCCCCGAAGAGCTTACAATCTAAGCACATTTATTGGACACATACAACCTATCAGTAGGTCTTTATGATTGTGGGGGAAACCGGAGCACCCAGGGGAAACCCACGCAAGCACGGGGAGAATATACAAACTCCTTGCAGATGTGTCCAAGGGTGGAATCGAACTCAGGACCTCAGCACTGCAAGGAACCGCGCTGAGCCACCGTGTATATGATTGGCTACCCGTACTGCCAGGTGACACCCCATCATACACACATTGATCGCACTGACTGGACAGAATCATACAATTGTTGCACTGGGTTGTTTTGTGTGTGTGTGAACATTTAATTGTACGAGACCAGATCTAACGTGCAGAACAATCAAGCTCCAAGGAAGCAAATCATCTGTAGAAATCCAAGGCCGAGAGAGAGGATGGCGAAACGCCAGGAGAGCAGCAGGAAGCCGGAGAAGCAGAGAGAGTACACAGTGTTCTGTACTCTACGGCACGTGACGAAAAAGACAAGTTTACACACAAGGAAAACCTTTCAGCAAAATGCTAAAGATCCTTTATATAAAAATCCTATCGTTCAGGTGGGTTCGTGTTTTTAGATCTGTAAACCTTCCTGGTTCTACCGAGACATTTCCATGTTTTGTGACAATGCGAAAAAAGGTTATTTTGGGTCATTTGGCTGAATTACACCCCAGACAACGGAGAATCAGGATTAACTGTGCCCACCACTGACTGCTACCAGCCTGCAACAATAATGACGTGTGCCCTACATCCTCTTCAGTGCCAGCTGCTGCCTGCTAAGTTTTTACGATCCACACACTAGTAGTCTATGTGCCAAGCCATGTCAACCGTAATTTACCACTGCCAATCTGCCAACCACTTTCCAATGTCTGTATGCCAAGTTGGCATACACACATTGGTAAAATGGTTGGCAAATTGGCAGTTGTAAATGGTTGGCAGCCATCTTCTGGGTCGAATATTTTGATTTGTAAAAATGAAAAACTCTATAGAAATTTAAGCAGTTCGATCAAATTTGCTAAATCGCTCACAATATTCGATGCCACATATGGGGGGTTTAACTGGCACATCCCAGAATGCAGTGCGATAAGACCATCTCCCTGCGGAGGAAGTAAGGCTGAGGGTACACTATGGCGAAACCATACATGGCACGATCGGCATTGTGGGTCGGCCTCCTTTAAACAGGTGAATAGAGAATCTACTATTTGAAATAACAGGGAAAAGAAAGAAAAATGGAAATAAAAACTTTGACGGTATAAGAAAGTTATACGGTGAGTGCCACAACCTTCTCCTTCTGGATAGGACATTCAAGCTGGGTACAAACCATCATCGTCCCAACAGTTCACCGCAACCGAACATACGGCCCATAATGCACAGCACAATCAGCTCGCAAATTCACCATTACATTTTTTGCCCTGATCGGCCATTCCCAACTAACAAATGTAGCCTCGACCAACAATTCACCCACAACCGAACATGTGGTCCTAGGGGACCGCACAATCACCCATGATAGTTTTATTCTGGATAGATCGTGGCTGCCTGCAAACATTTTTTTTCCATGAAAATTTGGATGGTGTGTGCCCAAGTCTTAGAGATCCAGACAATCTCCCTACACAAACCTGTGCAGTGTTGGGGACCTGGGATTGAGAGGTGGGGCATTAGAAGACACGATGTCCTCCTCACAAACAGACAGGTCTTGTTCATCCAATAAGGAAGATAAAAAGAGCCACATGACACACCCAGAACATGATCTTGGTGAGACAATTACTGGCTCTTCAATGACCTTTTAATTAGAGTCATTCATAGTCAAGTGCTCAATGGACTTGTTGACATCACATTTATAAATTCCTCAGATTATGGATCACAAATGAAAAGAACACAAGGTTAATAAACGACAAGATACATTCATTCAATCCACCATTGGAACTGACATAAAAATCACCAAAGAGCAGCCTTAGATTATATCTCATTGTAGAGTAAAGGGAGACAGTGGTGTTTACAGTGGCCATCATGAGAGACCAATATGGCAACATTGTAGCTCTTTAATGATTGATATCCTGTGGTATATTGGCCAGGTTGACCTTGTGTTCCATATAAGATTTTGGGATTAACTGTAATGTTCCAATGTCCAAGTCAGGAGCGATTGGTAATATTTTTAATTTTGAGCTGATTGACCAACACATGACCCATATTTGGTTGATTGGTACAAAATATTGCTCTGTATTCACCAACAGATGTGGTTTCCATATTGAACTAGCGTTGAATTATATTTTACGATCCACACACTAGTAGTCTATGTGCCAAGCCATGTCAACCATAATTTACCACTGCCAATTTGCCAACCACAAATATTCACCTGTCCACCAAGATACCATATTCACCTGTCCACCAAGATACCATATTCACCTGTCCACCAAGATACCATATTCACCTGTCCACCAAGATACTATATCCACCTGTCCACCAAGATACTATATTCACCTGTCCACCAAGTTACTATATTCACCTGTCTACCAAGATACTATATTCACCTGTCTACCAAGATACCATATTCACATGTCCCACCAAGATACTATATTCACCTCTCCACCAAGATACCATATTCACCTGTCCACCAAGATACCATATTCACCTGTCTACCAAGATACCATATTTACCTTCCACCAAGATACCATATTCACCTGTCCACCAAGATACCATATTCACCTGTCCACCACCAAGATACTATATTCACCTGTCCACCAAGATACTATATTCACCTGTCCACCAAGATACTATATTCACCTGTCAACCAAGATACTATATTCACTTGTCAACCAAGATACTATATTCACCTGTCACCAATCTACTTATTCCATGTCCACAGATACTATATTCAACTGTCCACCAAGATACTCTATTCACCGTCCTACCAAGATACTTAATCACCTGCCACCAAGACACCATAATCACCTGTCCACCAAGAACTCATATTCACCTCTCACCAAGATACTATAATCACCTGTCCACCAAGATACTATATCACCTGTCACCAGAATTTTATATTCCACCTGTCACCAGATACATAATCACTGTCCACCAAATACTATCACCTGTCCCACAAGAACTATAATCACCTTCCACAAGACTAATCACCGTCCACCAAGATATTATATTCACCTGTCCGCCAACATACTATATTCACCTGTCCACCAAGATACATATATTTACCTGTCCACCAAAAACCCTATATTCACCTGTCCACCAAGATACCATATCACCTGTTCACCAAGATACCATATTCACCTGTCCACAAGATACCTATTCCACCTGTCCACCAAGATACCATATTCACCTGTCCACCAAGATACCATATTCCAATGTTCCACCAAGATAATATTCACTTCACCAAGATACTATATACCTGTCCACCAGTACCATATTCACTGTTCACCAAGATTACCATCATTCACCGTTCACCAGATACATATTCACCTTCCAAGCATTCATGTCACAAGATACCATATTCACCTGTCACAAGATAATATATCACCTGTCCACCAAGATACCACATTCACCTGCACCCAAGATACCACATTCACTGTCCACCAAGATACTATATTCACTGTTCACCAAGATACCATATTCACCTGTTCACCAAGATACCATATTCAACAGTTCACCAAGACACTATATTCACCTCTCCACCAAGATACTATATTCACCTGTCCACCAAGATACTATAATCACCTGTCCACCAAGATACCATAATCACCTGTCCACCAGATATACCATATCACCTTCCACCAAGATACTATAATCACCTGCACCAAGAATATATTACCTGTCCACCAAGATACCATAATCACCTGTCCACCAAGATACCATATTCACCTCTCCACCAAGTACTATAATCACTCTCCACAAGATACTATAATAACCTGTCCACCAAAGATACCATATTACACCTGTTACCAAGATACCATATTCACTGTTCACCAAGATACCATATTCACCTGTCCACCAAGATACCATATTCACCTGTTCACCAAGATACTATATTCACCTGTCCACCAAGATACCATATTCACCTGTTCACCAAGATCCCATTCAACTGTCCACCAGATTACATATTCACTGTTCACCAAGATACCATATTCACAGTTCACCAAACACATATTACCTTCCACAAGATTCCATATCACCTGTCCACCAAGATACTATAATACCTGTCCACCAAGATAACCATAATCACTGTCACCAAGATACCATATTCACTCTCCACCAAGATACTATAATCACCTCTCCACCAAGATACTATATTCACCTGTCCACCAAGAAATTTTATATTCACCTGTCCACCAAGATACATAATACCTGTCCCAAAGACGTAATAATTCACCTGTCCACCAAGATACTATAATCACCTGTCACCAAGAGACTATATATACCTGTCCACCAAGATACTATATTCACCTGTCCACCAAGTATATATTCACCTGTCCACCAAGAATATAATCCACTGTCCACCAAGAACTATATTACCTGTCCACCAAGATATATATTCACCGCCGCCAACTAACTATATTCACCTGTCCACCAAGATACTATATATTTTCTGTCACCAAAACACTATATCACTGTCCACCAAGATACCATATAACCTGTTCAACCAAGATACCATAATTCACCGTCCACCAAGATACCATATTCACCTGTCCACCAAGATACCATATTACCTGTCCACACAGATACCATATTCACCTGTTCACACCAAAGTACCAATTCATGTTCACCAAGATACTATATAACCTGTCCACCAGATACTATATATTTACCTGTCCACCAAAACACTATATTCACCTGTCCACCAAGATACCATATTCACCTGTTCACCAAGATACCATATTCACATGTCCACCAAGATACCATATTCACCTATTCACCAATATACGATATTCACCTGTCCACCAAGATACCATATTCACCTGTTCACCAAGATACCATATTCACCTGTTCACCAAGATACCATATTCACTGTTCCCCAAGATTACTATTCACCTGTCCACCAAGATACCATATTCACCTGTTACACCAAGATTAATATATCACCTGTCCACCAAGTATACCACATTCACCTGTCACCAAGATACCATATTCACCTGTTCACCAAGATACCATATTCACCTGTTCACCAAGATACCATTCACCTGTTCACCAAGATACATATTCACCTGTCACCAGAGTACATATTCACCTGTTCACCAGATACCATATTCACTGTTCACCAAGATACTATATTCACCTGTCCCCCATTTCGCACACCATATTCACCAGGTTACACACAAGAACCATATTCACTGTCACCAACCCCCCGAGTACAATCCGCTACCCCTTTCCACCGTCCACCAAGATACAAATATTCACTGTCCACCAAGATACAATTACCCAAACACCAATTTTTCTACCGATATATATCACTGTCACACATAGATACTACCATTACCCCCACATATTTTGCCACCAGATACCTATATTCACCCTGTCCCCTTCCCCATATTTACCACCAAGATATTATATTCAACCTGTCCACCAAGATACTATAATCACCTGTTCCACCAAGATACTATATTTACCTGTCCACCAAGATATATATTCACCTGTCCCGCCAACATATATATTCACCTGTCCACACAAGATACATATTATTTTCCTGTCCACCAAGACACTATATTCCCTGTCCACCAAGATACCATATTCACCTGTTCACCAAGATACCATATTCACCTGTCACCACTACCAATTTCACTAGTCCACCAAGATACCATATTCACCTTTTCCACCAGATACCATATTCACCTGTTCACCAGATAACCATATTCACCTGTTCACCAAGATACTATATTCACCTGTCCACAAGATTACCATTATTACCTGTCACCAAAACAACTATATTCACCTGTCCACCAAGATACCATATTCACCTGTCACCAAGATACCATATTCACTGTCACCAAGATAACATATTCACCTATTCACCAAGATACATATTCACCTGTCCACCAAGATCCATATCACGTATCTCAAGATACACCTGTTCACCAAGAACCATATTCACCTGTTCACCAAGATACCATATTCACCTGTCCACCAAGATACACATATTCACCTGTTCCACCAAGAACTATATCAACTGTCCACCAAGATTACCACATTCACCTGTTCACCAAGATACCATAGTCACTGTTCACCAAGATACATATTCACCTGTCACCCAGTACCACATTCACCTGTTTCACCAAGATACCATATCACCTGTCACCAAGATACCCATATTCAATGTTCACCAAGATACCATATTCACCTGTTCACCAAGATACTATATTCACCTGTCCACCAAGATACCATATTACCTGTTCACCAGAAACCATATTCACCTGCTCACCAAGATACCATGTTCACCTGTCCACCAAGATACCATATTCACCTGTCCACCAAGAATACCATATTCACCTGTTCACCAAGATACTATATTCACCTGTTCCACAAGATACCATATTCACCTGTCCACCAAGATACTATATTCACCTGTCCACCAGATACCATATTCAACCTGTTCCACCAAGATACCATATTCCACCTGTCCACCAAGATACCACATCACTGTTCACAAATACTATTTACCTGTCCACCAAGGAATATATTCACCTCCACCAGCTATACCCACCAAGATACTATATTCACCTGTCCACCAGGATACATATTCTGTCACCAAGATACCATATTCACTGTCCACCAAGATACCATGTTCACTGTCCACCAAGATACCATATCACCTGTCCACCAAGATACCATATTCACCGTCACCAAGATACATATTCACCTGTCCACCAAGATACCATATTCACTGTTCACCAAGGATACCATATTCACCTGTCCACCAAGAGACCAATTCACCTGTCCACAAGATACATATTCACCTGTCCACCAAGATACCATATTGCACCTGTTCACCAAAGATACCATATTCACCTGTTCACCAAGATAAGTACATATCACTGTTCACCAAGATACATATTCACCTGTTACAAGATACATATTAACATGCACCAAGATCCCATATCACCTGTCCACCCAAGATACCATTTCACCTTCCACCAAGATAACCATATTTCACCTGTCCACCAAGATACCATATTCACATGTTCACCAAAGATACCATATTCACCTGTCCACCAAGATACCATATTCACCTGTCACCAAGATACCAATTCCCTGTCCACCCAAGATACCAATTTCACCGTTCACCGATCGATCATAGTTCACAAGATACCATATTCACTGTTCACCAGTACCATATTCACCTGTCCACCAAGATACTATATTCAAGATAAATGACTAATCAGTCTGAAAGGGGAACTAGACTATATTTATTAAAAGATAAACAATAACAATAATTACAATCTGCTTCCTGGCTAAATAAGGTTACACACAGACAACCAGACACTATTATAACAGGTTACTATTATTATCACTTTCATTATGGTATTATTATTACTATAATTATTATCTTAATAATTTATTATTATTTTATTATTGTTTTATTATCATTAGTTATTATTAGCATTATTATTATTATAATAGTATTATAATAATAATTTAATATACCGATACTATTATTATTATAATCGTTATTATTGTTACTATTATGCCTGTTATATTTACTGTTAATATTATCATTATTATTAGTATTATACCATTATCATTGTTATTTTATTACTGGTATTTATAATTATATTACTGTTATTAATTGGCTTGAAAAAGACAAATTCCTGTTCTTCTATTTCTTCTTCTTTTCGTTTTATTCTTCGCTTTTTTGGACCGTATCTCCTCCCACAGTTTTTGAGCTAGAGACATGAAATTTGGTACAGACGTGGCGGGGCATATAGGAGAAGTGTGCTGTCTTCTAGCTAAGGAATCCGCGGAAGCGTTATGGCGTTATCGGCGAATTTCGGGACCATTTTATCCCATAGAATATAATGGTAAACAATCCTCAAATGGGATTTCAAAACAGTTTGTTTCATGGTCATAAATACAAATGGTGATACCCCAACCCCCACACAGACCCAGGTACACCCACCTACTCACATACCTTTCCATTCCATGGAAGCCATCATTAAAGGGTAACTATAATCAAAAAAACTAATTTTGATCAATCATCAATAAAAGTTAGTTATTGGTCATACATGCAAAAACATATACCCCCAACCTCATATGGTACACACCCTACTGACCTACACTTTATTCTTTGGCAGCCATATTTAAAGGGTAACTAAAGTCAAAAAAACTAATTTAGATTTTCTCAATAAAAGATAGTTTATGGTTGTAAACACAAAAAAGACATACCCCCTCAACCAGACCCAGGTACACAACACTACTGATCTACTTATCCATTACTGTGGCAGCCATACTTAAAGGGTAACTAAAGTAAAAAAAAACTAATTTGACCAATAATCAAAAAACTTAGGTTTTTTTAACCTCCAACGTGATACAGGACACACAGTACTGACCTACCCCTCTCATTACTGTTGCAGCCATACTAAAGGGTAACTAAAGTAAAAAAAACTAATTTTGACCAATCATCAAAAAAGTTATTTTTTTTAACAACCAACCCGACACAAGTACACACACCTACTGGTTTCTACTTATCCATTTAGTGGCAGAAAAAAAATATTTTGATCAATAATCAAAAGGTTTTTTTAACATGATCCAGTTACACACACCTATGACCCACCCTTTCCATTTCCATGGTAGCCATATTTGAAGGGTAACTATAGTCAAAAAAACACATTTTGACCAATCATCAAAAAAAGTTGGTATTTATCCCCCAACCGAATGATATGAATACACACACACCAACTGACCTACCTTTAATGCATGTGACATATTTAAAGGGTAAGTAAAAAAACAACAATGTCCTCATCATTGACATTATAGAGTTTTAAAATCTGCAGCACAAAACACACAAATTCCCCCCCCAGTCTTCAAGCCAAATGTCAAAGTGTTATACTTAATCTTGCCTCGTGTAGGTAGTGAGGATTATGACGAGGTATTAGCCATTATTACTATTATTATTCATGCTACTATTATACACTTGAGTGGTCTTGCCGGGATCTGTAATTTTCCAGTGAATGTTTGCCATTCAGGGTATGGGAAGAGTTAACTGTGTGTATATTTCCACTGCCACCTACCTACATGCTGGCCCTAATACCGATAGTCCTTGGGAAGTGGCACATCAGCCTCCTACAGCGACATGACTGCAATGTGCCAGGATCACAGAAATGGGCCCCTAATTATTAATCCAGTGGGAGGAAAACTGTCAGTCATCTAATCCGCTAATGAGCCCAACGCGATTTCTTTCCTTTTTAGTTGTTTTTCTAATACAAATTCCAGTTCAAATCCAATCCTATCCTAGGTGTGTGTAGTGTTAAACATGCAGTATATCGTTATAAATGTCCTGCGTTATAATGGTCTCTTAATGATGTCATCTGCCTCCCACGACTTGAAGATGTTAGTCCCCATTAACGTCTTTTCACTTTCCTCTGCGGACGACCAGTTTAACCCTGACCTTGTCACCGGCCCTAATTCCACTGGCTTCTTGGCAAAGACCAAATAATAAACCAGAAAACGAATTAAAGTGAATAGAAATTTCAATGTACGACCATGTCCATCCCCATATCAAGGACCAAACCAAACCCTGGGACCACAATACTTACCTTTCCACTGATGCTTCTTAACTAAAGGGGCCATAGAACCACTGTAGGTAAAGCAGGGAGGGGGGCACCGGTTCAGTTTTACTGGGGGTCTCAGTGAGTTCCAGTTAGTTCATTCTCGGCCTGTGATCCGGTGTATCGGCCCTGATAGAATTCCCCAAAGACAGGATGGTTTCCACGTGTGTCAGATTGTCTGTATGGACAGAGCCTAAAGGGTTCGTTTTGTGGTTCAATAGATTTTATTGAATAAAGATAAACAACAAATCATTTGTAAAAGTTTATATATTGTCTGGGAATTTCCATAGTGTGTGTAGCATGGCGGGAGATGGACAGACAGAAAGATACAGAGAGACACAGACAGATATGGAGAGAGAGAGAGACAGATACTCAGACAGATAAAGATAGATATAAAGAGACAGACAGACAGATAGATAGATATATAGATATATAGATAGATAGATAGA
>JAACNH010000036.1:491549-554544 GCA_019447015.1 Hymenochirus boettgeri | reverse complement strand
CAACACTGTCAATAGCCTCCCAACACTATCAATAGCCTCCCAATACTGTCAATAGCCTCCCAATACTATCAAAAGTCTCCCAATACTATCAATAGCCTCCCAATATTATCAATAGCCACCCAATATTATCAATAGCCTCTCAACGCTATCAATAGCCTCCCAACGCTATCAAGAGCCTCCCAATGCTATCAATAGCCTCCCAACGCTATCAATAGCCTCCCAATGCTATCAATAGCCTCCCAATGCTATCAAGAGCCTCCCAATGCTATCAAGAGCCTCCCAATGCTATCAATAGCCTCCCAACGCTATCAATAGCCTCCCAACATTATCAATAGACACCCAACACTATCAATAGCCTCCCAATGCTATCAAGAGCCTCCCAACACTATCAATAGCCTCCCAACATTATCAATAGACTCCCAATGCTATCAATAGCCTCCCAACACTATCAATAGCCTCCAAAGCTCTTGATAGCATTGGGAGGCCTTGATAGCCTGGGAGGCTATGATAGCATTGGGAGGCTATTGATAGCGTTGGGAGGCTATTGATAGATTGGGAGGCTCTTGATAGCGTTGGGAGGCTATTGATAGCGTTGAGAGGCTATTGATAATATGGGTGGTCTATTGATAATATTGGGAGGCTATTGATAGTATTGGGAGGCTATTGATAGTATTGGGAGGCTATTGACAGTATTGGGAGGCTATTGATAGTGTTGGGAGGCTATTGACAGGTGTTGGGAGGCTATTGACAGTATTGGGAGGCTATTGATAGTGTTGGGAGGCTATTGACAGTGTTGGAAGGCTATTGATAGCGTTGGGAGGCTATTGACAATATTGGGAGGCTATTGACAATATTGGGAGGCTATTGATAGTGTTGGGAGGCTATTGACAGTGTTGGGAGGCTATGATAGTGGTTGGAGGCTATTGACAGTGTTGGGAGGCTATTGACGTGTTGGGAGGCTATGTAGTATTGGAGGCTTGACAGTATTGGAGGCTATCGATTACATACCCCTTCTGTACTATGGGCGGCACAACAGGTTACCCTGAAGCATACTAATACAATGAGCTTCCTAACAAAAAACACTCTGCAACAAAAGGATAAAAAAAGCGTCAAATCAATTAAAGGCTATCCTTTAATTGATGCCTATCTTCTATCTATCTATCTATATGCCTGTCTATATATCATCTATCTCTCTCTCTATCAGGGGATTCAATAAAAGTTCTTATTGTAAAATGGTGCTTATTTTGCCCAACCCATCAGATGTAGCTTCAAATGTAAAATAAGATCTGATTGGTTGGAGCAAATTAGCACCATTTTAACGAAATAGAACTTTTATTAAAAACTCTATGTCTGCTATCTTCAATACGATTTATCATCTAGTCTATCCTTCACACTACATCATTATCTAATCATCTACTATTATCTTCACATCTATTCATCTATACTATCTATCTATCTATCTGTCTGTCTATCACTATATCTATATATCTATCTTCTATCATCTGTCTATCTCATCTATCTATCTATCATCTATCTATCTATCTATATATCTATCTATTTCAATCTATCTATCTATCTATCTATATATCTAATCTATCTATCTATCATCTATCATCTATCTATCTATATATCTGTACTGGTCTGTCGTCTGTCTGTCTGTCTGTCTGTCTGTCTGTCTGTCTGGTCTGTCTGTCGGTCTATCTATCTATCTATATCTATCATATATCTATCATATCTGTCTCTACTATCAAGGGAGATTCAATAAAAGTTCTTATTGTAAAAAATGGTGCTTATTTTGCCCCAACCAATCAGATGTAATCTTTCAAATGTAAAATAAGATCTGATGTTGGGAGCAAAATTTAGCACCATTTTAAACGATAAGAACTTTTATTAAAAAACCCTTATAGTCTGTCTTATCTATCTAATTCTACTCTATAATCTATCTATATATCTATATATCGTCTTCTATCATATTCTACTATCTATCATCTATCTATCTATCATCACCACTATAATCTATCTACTTCTATTATCATCATCTATAACTATCGATCTATCTATCTATCTATCTATTGTCTGTCTATCATATTTATCTATCACTATCGTATTCTATCATCTGCATCTATTACTATCTATCATCTTATCGATCTATTATCGATCTATCGATCTATCTATCGGCACTAGATAGCAGAATCTATTCATCTATCTGTCTATCGGTTGTCTGTCTTGCTGTCTGTCTGTTCTGGTGTCTGTCTGTCTGTCTCTGTATTATCTATTATCTATCTATCTATATATCTATATATCTATCTATCTGTCTGTCTGTCTCTTTATATCTATCTTTATATCTGTCTGAGTATGTCCTTCTCTACTCTCCATATCTGTCTGTGTTCTCTATCTTTTCTGTCTGTCCATCTCCCGCCATGCTACACACACTATGGAAATTCCCAGACAAATATAAACTTTTACAAATGATTTGTTGTTTATCTTTATTCAATAAAATCTATTGACCACAAAACGAAACCCTTAGGCTCTGTCATACAGAAATTGACACACGTGGAAACCATCCTGTCCTGGGGAATTCTATCAGGGCCGATAACACAAGCCGGATCACGAGAGGAATGAATGAACTAACTGGAATCACTGAGACCCCAGTAAAGAACCGTGTGCCCCCTCCCTGCTTTACCTACACGTGGTTCTAGGCCCCTTTAGTTAAGAAGCTCAGTGGAAAGGTAAGTATTGTGGTCCCAGGGTTTGGTTTGGTCCTTGATATGGGGGATGGACGGTCGTACATTGAAATTTCTATTCACTTTAATTCGTTTTTGGTTTATTATTTGGTCTTTGCCAAGAAGCCAGTGGAATTAGGGCCGGTGACAAGGTCAGGGTTCAAACTGGTCCGTCAGCAGAGGAAGTGAAAAGACGTTTAATGGGGACTAAAATCTTCAAGTCGTGGGAGGCAGATGACATCATTAAGAGACCATAAAAGCAGGACATTTTATAACGATATACTATGTTTAACACTACACACCTAGGATAGGATGGATTTGAAATGGAATTTGTATTAGAAAAACAACTAAAAGGAAAGAAATCGCGTTGGGCTCTTAGCGGATTAGATGACTGACAGTTTTCTCCCCACTGGATTAATAATAGGGGCCCCATTCTGTGATCCTGGCACATTGCAGTCATGGTGCTGTAGGAGGCTGATGTGCGGCACTTCCCAAGGATATCGGTATTAGGCCAGCATGTATGTTAGGTGGCAGCAGTGGGAAATATACACACAGTTAACTTTCCCATACCCTGAATGGCAAACATTCAAGGGAAATTACAGATCCCGGCAAGACACTCAAGTGTATAATAGTAGCTGAATAATAATAGTAATAATGATATAATGAATAATAATAATAATAACTAGAAAGGAAGATTAATGTAAACTTTGAATTGGCTTGAAAGACTGGGGGGGAATTGTGTGTTTGTGCTGCCGATTTAAAACTCTAAATGTCAATGATGAGGACATTGTTTGTTTTTTACTACCCTTTAAATATGTCACATGCATTAAAGGCAGGTCAGTTGGTGTGTGTGTATTCATACAGGTGGGGGATAAAATAACCACTTTTTTGATGATTGGTCACAATCTGTGTTTTTTGACTATAGTTACCCTTCAAATATGGCTACCAGGAAATGGAAGGGTGGGTCAGTAGGTGTGTGTAACTGGAAAGAGTGTTAAAAAAAAAACCTTTTGATTATGATCAAAATATTTTTTTTCTCCACAGTAATGGATAAGTAGACCCAGTAGGTGTGTGTACTTGTGTGGGTTGGTTGGTAAAAAAAATTAACTTTTTTGATATGGTCAAAAATTAGTTTTTTTACTTTAGTTACCCTTTAAGTATGGCTTGAACAGTTAGGTTGTACCTGTACTACGTTGGAGGTTAAAAAAACTAAGTTTTTTGATTATTGGTCAAAATTAGTTTTTTACTTAGGTACCCTTTAAGTATGGCTGCCACAGTAATGGATAAGTAGTAGTCGGTAGGTGTTGTACCTGGGTCTGGTTGAGGGGTATGTCTTTTTGTGTTTACAACCATAAACAACTATCTTTTATGAGGAAAATCTAAATTAGTTTTTTTGACTTTAGTTACCCTTATAAATATGGCTGCCAAGGATAAAGTGTAGGTCAGTAGGGGTTGTGTGTACCATATAGGTTGGGGGTATATGTTTTGCTGTATGACATAATAACTAACTTTTATGATGATTGATCAAAATAGTTTTTGGATTATAGTTACACTTTAGATAGGCTTCCATGGGAAATGGAAAGGTATGGGAGTAGGTGGGTGTACCTGGGTCTGTGTGGGGGGTTGGGGGTATCCCATTTGTATTTATGACCATGAAACAAAACTTGTTTGAAATATCCACTTTGGGATTGGTACCATAGTCTATGGGATAAAAAGTCCCGAAATTCGCGATAACGCCATAACGCTTCGCGGATTCCTTAGCTAGAAGACAGTCACACTTCTCCTATATGCCCCGCACGTCTGTACCAAATTTCAGTCTCTGCTCAAAAACTGTGGGAGGAGATACGGTTCCAAAAAAGCGGAAGAATAAACAGAGAAGAAGAAGAGAATAGAAAGAACAGGAATTTGTCTTTTTCAAGCAAATTAATAACAGTAATAATAATTATAATAACAGTAATAACAAATAACAATGATAATGGATTAATACTAATAATAATGTAATAATAACAGTAATAATAACAGGCATAATAGTAACAATAATAACGATTATAATAATAATAGTATCGGTAATAATAATAATAAATATTATTAAAACTGTTATTATAAAATAATAATGCTAATAATAACTAATGATAATAATAACAATAATAACAATAATAATAAATTATTAAGATAATAATTATATATAATAAAAACCATAATGAAAGTGATAATATAGTAACCTGATTATAATAGTGTCTGGTTTTCTGTGTGTAACCTTATTTAGCCAGGAAGCAGATGTAATTATTGTTATTGTTATCTTTTTTAAAATATAGTCTAGTTCCCCTTCTCGACTGATTAGTATATTATCTGAATATAGTATCTTGTGAACAGGTGAATATGGTATCGTGGTGAAAACAGGTGAATATGGTTCTTGGTGACAGGGATATGGTATCTGTGACAGGTGAATGGTATCTTGGGGACAGTGAAGTGGGATCTGGTGAAAGGGTGAATATTGGTAACTTGGTGGACAGGTAAAATGGTATCTTGCGTGAACACAGGTGAATATGGTATCTTGGTGGACAGGTGAATATGGTGTATCTTGGTGGACAGGGTGAATATGGTATCTTGGTGGACAGGTGAATATGGTATCTTGGTGTGGAACAGGTGAATATAGTATCTTGGTGAACAGGTGAATATGGTATCTTGGTGAACAGGTGAGATTATAGGATCTTGGTGACTGGGTGGAATATGGTATCTTGGTAACAGGTGAATATGGTATCTTGGTGGACAGGTGATATGGTATCTTGGTGGACAGGTGAATATGGTATCTTGGTGGACAGGTGAATATGGTATCTTGGTGACAGTGAATATGGTATCTTGGTGGACAGGTGAATATGGGACTGGTGGACAGGTGAATATGGTATCTTGTGGACGGTGAATATGGTATCTTGGTGGACAGGTGAACACATGGTATCTGGTGGACAGGTGAAATGGTATCTTGGTGACAGGTGAATAGTATCTGGTGGACAGGGACTATGAGTCTTGGTGAATAGGTGAGAATATAGTATCTTGTGGGGACAGGTGAATATATTACCTTGGTGGACATGTAATATAGTATCTGGGTGAACAGGTGAATGGTATCTTGGTGGCAGGTGATATGGTATTTGGGGACAGGTGAATATGGTATCTTGGTGGACAGGGTGAATATAGTATCTTGGTGGACAGGTGAATGGTTTCTTGGTGAACAGGTGAAATATAGTTATCTTGGTGAAACGGTGAATTGGTATCTTGGTGGACAGGTGAATATGGATTCTTGGTGGACAGGTGAACATGGTATCTTGGTGAGCAGGTTGAATATGGTTTCTGGTGAAATGACAGGGAAATGGTATCTGGTGGGGACAGGTGAATATAGTATCTTGGTGAACAGGTGAATATGGGTATCTTGTGAACAGGTTGAATATGGTTCTTGGTGGACAGGTGAATATGGTATCTTGGTGAACAGGTGAATGTGGTTCTTGGTGAACAGGTGATCTAGGTATCTTGGTGAACAGGGTGAATATGGTATCTTGGTGAACAGGTGAATTTGGTATCTTGGTGGACAGGGTGAATTAGTATCTTGGTGAACAGGTGAATATGGTATCTGGTGGACAGGTGAATATGTATCTTGGTGAACAGGTGACGTGAATATGGTATCTTGGTGAACAGGTGAATATGGTATCTTGGTGAACAGGAATATGGTATCTTGGTGGGGCAGGTGAATATAGTATCTTGGTGAATAGGTGAATATGGTATCTTGGTGGACATGTTGAATATGGTATCTGGGTAACAGGTGAATATGGTTCTGGTGGACGGTGAATATAGTGTTTTGGTGGACAGGGTAAATATTTAGTATCTTGGTGGAAGTGTTAATATAGTATCTGATGAACAGGTGATATGGTAATCTTGGTTGAACCAGGTGAATATGGTATCTTGGTGGACAGGTAACTATGGTATCTTGGTGGACAGGGTTGAATATGGTATCTTGGTGACAGGTGAATATGGTATCTGGTGAACAGGGGATTTGGTATCTTGGTGGGACAGGTGAATATAGTGTTTTTGTGGACAGGAAAATATATAGTATTTGGTGGACAGTGAATATAGTATGTTGGAGGGGAGGGAATATAATATCTTGGTGGGACAGGTAAATATAGATTTTGGTGGACAGGTGATTATAGTATCTGGTGGACAGGTGATATAATATATCTTGGTGGACAGGTGAATATAGTATCTGGTGGACAGGGATTATAGTATCTTGGTGGACAGGTGATTATAGTTCTGGGAACGGTGATTGGTATCTTGGTGGACAGGTGAATATGGTATCCTTGGTGGACAGGTGAACATGGATCTTGTGAGCAGGTGAATATGGTTCTGGTGACAGGTGAATTAGGTGATCTTGGTGGACAGGTGTATGTATCTTGGTGAAAGGTGAATATGGTATCTTGGTGAACAGGTGAATATGGTATCTTGGTGGACAGGTGAATATGGTATCTTGGTGAACAGGTGAATGTGGTATCTTGGTGAATAAGGTGAAATGGTCTTGGTGAACAGGTGATTGGATCTTGGTGAACAGGTGAAGTTGGTATCTTGGTGGACAGGTGAATATGTATCTTGGTGAACAGGTGAATATGGTATCTTGGTGGACAGGTGAATATGGTAGCTGTGTGAACAGGTGAATATGGATCTTGGTGAACAGGTGAATATGGTATCTGGTTAACAGGTGAATAGGTATCTTGGTGGACAGGTGAATATCGTATCTTGGTGAATAGGTGATATGGTATCTTGGTGGACATGTGAATATGGTATCTTGGTGAACAGGTGAATTGGTATCTTGGTGGACAGGTGGAATATAGTGTTTTGGTGGACAGGTAAATATATAGTATCTGGTGGACAGTTTAAATAGTATCTTGGTGAACAGGTGAATATGGTATCTTGGGTGAACAGGTGAATATGGTATCTTGGTGGACAGGTAAATATGGTATCTGGTGGGACAGGTGAATATGGTATATTGGTGGACAGGTGGATGAATATGGTATCGTGGTGCAGGTGAATTTGGTACTCGGGGACAGGTGATATAGTGTTTTGGTGGACAGGAAAATATATAGTATCTTGGTGGGACAGGTGAATATAGTATGTTGGCGGGCAGGTGAAATAATATCTTGGTGACAGGTAATATAGTATCTTGGTGGACAGGTGATTATAGTATCTTGGTGACAGGGATATAATATCTTGGTGGACAGGTGAATATAGTATCTTGGTGGACAGGTGATTATAGTTATCTTGGTGGACAGGGATTATAGTATATGGTGGACGGGAGTATAGTATCTGGTGGACAGGTGATTATAGTATCTTGGTGGACAGGTGAATATAAAATTTTTGGTTGGGACAGGTGAATAAGTATTCTGGTGGAGGGTGATTAAGTATCTTGGTGGAGAGTGAATATGGTTCTTGGTGGACAGGTGATTGGTATCTTGGGACAGGTGATTATAGTATCTTGGTGGACAGGTGAATATAGTATCTTGGTGGAGAGGTGAATATAGTGTCTTGGTGAAATGTTGAAATGGTGCTGGTGAACAGGTGGAATATGGGTATCTTGGTGGACAAGGTGTGAATGTGGTATCTGGTGAACAGGTGAATGTGGTATTTGGTGGAACAGGTGAATATAGTATCTTGGTGACAGGTGAATATGGTATCTTGGTGGACAGGTGAATATGGTATCTGGTGAACAGGTGATATGGTCTTGGTGAACAGGTGAATATGGTATCTTGGTGGGACAGGTGTGATTTAGTATCTTGGTGGAGGGTGATATAGGATCTTGGTGGCGAGGTGAATATGGTATCTTGGTGGAAAGGTGATTATGGTATCTGGTGGACAGGTGAAATTAGTATCTGGTGGACGGTGATTATAGTATCTTGGTGGGAGAGGGTGAATATGTATTTGGTGGACAGGTGATTATGGTATCTTGGTGGACAGGTGAGTATAGTATCTTGGTGGACAGGTGGAATTAGTACTTGGGGTAGAGGTGATATAGTGTCTTGGTGAACTGTTGATATGGTATCTGGTGAACAGTGAATATGGTTCTTGGTGAACGGTGAATATAGTAATCTGGTGGACAGGTGAATGTGGTATCTTGGGGAACAGGTGAATGTGGTTCTTGGTGGACAGGGTGAATATAGTATCTTGGTGAACAGTGAATATGGTATCTTGGTGGACAGGTGAATATGGTATCTTGGTGAACAGGTGAATATGGTATCTTGGTGAACAGGTGAATATCGGTAATCTTGGTGAGACAGGTGAATATGGTATCTGGTGGACAGGTGAATATAGTATCTGGTGAATAGGTGGATATGGTACTTGGTGGACATGTGAATATGGTATCTTTGGTGAACAGGTGAATATGGTATCTTGGTGGACAGGTGAATATGGTATCTTGGTGGACAGGTGAATATGGTATCTTGGTGAACAGGTGTGAATATGGTATCTTGGTGGACAGGTGAATATAGTGTTTTGGTGGACAGGTAAATATATAGTATCTTGGTGGACAGGTGAATATAGTATGTTGGCGGACAGGTGAATATAATATCTTGGTGGACAGGTGAATATAGTATCTTGGTGGACAGGTGATTATAGTATCTTGGTGGACAGGTGATTATAGTATTTTGGTGGACAGGTGTATCATAGTATCTTGGTGGACAGGTGAATATAAAATTTCTTGGTGGACAGGTGAATATAGTATCTTGGTGGACAGGTGATTATAGTATCTTGGTGGAGAGGTGAATATGGTATCTTGGTGGACAGGTGATTATGGTGTCTTGGTGGAAAGGTGATTATAGTATCTTGGTAGAAAGGTGAATATAGTATCTTGGTGGACAGGTGAATATATAGTATCTTGGTGGACATGTGAATATAGTAGATTGGTGGACAGGTGAATATAGTATCTTGGTTGACAAGTGAATATAGTATCTTGGTTGACAGGTGAATATAGTATCTTGGGGAAGGTGAATATAGTATCTGGTGGGACAGGTGATATAGTATCCTTGGTGGACAGGGTGAATATGTATCTTGGTGGAAAGGTGAATATGGTATCTTGGTGGAAAGGTAAATATGGTATCTTGGTAGACAGGTGAATATGGTATCTTGGTGGACAGGTGAATATGGTATCTTGGTGGGAGGTGAAATTAGTATCTTGGTGGGACATGTGAATATGGTATCTTGGTAGACAGGTGAATATAGTATCTTGGTAGACAGGTTGAATATAGTAACTTGGTGGACAGGTGAAATAGTATCATTGGTGGACAGGGGGATATAGTATCTTGGTGGACAGGTGAATATGGTTCTTGGTGAGAGGTGAATATAGATCTGGTGGACAGGTGAATATGGTATCTTGGTGGACAGGTGAATATGGTATCTTGGTGGACAGGTGAATATAGTATCTTGGTGGACAAGTGAATATGGTATCTTGGTAGACAGGTGAATATAGTATCTTGGTGGACAGGTGAATATAGTATCTTGGTGGACAGGTGAATTAATATATTGGTGGACAGGTGTAAGAATAGAGTCCCGGAGGGACGAGGTCACTGTACCTTTTAGGAGGAGGGCTGTCAGTAGGCTAGAAACAATGGCTGAAGAGATGGTAACTGGAACAATGGCTGGAAACAATGAATGAAGAGATGTAACTGGCACATGGCTGGAAACAATGGCTGAAGAGATGGTAACTGGAAACAATGGCTGGGAACAATGGCTGAGAGATGGTAAACTGGAAACAATGGCTGGAAACAATGGTGAAGAGATGGTAACTGGAACAATGGCTGGAAACAATGGCTGAAGCAGGAGAATGGCGGTTAATCTGGAACAATGGCTGGAAACAATGGCTGAAAGAGCTGGTAACTGGACAATGGCTGGAAACAATGGCTGAAGAGATGGTAACTGGAACAATGGGAACAATGGGAAGAGATGGTAATGGAACAATGGCTGAAACAATGGCGAAGAGATGGTAACTGGAACAAATGGCTGGAAACAATGGCCTGCAAGAAGAGGTAACTGGAAAATGGTGGAAACGAAATGGCTGAAGAGTGGTAACGGAACAATGGCTGGAAACAATGGCTGAAGAGATGGTAACTGGAACAATGGCTGGAACAAATGGCTGAAGAGATGGTAACTGGAACAAAAGGCTGGAAAACATGGCTGAAGAGATGGTAAACTTGGAACCATGGCTGGACAACACTGGCTGGAAGAGATGGTTAACTGGAACAATGGTGGAACAATGGGTGAAGAGATGGTAACTGGAACAATGGCTGGAAACAATGGCTGGAAGAGATGGGCTAACTGGAACAATGGCTGGAAACAATGGATGAAGAGATGGTAAATACGGAACAATGGCGGAACAATGGCATGGCTGAAGAAAGAGCATGGAGAGATGGTAATGGAACATGGCTGGAAACAATGATGAAGAGATGGTAACTGGAACAAGGTGGAAACAATGGCTGAAGAGATGGTAACTGGAACAAGGGCTGAAACAATGATGAAGAGATGGTAACTGGAACAAGGCTGGAAACAATGGCTGAACGAGATGGTACACTGGAACAATGGCTGAAAACAATGGCTGAAGAGATGGTAACTGAACAATGGCTGGAACATGGCTGAAGGTGGTACGGAACAATGGCGGAAACAATGGCTGAAGAGATGTGTACATGGACAATGGCTGGGAAACAATGGTGAAGAGATGGAACTGGAACAATGGCTGGAAACAATGGCTGAAGAGATGGTAACTGGAACAATGGCTGGAAACAATGGCTGAAGGATGGTAACTGGAACAATGGCTGGAAAACAATGGCTGAAGAGATGGTAACTGGAACAATGGCTGGAAACAATGGCTGAAGAGATGGAACTGGAACAATGGCTGGAAACAATGGGATGAGTGAGATGGTAACTGGAAACAATGGCTGGAACATGGCTGAAGAGATGGTAACTGGAACAATGGCTGGAAACAAGGCTGAAGACGATGGTAACTGGAACAATGGCTGGAAAACAATGACTGAAGAGATGTAACTGGAACAATGGCTGGAAACAATGGCTGAGAGATGGGAACTGGAAACAGTGCTGGAACAATGGCTGAAGAGATGGTAACTGGAACAATGGTGGAAACAATGGCTGAAGGATGGTAACTGGAACAATGGCTGAGGAGAAAAGGAACCACAGGGGCTGGAAGCTGAAGCAGGAGATGTACAAAAGGCAGGCAAAAAAGTTGTCCCGGTAGACAAGGACTACGAATAGGCACTCGCACCCTCTGCGAGTGCCTATTTGAATCTTCACTGCCGCCGGCGTCGGACGTGGTGACGTCACGACGCCTGCGACGGCCGGAGCCGCGACGTCACCATTCCGGGAACGGCGAGGGCGGGAGCGCGGCAGGTAAGATCCTTTACCGCGACCCCCCTCCCACAGGGGGCCTCAGGACCACTGAAGCAGGTTTGTCCGGAAATCTTCTATGAAAAGGTTTTGATTAACTGGGGGAGCATGTAGATCCGACTCTGTTACAAAAGCGACTTCCTCTGGTCCAAATCCTTTCCAAGGACCAAATATTGAAGAGGAACTTCTGACGAATCTGGAATCCAAGACTTTCTCCACCTCAAATTCTTGTGACCGTTGATCATAATAGGATCATGACTGAAGAGGGGAAGAGAATCGATTCAGACACAGGCTTAAAGAGAAACATGGAACACATTAGGGATTCTCATGATGGTAGGAATAGAAGTGTACTGCGTAGGGACCCACCAATTCCAATATTAGGGAATGGGCCAATAATGTGGGGACCAACATTTAGAAGAAAGGAACCAGACGTAAGTTGCATGCTTGAGTTGATGAAACAAACTGTATACTCCCACCGAACATAATGGAGTTACGTCTACGCTATCGGCTGCATCTTTTTACAGGGCCAGAATTCTCAAGACAGTTCTTTGTGCGGCCATCCGCACTTTCTCATGAGTAGTTGCAGGACCCAGTAGGTCCTGCGACAAAAAAAACCGTAACATGGGTTTGCAAACACAACAAAAAGGAGATTTTCCGGTTTGAAGAGTGGACGGAATTGTATGGGCACATTCCGACCCAATGGCAGAAGCTCAGTCAATTGTCTGAGAGTAAGAAATGTAGCATCGAAGGAATGTTCCAGACTTGGTGGTGCGTTAGGGTCCATAGGGATGAGGATGATAGCCGATGAAACGGGAGTTTAATTCCAAGTAATTTGCAAGTCGCCCAGCCAGATTTGGGATTGCATGAATTGGGGTCTCTCGGATCGGACATATTTCATAGGTAATCCATGCAGACGGAAATATGAGAAAGGAAAATTGAGCAAGTTCAACAGAGGAGGGCAATTTAGGAAGAGGAACAACATGAGACTTTTGCATTAAAACGGTGCTACAGTAACCCAGATGACGTATTTTTTCGTTTTTAGAAACAGGAAGCGTCACCAATAAACGTCTAGAGGTGGGTCCACGGCAGGGAAGGGAATAGGTCGAGGTTGGAGTAGTCACAAGGAAGAGTATAGGGAAGTTTTGGAAGTAGCACAGAAAGCAGACAGGACGGCGACCAAAGTTTTTGCATTTGTACTCATGGAGGGCACCCATACTAGACCGATAAGGAGATTGAAAGTTTATGAAACCCCAGGGGGACCAGCTGTTGGACTCATGAGTCAGTTGTAATATTCTTTACGAAGGGACGAGGGGGAACAGGCTTCTTATTAGGGGGTTAAGGCAGTAAGGAGCAGACTCATGATACGATGAATACGATGGCAAAGTTGAGGGGGGTTGTCCTCCAATAGTGGCTAGAATCTGGTGAAGAGGGATGATGGCGGCTTTACTTTCTCCGTAGAATCGTTTCAAAAAGACCTGGTAGAGAGCGTCTGCTTTTTTATTCTTGGAACCGGGATACGGTTTGCAAGGACATGATGAAATTGCAAACGAGAGCGAAAACAGCGGCCCAACGGTGGCCAGGATTCAATCTCGTACAAGGTTTGGATATTTCCAGATTTTTGTGATCGGCGAGGATGGTGATAGGATGTAATGCCCTTCCAGTAAGTGTTCGCCGTCTTCTAGTGCGAGGTTTTGATAGCAAGAAGTTCACGATTCCAATATAATTAGCTAATTGGGAAGAAATTTCTTAGAGAAGAATGCAATGGGTGGATGTTTCCCATCTCTATTGGCTTTGGGAAAGGCCCGGCCACATGCTTCCAAGATTAGAGGCACAACTTCGAGATGAAACGGTAGAGGGTAGGGGGTGCAGAAGTAATGGGGCAGAAGAAAAAGAATTTAATTCTCTTGAAGGATACTACAGGCGGCTGGGAGGACCAGATTCTAGGTTTGCCTCCTTTCCGGTTAAGGGCCAAGATAAGGAGCAATGATGGAGGAAAAAACACCTTTAAAATGTCTGTTAATAATTGGCAAACAACCAAGGAACGTGGATAGCCTTAGTGCCAATGGGAAGCGTCCAATTGACAATAGCTGAGACTTTTGGTTGGATCCATCGTGTAGCCTTGGGCGGGACCAGATACCCAGAAAAGGTAATTTTTGGGGCATTGAAAAGAGACCCCATTTACAGTTTAGCGTACATTGGTTGGCTCGTAGTCGGACTAAAACTTGACCATAAATGGCGCGAGAGAAGAAAGATCTGAGAGAATATTAAGATGTCATCCAGTAAACTACTTATGACATCCTAAGAGGTCTCGAAAAATGTCATTAACAAATTCTGGAAAGAACGGCTGGAGCTAGTACAGAGATTCCGAAAGGGCCATCATCCAGATATTCAAATGTCCAGTTATAGTATTCGAAGGCCGTTTTCCATTCGTTACTTCTCGAATGCGAAACAAGATTATATGGCTCCACGGAGATAACGCCTTGGAGATATTTTAGCCACTTTTAATGGTCAAAAAGTTCCGAGATGACGGGGTATGAGGATAGCGGTTCTTGATAGTGATTTTATTGAGAACCCGATAGTCGATGCAGCCGTAGACGTAGGTCCTCCGTCGTTCTTTTCCACATAAAAAAAACCCCGCACGGCAGGGGAAAGTGGACGGTCTATTGAAAAACGCAGACCAGGAGTTTCCTTTGATGTAATCTTCCATTGCGGTGGTCCTCAGCAGGAGAGATATAGAGGTAGGTGCGGCCCTCGGGGTTGGAGAGTCCCGGTACCGGTCAACAAATCGATGGGACCATCATTAGGGCCCGGGGGAGGCCGAATCTCAGAAGACCTTTTGTCGAAGACATCTTTAAGTCCAGATACTGAAGAGGGATAAAAAATTTTAATTTTTTATCTTCACAGGAAACAGAAGACACAAAGAGACTTTTGGGTGCGGAACGACATCTGGACAGGAACAGGATGGAACTCAAGAAACAAGTCGATGTTAGTCAAGTTGATGATGTGGGGTATGAAGTACGAAGCTAATGGCATGGAGGAGTCCTAGAATGAGAGGGGTCGTGTGGGACTTTGTATGACCCAAGAAAGAAATTAAACTTCCTGATTGACGGACAGCCAAATTTGGAGAAGAATTCTGTAGAGGACAGTGTAGAAATAACATTCTGGGATAATGGTGATGTCAATAGCCAGTACTCGGAGGGATGAGGGCAAGGAAAATAATGGAATTACCTAAAGAGACGCAAAGGTGGCATCAACTCCCAATGCTATCAATAGCCTCCCAACACTATCAATAGCCTCCAAACACTATCAATAGCCTCCCAACACTATCAATAGCCTCCCAACATTATCAATAGCCTCCCAATGCTATCAATAGCCTCCCAACACTATCAATAGCCTCCAAACCAGTTAAAATCCCTGCAGCCTGTGGATCAGCCATTGTTTCCAGCCATGTTCCAGTTACCATCTCTCAGCCATTGTTTCAGCCATTGTTCCAGTTACCATCTCTCAGCATTGTTTCAAGCCATTGTTCCAGTTACCATCTCTCAGCCATTGTGTTCCATCCCATTGTTCCAAGTTACCAATCTCTTCAGACATTTTCCAGGCCCATTGTTCCAGTTACCATCTCTTCAGCATTGTTTCCAGCCCATTGTCCAGTTACAGCTCTTCAGCCATTGTTCCAGCATTGTCCAGTGACCATCTCTCAGCCATTGTTTCCAGAGCCCTTGTTCCAGTTACCATCTCTTTCAGCCATTGTTCCAGCATTGTTCCAGTTACCATCTCTTCAGCATTGTTTCCAGCCATTGTCCAGTTACCATCTCTTCAGCCATTGTTCCAGCCATTGTTCACTGTTACCATCTCTTCAGCCATTGTTCCAGCCATTGTTCCGTAAATCGCTTCACAATTGTTTTCAAGCCCATTGTTCCAGTTACCATCTCTTCAGCCCCATTGTTTCCAGACAATTGTTCCAGTACCATCTCTTCAGACATGTTTCAAGCATTTGTTCCAGGTACCATCTTTCAGCCAGTGTTTCCAGGCCATTGTTCCAGTTACCATCTCTTCAGACATTGTTTCCAGCCATTGTTCCAGTTACCATCTCGTCAGCCATTGTTTTCCAGCCATGTTCAGTTACATATCTTCAGACATGTTTCAGCCATTGTCCAGTTACCATTCTCTTCAGCCAATTTGTTTCCAGCCATTGTTCAGTTACCATCTCTTCAGCCATTGTTCCAGCCATTGTTCCAGTTACCATCTCTTCATCCCATTGTTTCAAGCCATTGTTCCAGTTACCATCTCTTCAGCCTTGTTTCCAGCCAGTTGTTCCGTTACCATCTCTTCGGCCCTTGTTTCCAGCCATTGTTCCAGTTTACCATCTCTTCAGCCATTGTTCCCCAGCCATTGTTCCTGTTTACCATCTCTTCAGCCATTGTTTCAGCCCATTGTTCCAGTTACATCTCTTCAGCCATTGTTTCCAGCCATGCTTCCGTTACCATCTCTTCAGCCATTGTTTCAGCCATTGTTTCCAGTTACCAGCTTCAGCCATTGTTTCCAGCCAGTTGTTCCAGTTACATCTCTGCAGCCATTGTTTCCAGCCATTGTTCCAGCTTACCATCTATTCAGCCATTGTTTCCAGCCATTGTTCCAGTACCACTCTTCAGCCTTGTTCTCCGCTTGTTTCCAGTTACCATCTCTTCAGCCATTGTTCCAGCATTGTCCAGTTACCATCTCTTCAGCCAGGTGTTTCCCAGCCCATTGTTCCATTTAACTATCTTCTTTCAGCCATTGGTTCAGCCATTTGTTTCCTGTTACCATATCTTCAGCCATTGTTTCCAGCAGCCATTGTTTTTTTATTTCAAGTTACAATCTCTCAGCCATGTTTCCATGACCAGGTTCAGTTACCATCTCTTCAGCCATTGTTTCCAAGCCATTGTTCCAGTTACCATCTATTCAGCATTGGTTCCAGCCATTGTTCAGTTACCATCTCTTAAGCCATTTTCCCAGAATTGTTCCAACGGCCATATCTTAAGCAATTGTTTCCAGCATTGTTCCAGTTTACCATCTACCCTCTTCAGCCATTGTTCCAGCCATTGTCCAGTTGTAAAATCTCTTCAGTCATTGTTTCCAGCCATTGTTACAGTTACATCTCTTCAGTCATGGGTGTCCAGCGCTGCTGACAGCCTCCTCCTAAAACCGGTACAGGGAACTTCTTCCCTCCGCGACTCTCTTCATTACAGACGAATAGCAATGGAAGTACCTGAGGAGGGAAGTACAGCCAGTTTAGGCAAACACTGCAGACTATTCCCTCAGCAGGACGCCCTTGAGCACCAAGCAAATCAATAGCTCCATTCTGGACTCCATTTCAGCTCGGTTAGCTCCGGGGTCCGGTCCTCCGGTTCCGCCCTGCTCTGCCTTAGAGAAACCCGTTCCCCAGAGAGCCGCGAATACCACTCTCTGTGCGGGTATGAAGGGGACGCTCAAGTCTTGTTGGAGGGGATCATTAACCAAGCCTTATACATTTTGAATTACAGCCCTCTCTAACTTTGCCTCGGTACCGTGCCAAAGTCGGTTATGTGATTGCCTCTGGGAGGCAATGACTGGCTGGGCACCCCCCTTTGTGGAGAAGAAGGACCCACGTAGTAGTGAACGATATTCTCCTTATTTTTGGACCAAATTTCCGGACGATTTCGACGCTCCGGCAGAAAACAAAAAGGGGGGTGCCCAGAAAAACTATTGCTGCTTCCTCCCGGCTGATGCCAATTGCGACAGGCTTCCCGTTTTCGGTAGGGCAATATGCCATCGAGTTCCGGATGTGGCTGCCGAGACTGCCGGAATAAATGAGGCTCTGTTAGCAGACTTTTGGCAGTGCGCCTGTCGGATCGGATCAAGGGCGACCTGGTGTCCCGGAACGTCCCAAAATGTTAGAGGAAATGATTTCTGTGTGTATACAGGTGGATACTGTAATCAGGGAAAGGCAAGCCGAAAAATCAAAATATAACCGTTTTGTTCCCCCCAAGTTTGTTCCCTCGTACCCCAAAGGGACCGGACCTTTGACAGCTGCTCGCCCTTGGAGGAACCCATGCAGACAATTGGGGGGTACACACATTTCGGCCGAAAGAAAAACTTGGAGAGGACTCATGGGCTTCTGCCTGTATTGGCCCACACAGGGGCCTTCGTTAAGGTTGCCCTCCAAGCCGGGAAGGAAACGAAACCCCTAGACATGAAAGGAGTCTCTTCTAGGTAAATTTAATCTCCTTTCCACAAGAATTCCCTCAAGTCATTCTTCCTGCCTACCCTCCTTTTCAAATCCCGAACATTCTCTACCAAAGCCTTCCGAGATCTGGAGCAGCCGGTATTTATTGATGGCCACCTTTGCTTCTCTGTTAGGTAGTTCCATTATTTCCTTGCCTAAATCCTCTCCGGTTACTGGCTATTGACCATCAACCATTATCCAGAATTATTCTAATGTCCTTACAGAAATTCTTCTCAAATTGGCTGTCCTCATCAGGAAGTTTAATTCTTTCTATGGGTCATACAAAGTCCACACGACCCCTCTCATTCTAGGACTCCTCTGCATAGCTTCGTACTTCATAAACCCACATCATCAACTTGAATAAACAATCGAACTTGTTTCTGGAGTCCATCCTTGTTGTCCAGATGTCGTTCCAGCCCCAAAATCTCTTGTTCTTCTGTTTCCTTAAGATAAAAAATTAAAATTTTTATCCTCTTCAGTATCTGGACTTTAAAGATGTCTTCGTCAAAAGTCTTCTGAGATTCGCCTCCCAAACCCCCGGGCCCTAATGATGTCCATAGATTTGTGGACGGTACCGGTGACCCCATCACCCCGAGGTCGCACCTACTCTATATCTCTCTGCTGAGGACCACCGCATGGAAGATTACATCAAAAAATCCTGTCTGGGGCGTTTTCAATAGCCGTCCACTTCCCCTGCCGGTGCGGGGTTGTTTTTTATGTGGAAAAGAAAGACGGAGGACACGTCTACGCTGCATCGACTATCGGGCTGGTCTCAATAAATCATATCAAGAACCCGCTTATCCTCTACCCCTCATCTCGGACTTTTTGACCATAAACAGTGGCTAAAAATATTCTCCAAGCTTGATCTCCGATGGAGCCTATAATCTGGTTTCGCAATTCGAGAAGTGTGAGCACGAATGGAAAACGGCCTTCGAATACTATAACGGACATTATGAATATCTGGTGATGCGCCCTTCGGATCTCTGTAACTGCTCAAGGCAGTCTTTCCAGAATTTGTTAATGACATTTTCGAGACCTCTTAGGATTCAGTAAGTTAGTTTACTGGATGACATCTTAATATTCTCTCAGATACTTTCTTCTATCGTCGCCATGCTATGGTCAAGTTTTACTCCGACTACGAGCCAACCAATGTACGCTAAACTGAAATGGTCCTTTTCAATGCCCAAAGATTACCTTTTCTGGGTTATCGGTCTCCGCCCAAGGGCTTAACGATGGATCCAACCAAAGTTCAGCTATTGTCAAGTTGGACGTTCCATTGGCACTAAGCTATCCAACGTTCCTTGGTTTGCCAATTTTACAGACATTTTTAAAGGTGTTTTTCCTCATCATTGTCCTATCTTGGCCTTATACGGAAAGGAGGCAAACTAGAATCTGCGTTCCCAGCCGCCTTAGTAGCCTTCAAGAAATTAAAATGTCTTTCTTCTGCCCCATTACTTCTGGCACCCCGACACCCAGTCTACGTTTCATCTCGAAGTTGATGCCTCTAATCTTGGAGCAGGTGTGCCGGCCTTTCCAAAGCACAATAGAGAGGGGAAACCCACCCATTGCATTCTTCTCTAGAAAATTTCTTCCCAATGAGCTAATTAGATATGGAATCGTGAACTTCTTGCTATCAAAACCTCGCACTAGAAGATGGCGAACACTTACTGGAAGGGCATTACGATCCTATCACCATCCTCACCCGATCACAAAAATCTGGAATATATCCAAAACCTTAGAGATTGAATCCTGCAGCCCGTTGGCGCTGTTTCCTCTCGTTTCAATTTCATCATTTCCTTCCGTTCATCCCGGTTCCAAGAATAAAAAAGCAGACGCTCTCTCCAGGTCTTTTCTTGCAGACGATTCTACTGATAAAGATAAAGGCCCCATCATTCCCTCTTCCAAGATTCTAGACTATTACCCCCTCAACTTTGCCATCGGATTCATCTGATCAGAGTCTGCCTTCTACTGCCTTACCCCCTAATAAGACCTTTGTTCCCCTCTCCCTTCGCCTAAGAAATATTACAACTGACTCATGAGTCCAAACAGGTGGTCCCCCTGGGGTTCATAAGACTTTCAATCTCCTAATCGGTCAGATGGTGGCCCTCCATGAGGACAGAATGTCAAAAACTTTGTCGCCGCCTGTTCTGTTCTGTGCTACTTCCAAAACTTCCCAACTCTTCCGTTGTGACTACTCCAACTCTACCTATTCCTTCCTGCCGTGGACCACACTTTCTATGGACTTTATTGGTGAATTCCCTGTTTCTAAGAAAAATACAGTCATCTGGGTTACTGTAGACCGTTAGCAAAATGGCTATTTTGTTCCTCTTCCTAAATTGCCCTCCTCTGTTGAACTTGCTCAATTGTGCATTTCTCATATTTCCGTCTGCATGGATTACCTATGGAAATATGTCCGATCTCGGAACCCAATTAGCTCCAAATTCTGGCGGGACTTTGCAAATTACTTGGAATTAAACTCCGATTTTCATCGGCTTATCATCCTCATTCCTAATGGACCGCACAAAGCACCAACCAACGTCTGGACAATTCCTTCGATGCTACATTTCTTACTCTCAAGACAATTGGACTGAGCTTCTGCCATGGCGGAATTGCCATAACAATTGCCGTCCACTCTTCTACCGGAAAATCTCCTTTTTTTGTGTTTTTGGCTAACCCAAAGTTCCACGGATTTTTTTTGTTCGTAAGGACATTTCCTGCAATACAGTCTAATTGCAGAAATGTCAGCCATCTGGCACGGCTACAAAGAAAATGTCTTGAGAAGTTCTAGCCCTGTACAAAAGAATGCAGCCGATAGGCGTAGACGTAAACCTCCATATAGTTCGGTGGGAGATAAAGTTTGGTTATCATCAACTCAAATGCAACTTACATTGTTCCTTCTTCTAAATGGGTCCCAATTATTGGCCCATTCCCTGATATTGGAATTGGTGGGTCCCTACGGCAGTACGACTTCTATTACCTACCATCATGAGAATCCCTAATGTGTTCCATGTTTCTCTTTAAGCCTGTGGGCTGAATCGATTCTCTTCCCCTCTTCAGTCACCTGATCCTATGATTGATCAACGGTAACAAGAATTGTGAGGTGGAGAAAGTCTTGGATTCCAGATTCGTCAGAAGTTCTCTTCAATATTTGGTCCTTGGAAAGGATTGGGACCAGAGGAAAGGTCCTGGTTAAACAGAGTCGGATCTACATGCTCCCAGTTAATCAAAACTTTCATAGAGATTTCCGGACAAACCTGCTTCAAGTGGTCCTGAGGCCCCCTGTGGGAGGGGGGGTACGGTAAGGATCTTACCTGCCGCGCTCCCCTCGCCGTTCGGGAATGGTGACGTCGCCGGCGCCGGAGTCGGCGTCGTGACGTCACCACGTCCGGAGGCCGGCGCGCGAAAGATTCAAATAGGCACTCGCGAGGGTGCGAGTGCCTATTCGTAGTCCTTGCTACCGGGACAGACTGTTTGCCTGCCTGTTTGTAGCATCTCCTGCTTCAGCTCCAGCCTGGTTCCTGTTTTCCTCAGCCATGTGTTCCAGTTACATCCTCTTCAGCCATTGTTTCCAGCCATGTTCCAGTTACCATCTCTTCAGCCCATTGTTTCCAGCCCTTGTTCCAGTTACCATCTCTCAGCCAGTTGTTTCCAGCATCTGTTCCAGTTACCATCTCTTGCCATTGTTTCCCGGCCATTGTTCCAGTTACCATCTCTTCAGCCATTGTTCCAGCCATTGTTCCAGTTGCTCCATCTCTTCAGCCATTGTTTCCAGCCATTGTTCCAGTTACCATCTCTTCAGCCATTGTTTCCAGCCATTGATTCCAGTTACCATCTCTTCAGCCATTGTTTCCAGCCATTGTTCCAGTTACCATCTCTTCAGCCATTGTTTTCCAGCCATTGTCCGTTACCATCTCCTTCAGCCATTGTTTCCAGCCATTGTTCCAGTTACATCTCTTCGCCATTGTTCCAGCCATTGTTCAGTACCATCTCTTCAGCCATTGTTCAGCCAGTTCAGTTACCATCTCTTCACCATTGTTCACCATTGTTCTCAGTACATCCTTCAGCCATTGTTCCAGCCATTGTTCCAGTTACACATCTCTTCAGCCATGTGTTTCAGGCCATTGTTCCGTTACACTCTTCAGCCATGTTTCCAGCCCTTGTTCCAGTTACCATCTCTTCAGCTGATTTCCAGCCGTTCATTACCATCTTTCAGCCATTGTTTTCAGCCATTGTTCCAGTTACCATTCTTCAGCCATTGTTTTTCCATGCATTGTTCCAGTTACCATCTCTCAGCCATTGTTTCCAGATTCAATTGTGTCCAGTTACCATCTCTTCAGCCCTGTTTCCAGCCATTGTTCCAGTTACCATCTCTTCCAGCCATTGTTCCAGCCATTGTTCCAGTTTACCATCTCTTCAGGCCTTGTTTCCAGCATTGTTCCAGTACCATCTCTTCAGCCATTGTTTCCAGCCATTGTTTCAGTTACCATCTCTTCAGCCATTGTTTCCAGCCATTGTTCCAGTTACCATCTCTTCAGCCATTGTTTCCAGCCATTGTTCCAAGTTACCATCTCTTCAGCCATTGTTTCCAAGCCTATTTGTTCCAGTTACCATCTCTATCAGCCATGGTTTCCAGCCATTGTTCCAGTTACATCTCTTCAGCCATGTTTCCAGCCATTGTTCCAGTTACCATCTCTTCCAGCCAATTGTTTCCAGCCATTGTTCCAGTTACCATCTCTTTCAGACCACTTGATTTCCAGCCATTGTTCCAGTTACCAGCTCTTCAGCCATTGTTTCCAGCCATTGTTCCAGTTACCATCTTCAGCCATTGTTTCCGCCATTGTTCCAGTACCCTTTTCAGCATTGTTTCCAGCCATTGTTCCAGTTACCATCTCTTCAGCCATGTTTCCAGCCATTGTTCCAGTTACCATCTCTCAGCCATTGTTCCCAGCCATTGTTTCCAGTACCATCTCTTCAGCCATTGTTTCCGCCATGTCCAGTTACATCTCTTCATCATGTTTCCAGCCATTGTTCCAGTTACCATCTCATCAGCCATGTTTCTAGCCTACTGACAGCCCTCCTCCTAAAAGGTACAGTGAACTCGTCCCTCCGGGACTCTTTACTTACACCTGCCACCAAATATATATTCACCTGTTCCACCAAGATACTATATTCACCTGTCCACCAAGATACTATATTCACCTGTCTACCAAGATACCATATTCAATTGTCACCAGATACTATATTCACCTGTCCACCAAGATACCATATTCACCTGTCCACCCAGATACACATATTCACCTGTGCACCATACTATATTCACCTCTCCACCAAGATACCATATTCACCTGTCCACCAAGATACTATATCACCTGTCCACCAAAGATACTCTATTCACCTGTCCACCAAGTTACTATATTCAACCTGTCTACCAAGATACTATATTCACCTGTCTACCAAGATACCATATTCACATGTCCCACCAAGATACTATATTTCACCTTCCACCAAGATACCATATTCACCTGTCCACCAAGATTACCATTTCACCTGTCTACCAAGATACCATATTTACCTCCTTCACCAAGATACCATATTCACCGTCCACCAAGATACCATATCACCCTGTCCACCAAGATATATATTCACCTGTCCACCACAGATACTATATTCACCTGTCCACCAAAACTATATTCACCTGTCACCCAGATACTATATTCACTTGTCAACAAGATACTATTCACCTGTCCACCATCTACTATATTCACATGTCCACCAAGATACTAATTCAACAGTTCTTTTTTGTTGTTATTTCATTTACCCACTTCGTCCACCAAGATACTAGATATTCACCTCTACCAAGATACTATAATCACACTTTCCACCAAGACATCCAATAATCACCTGTCCACCAAGATACCATATTCACCTCTCCACCAAGATACTATAATCACCTGTCCACCAAGATACTATATCACTGTCCACCAAGATTTTATATTCACTGTCCACCAAGATTAGATACACCTGTCCACCAAATACTATATCACCTGTCCACCAAGATACTATATATTACTTGTCCACCAAGATACTATTCACCTGTCACCAAGATATTATATTCACCTGTCCGCCAACATGACTATTCACGTCCACCAAGATAATATATATTTACCTGTCCACCAAAACACTATATTCACCTTCCACCAAGATACCATATTCCACCTGTTCCACCAAATACCATATTCACCTGTCCACCAAGAACCATATTCACCTGCCCCAAGATACCATATTCACCTGTTCACCAAAGATACCATATTCACATGTCCACCAAGATACCATATTCACCTATTCACCAAGATACTATATTCACTGTCCACCAGATTTATTCACCGTTACATATTCACCTGTTCACCAAGATACCATAGTCACCTGTTCACCAAGATACCATATTCACCTGTCCACCAAGATACCATATTCACGCTTCACCAAGATACTAATTCACCCTGTCCACCAAGGAACCACATTCACATGTTCCCCAAGATACCACATTCACCTGTCCACCAGATTACTATATTCACTGTTCACCAAGATACCATATTCACTGTTCACAAGATAACCATATTCAACAGTTCACCAAGACACTAATTCACCTTCCCACCAAGATACTAATTCACCTGTCCACCAAGATACTATATACACCTGTCCACAAGATACCATAATCACCTGTCCACCAAGATACCATATTCACCTCTCCACCAAGATACTATAATCACCTGTCCACCAGATACTATATTCACCTGTCCACCAAGATACCATAATCACCTGTCCACCAAGATACCATATTCACCTCTCCACAAGATACTATAATCACCTCTCCACCAAGATACTATAATCACCTGTCCACCAAGATACCATATTCACCGTGTTCACCAAGATACCATATTCACCTGTTCACCAAGATACCATATTCACCTGTCACCACATACCATATTCACTTTCACCAATACTATATTCACCTGTTCCACCAAGATACCACATTCACCTGTTCACCAGATACCACATTCACACCTGTCCACCAAGATACCATATTAACATATTACAGATACCATATTCACAGATTCACCAGACACTATATTCACCTCCACCAGATACTTATTCACCTGTCCACCAAGATACTATAATCACCTGTCCCAAATACAAAATCACCTGTCCACCAAGAACATATTCACTCTCCACCAAGATACTATAATCACCTCTCCACCAAGATACTATATTCACCTGTCCACCAAGAAATTTATATTCACCTGTCCACCAAGATACTATAATCACCTGTCCACCAAGATACTACCCGTCCACCATATACTATAATCCCTGTCCACCAAGATACTATAATCACATCGCCACCAAGATACATAATTCACCGTCCCCAAGATACTATATTCACCTGTCCACCAAGATATTATATCTCACCTGTCACCAAGATACTATAATCACCTGTCCACCAAGATCTATTTACTTCACCAAGATATTATATTCATGCCCGCCAACATACTATATTCACCTGTCCACAAAGAACTATCTATTTCCGTCCACCAAAACACTATATCACATGTCACCAAGATACCATGATTCACATGTTCACCAAATACCATATTCACCTGTCCACCAGATACCATATTCACCTGTCCCACCAGATACCATATTCACCTGTCCACCAAGATACCATATTCACCTGTTCACCCAAGTACCATATTCACCTGTTCACCAAGATACTATATTAAACTGTCCACCAAGATACTATATATTTACCTGTCCACCAAAACACTAATTCACCTGTCCACCAAGATACCATATTCACCTGTTCACCAAGATACCATATTCAAATGTCCACCAAGATACCATATTCACCTATTCACCAAGATACTATATTCACCTGTCCACCAAGATACCATATTCACCTGTCCACCAAGATACCATATTCACCTGTTCACCAAGATACCATATTCACCTGTCACGATACCATAGTCACCTGTCCACCAAGATACCATATTCACCTGTTCACCAAGATACTATATTCACCTGTCCACCAAGATACCACATTCACCTGTTCACCAAGATACCATATTCACCTGTTCACCAAGATACCATATTCACCTGTTCACCAAGATACCACATTCACCTGTTCACCAAGATACCATATTCACCTGTCCACCAAGATACCATATTCACCTGTTCACCAAGATACCATATTCACCTGTTCACCAAGATACTATATCACCTGTCCACCAAGATACCATAATCACCTGTTCACCAAGATACCATATCACCTGTTCACCAAGATCCATATTCACCTGTTCACCAATGATACCATATTCACCTGTCCACCAAGATACCATATTCACCTGTTCACCAAGATACTATAATCACCTGTCCACCAAGATACTATAATCACCTGTCCACCAAGATACTATATTCACCTGTCACCAAGAAGATATTCACCTGTCCACCAAGATACTATAATCACCTGTCCACCAAGATACTATATTTACCTGTCCACCAAGATATTATATTCACCTGCCCCCAACATACTATATTCACCTGTCCACCAAGATACTATATATTTTCCTGTCCACCAAAACACTATATTCACCTGTCCCCACCAATGAGTACCATATTCACCTGTTCACCAGATACCATATTCACACTGTCCACCAAGATACCATATTACCTGTCACCAAGATACCATTTACCTGTCCACAAGATACTATATTCACCTGTTCACCAAGATACCATATTCACCTGTTCACCAAGATACTATATTAACCTGTCCACCAAGATACTATATATTTACCTGTCCACCAAAACACTATATTCACTGTCCACCAAGAACCATATTCACCTGTTCACCAAGATACCATATTACATGTCCACCAAGATACCATATTCACCTATTCACCAGATACTATATTCACCTTCCACCAAGATACCATATTCCTGTTCACCAAGATACCATATTCACCTGTTCACCAAGATACCATATCTCACCTTGGCCTTCACCAAGATACATATTCACCTGTCCACCAAGATACCATATTACCGTTCACCAAGATACTAGATTCACCTGTCCACCAAGAGACCACATTCACCTGTTCACCAAGATACCATATTCACCTGTTCACCAAGATACCATATCACCTGTTCACCAAGATACCACATTCACCTGTTCACCAAGATACCATATTCACCTGTCACCAAGATACCAATTTCAACCTGTTCACCACCAGAAACCATATTCACACTGTTCCACCAAGATACATTATCACCTGTCCACCAATGATACCATATTCACCTGTTCACCAGAAACCATATTCACCTACCTCACCAAGCGATACTTTCACCTGTCACCAAGAACCATTCACCTGTCCACAAGATACCAATTCACCTGTCCACCAAGATACAATATTCACCTGTCACCAAGAAACCGATTCCAACTCTGTCCACCAAGATACTCTGTTCACTGTCCACCGATACCATATTCACCTGTCACCAAATACCATATTCCACCTGCCACCAAGTACACATGTCCACCTGTTCACCAAGACTATACACCTGTCACAAAGGTATATATTCACCTGTCCCCAAGATTACATATTCACACTTGTTCACCAAGATAACATGATTCACCTGTCCACCAAGATATATATTCACCTGTCACCAAGATACCATATTCACCGTCACCAAGTACATGTTCATCATGTCCACCAAGACCATATTCACCTGTCCACCAAGATACCATATTCACCTGCCACCAAGATACCATATTCACCCCTGTCCACCAAGATACCATATTCACCTGTTCACAAGATTACCAGATACCATATTCACCTGTCCACCAAGATACCATATTCACCTGTCCACCAAGATTTACCAATTTCACCTGTCAAAGTACCATTTCACTGTTCACCAAGATACCATGCAACCTGTCACCGATAATATTCACTGTTCACCAAGATACCATATTCACCTGTTCACCAAGATACTATATTCACCTGTTCACACCAAGATACCCATATTCACTGTCCACCAAGATACATATTCCCTGTCCACCAAGATACCCATATTCACCGTCCACCAAGATACCATATCACCTGTTCACCAAGATACCAATCATTACCTGTCCACAAGATACCAATCATTCACCTGTTCCACCAAGATTACCATATTCACCTGTCCACAAGATACCGATATCACCTGTCACAAAGATACCATATTCACCTGTTCACAAGATACCATATTCACCTGTTCACAGATACCATATTCACATGTTCACAAAGATACTATATTCAGATAAATTACTAATCAGTCGAAAGGGGAACTAGACTATATTTTAAAAAAGATTAACAAAACAATAATTACATCTGCTTACCTGGCTAAATAGGTTACACACAGAAAACCAGACACTATTATAATAAGGTTACTATTATTATCATTTCATTATGGTGTTTTATTATATTATTATTATCTTAATAATTTTTATTATTGTATTATGTTATTATTATCATTAGTTATATTAGCATTATTATTATTATAATAAATTTAAAATATTTATTTTATTACCTGATACTATTATTATATCATGTTATTATTGTTACTATATGTGTTATTATTACTGTTATTATTATATTATTATTCGTATTATACCTTATCATTGTTATTTTTATACTGTTATTATAATATTATTACTGTTATTAATTGCTGAAAAAGACAAATTCTTGTTCTTTCTCTTCTTCTTCTTGCTTTTATTCTTCGCGTTTTTGGACCGTATCTCCTCCCACAGTTTTTGAGCAGAGAACATGAAATTTGGTACAGACGTGCGGGGCATATAGGAGAAGTGTTGCTGTCTTCTAGCTAAGGAATCGCGGAACGCGTTATGGCGTTATGGCGAATTTCGGGACATTTTTTCCCATAGACTAATGGTAACAATCCCAAAGTGGATATTTCAAAAACGTTTTGTTTCATGGTCATAAATACAAATGGGATACCCCCAACCCCCACACAGACCCAGGTACACCCACCTACTCACATACCTTTCCATTTCCCATGGAAGCATATTAAAGGGTAACTATAATCCAAAAACAATTTTGATCAATCATCAATAAAAGTTAGTTATTATGGTCATACATGCAAAAACATATACCCCCAACCTCATATGGACCACAACCCCTACTGACCTACACTTTATTCCTTTGGCAGCCATATTTAAAGGGTAACTAAAGTCAAAAAAACTAATTTAGATTTTCCTCAATAAAAGATAGTTTTATGGTTGTAAACACAAAAAAGACATACCCCCTCAACCAGACCCAGGTACACACACCTACTGATCTACTTATCCATTACTGTGGCAGCCATACTTAAAGGGTAAACTAAGTAAAAAACTAATTTTGACCAATAATCAAAAAACTTAGTTTTTTTAACCTCCAACGTGATACAGGTACACACAGTATGACCTACCCCTCCATTACTGTTGCAGCCATACTAAAGGGTAACTAAAGTAAAAAAACTAATTTTTGACCAATATCAAAAAAGTTAATTTTTTTTAAACAACCAACCGACACAAGTACCAACCTACTGGGTTCTATATCCATTACTGTGGCAGAAAAAAAATATTTTGATCAATAATCAAAAGGTTTTTTTTAACCTGATCCAGTTACACACACCTACTGACCCACCCTTCCATTTCCATGGTAGCCATATTTGAAGGGTAACTATAGTCAAAAAACACAATTTGACCAATCATCAAAAAAGTGGTTATTTTATCCCCCACCTGATATGAATACACAACACCAACTGACCTGACCTTTAATGCATGTGACATATTTAAAGGGTAGTAAAAAACAAACAATGTCCTCATCATTGACATATAGAGTTTTAAATCGGCAGCACAAACACACAATTCCCCCCCAGTCTTTCAAGCCAAATTCAAAGTTATACTTAATCTTTCCTTTCAGTTTATTATTATTATTACTTATTATTAGCATTATTACTATTATTATTCAGCTACTATTATACACCTTGGTAGGTCTTGCCGGGATCTGTAATTTCCAGTGAATGTTTGCCATTCAGGGTATGGGAAGAGTAACTGTGTGTATATTTCCCACTGCCACTAACCTACATGACTGGCCTAATACCGATAGTCCTTGGGAAGTGCCACCATCAGCCTCCTACAGCGACATGACTGCAATGTGCCAGGATCACAGAATGGGGCCCCTATTATTAATCAGTGGGAGGAAAAACTGTCAGTCATCTAATCCGCTAATGAGCCCAACGCGATTTCTTTCCTTTTAGTGTTTTTCTAATACAAATTCCAGTTCAAATCCATCCTTCATAGGTGTGTAGTGTTAAACATGCAGTATATCGTTATAAAATGTCCTGCTTTATAGGTTTTAATGATGTCATCGCCTCCCACGACTTGAAGATGTTAGTCCCCATTAAGTCTTTTCACTTTCCTCTGCGGGACGACCAGTTTAACCCTGACCTTGTCACCGGCCCTAATTCCACTGGCTTCTTGGCAAAGACCAAATATAAACCAGAAAAACGAATTAAAGTGAATAGAAATTTCAATGTACGACCAGTCCATCACCCCATATCAAGGACCAAACCAAACCGGGACCACAATACTTACCTTTCCACTGATGCTTCTTAACTAAAGGGCCATGAACCACTGTAGGTAAGCAGGAGGGGGCCACCGGTTCGTTTTACTGGGGGTCCAGTGATTCCAGTTAGTTCATTCTGCCTGTGATCCGTGTTATCGGCCCTGATAGAATTCCCCAGGACAGGATGGTTTCCACGGTGTCATTGACTGTATGGACAGAGCCCTAAGGGTTTCGTTTTGTGGTCAATAGATTTTATTGAATAAAGAAATAAACAACAAATCATTTGTAAAAGTTTATATATTGTCTGGGAATTTCCATAGTGTGTGTTAGCATGGCGGGAGATGGACAGACAGAAGATAAGAGAGAACACAGACAGATATGGAGATGGAGAAGCGACAGTACTCAACAGATAAAAGATAGATATAAAGAGACAGACAGACAGATAGATAGATATATAGATATATAGTAGATAGATAGATAGATACAGACAGGACAGACAGACAACAACAGACAGACAGACAGCAGACAGACAACAGATGACAGATAGATGATAATGATAGATAGATAGCGATAGATAGATGATAGATGATAGATACGATAGATAGATAGATGATAGATAGATAGATGAGATAGACAATGTAGACAATAGATAGATAGATATATGATAGACCGATCAGATAGATAGATAGATAGATAGATCATAGATAGATGATGATAGATAGATAGATAGATAGATTATTAGATAGGTAGATGATAGATAGAAGATATAGATAGTGATGATAGATAGATGAGATATATAGATAATGATGAGATAGATAGAATGATAGATAGATAGACAGAAATAGGGTTTTTTAATAAAAGTTCTTATCGTTTAAAATGGTGCTAATTTTGCTCCAACCAATCAGATCTTATTTTACATTTGAAAGCTTACATCTGATTGGTTGGGGCAAAATAAGCACCATTTTTTACAATAAGAACTTTTATTGAATCTCCCTGATAGAGAGACAGATAGATAGATATATAGATATATAGATAGATAGATAGACAGACAGACAGACAGACAACAGACAGACAGACAGACAGACAGACAGACAGACAGACAGACAGATAGATAGATAGATAGATGATAGATGATAGATAGATAGATAGATATATAGATAGATAGATAGATAGATGATAGATAGATAGATAGATAGATAGATAGATGATAGATAGATAGATAGATAGACAGATGATAGACAGATAGATAGATAGATATATGATAGACAGACAGATAGATAGTAGATAGATAGATGATAGATAGATAGATAGATAGATTATAATAGGTAGATGATGATAGATAGATGATAGATAGGTAGTAGATGATAGATAGATAGATAGATAGATAGATAGATGATAGATAGAGTAGATATGATAGATAACAGACATATATAGGGTTTTTAATAAAGTTCTTATCGTTTTAAAATGGTGCTAATTTGCTCCAACCAATCAGATCTTATTTTAATTTGAAAGCTTACATCTGATTGGTGGGGCAAAATAAGCACCATTTTTTACAATAAGAACTTTTATTGAATCCCCTGATAGAGAGAGAGATAGATGATATATAGACAGGCATATAGATAGATAGATAGATAGATAGGCATCATTAAAGGATAGCCTTTAATTGATTTGACGCTTTTTTATCCTTTTGTTGCAGAGTGTTTTTTGTTAGGAAGCTCATTGTATTAGTATGCTTCAGGGTAACCTGGTGTGTGCCGCCCATAGTACAGAAGGGTATGTACGATAAGCCTCCAATACTGTCAATAGCCTCCCAATACTTCAATAGCCTCCCAACAGTCAATAGCTCCCAACACTGTCAATAGCCTCCCAACACTATCATAGCCTCCCCAACACTGTCAATAGCCTCCAACACTATCAATAGCCTCCCAATATTGCAATAGCCTCCCAATATTGCAAGCCTCCAACGATCGATCAATGCCTTCCAACACTGTCATAGCCTCCCAACACTATCAATAGCCTCCCAACACTATCAATAGCCTCCCAACACTGTCAATAGCCTCCCAACACTATCAATAGCCTCCCATACTGTCAATAGCCTCCCAATACTATCAAAAGTCTCCCAATACTATCAATAGCCTCCCAATATTATCAATAGCCACCCAATATTATCAATACCTCTCAACGCTATCAATAGCCTCCAACGCTATAAGAGCCTCCCAATGCATATCAATAGCCCTCCCAACGCTATCAATAGCCTCCCAATGCTATCAATAGCCTCCCAATGCTATCAAGAGCCTCCCAAGATCAGCTCCATCAATAGCCTCCCAACGCTATCAATAGCCTCCCAACATTATCAATAGACACCAACACATCAATGCCTCCCAATGCTATCAAGAGCCTCCAACACTATCAATAGCCTCCCAACATTATCAATAGACTCCCATGCATCAATAGCCTCCAACACTATCATAGCCTCCAACACTATCAAAGCCTCCCAACACTATCAATAGCCTCCCAACATTATCAATAGCCTCCCAATGCTATCAATAGCCTCCCAACACTATCAATAGCCTCCAAACACTATCAATAGCCTCCCAACACTATTATTTCTCACTATACATTGGAATGTGTCTATGAAGAGGATTTAGGTTCAGGATGAATAAATCTGTTTCTTTCCATGGTACCGCATATTAAACATAATGAAATGATGAATGGTTCCCATTGGTTAAGAAAGAGGTTGAAATCATTACATAAACTTTATTTGATGAGACTATTAAAGGTCCATTTCCTGTACCTTCTATAAATATGACGAGGTTGAACAGAAATCGATTCCTGTTGCCATGCGGTGAACGATCCATAAACGTCTATTTCTGCTTTGCAGAGAGAGTTGGAGTCGGACAATGTGATTTACTTTTATGAATCAGCGTAACCTAAATCGAACCAGTTAACCTCATTCCACCATCCTGCTGGGAACAACGGGTCTTAAAGGAACAGTTACTGTCTGAACAAGTGGTTACTGTGTAACCTTTCCCTTTAGTAGAGAGCCGGCAGTGCTCGTATCTCTACAAGTGATATATGATGGAATGATGGAACATTGGCTTAAAGGGGCCCATACACACACCAATACCAGTTGTTAGATTGCGGCATTATACAATCAGTATTGGTCAAATAATAGCTCTCTAACGTGTCTGACAAGGAAGCAATTTGTATGAAAATCCTACTGCGAAAGGCCATACACAGTCCAATGATCGTAGGATATTGGAATATGCGATAGAAGATGTTTGTCTAGTGAAAATAGACACCGATTTCCCTATTTCAAATCTCCGTAATAATGAGTCGATTGCCTATTCTCCCCATTAACAGGAAAATCGTCTTTAACGACACATTTACGTACAATGGTGAAAACGTCCATTTATATCACGTCAAGAACGAAAATATTTACACTGTCTATTCGACCAATTTTACCACCAAAAGACAGGCCGCTGGAAAAATGTTATTATAATGGCGAGTTCGTCCTCACCAGTTTAGCCACAAGGCAATTCAGGCCCTGTTACAGCTTTTGTGGTAGCCACACAGATTACTGCAAACCTGACGCCTAGAACAAAGTACAAACTGTGTCTTTACCATACAGGAAACGTACCACGCAATTATATTGAACATTCTAGAGTCCGATATAATCCAGTTCACTTAAGGCCACAGTTGATCTAATTTTAGATAATCCTGTGACAGACACTGTCTCCTTCCTGGTTGGCCATGATAGACATTTCTCATGGTTTATTATTGAGATTTCTCTCTATGGAGAGGGCATTGCCTCTTGTTGTCTAGAAAAAATTTTACCACCCTTTAAAGGAAAACTTACGGCTAAAACTTTTTTTTTATGACTTACATCCAATACACTACACACTTGGCTCCCTAAGAGACTCTTAACCAAAGGAATACCTTTGAAAATAAGTAAAATCAACACTACTGGGAGATACAAAGTCACTCATTGGATAGATCTCTCTCACTGAGGGAATCACACTGAGCACGTCTGAGCCAGTGACTTGGTAAGAGGTAAGGTTTAGCTTCACATGTGTATTTCTGGATACATTGTTTCCATCAGCGATTTCAGAGTTATAAAGAAATACATTTAAATTCCATTCTCCATATTTAACACTGTTATTGTAAGTGGGTTAATTTCCTATTTCTTATGTGACAATATGTAAATCGCCATGGGAACTCAATAATTAATTATGTGTTTAATTTCGTTAGTCTGGAGATACAGTCCAGTCTTTGACGGTGAAAGAATTATATTTGAATGTTTTGTTTCCAATCATAGTGTCTTCTAATGAATGAAATTGAATTATAGTGTCATGATTAAATATACACTGTAACACATTTAAACATTCTGCAGTCTAGGAATGCTGGGAATTGTAGTTTCAAACATCTTGATACATAACTGTCTGTGTCCCAGTGATTGACTCCTCATGGCAACTTTATAACAAGGAATTCAATGAGTCACTTTAATTACAAGTCAATGTATCTTAGTATTTCTAGATCCGTATCAATGCTCAGATCCCATAGTAAATCTCCTTCTAAGAAATTCATTCAAATCCCTTAATGATACAGAAAACAGGTTTAAACACATTGCCTGCTGTGTACACTGAATTAATGGGGTGGCTGTCATTTTATTATAACACATTCCAGAGGGTCAGTCAGCCCTGCAATATGGATCTGATAACGTCAGTGTAATTACCACCCGTCACAGGAAGTCCCTTATTATGTTTATTTAGTAAAGGACACGCTAATGAAATGTTATTTATTTGATATATAATTGTCAGAAAGAAATGTCACATATGTGAGTCACACACAAGGCATGAAATCCAGGTACCGCCATGTATTGTGGATTTAACATACCTAATAGGAGGATTAATGTCTGGGATTTAATTGTAAGTAGAGAGAGATATACATTCATTGAATAACATGTCTACATGTGATTACTTTCCGGCGATGTAGTGACATTTAATGACCAATCAATTTATGTAGCTTGAGCCAATAAAGGGAACTTCTGATTGGCCAACAGGTCCTGATATTTCATCTCTGTCAATCGAAGATATTTCACGTTACACTGGTACAAGCAGCATGGCAGCTATGTTGCATTTTTTTTTACGTGCAAAAATCCTTAGTCTGTCACATCTTTTGTGAATAATATTAAATTACAGGTGTGTGAAGTCCGAGCATTGATGGGGTCTGAAGCTTACGCCACACTGTGCCGGACGGAAAAGCGTGCATTGGTGTGTGTTTCATACGCGTCACAGTCTGTTAGCGATGTGACCCACGTAAAACCATTCGCAGTGCTTCCTACATTGCCACACGCTGCGTTTCTCACGTAGTGCGTGAGAAATCGCACTAGTGTGGTCTCTGAGCATGTGCGAGCTTGTAAAAGAGCTTGGAGAGCTTGAAGAAAGGGGGGGAATACATTTCACTGCATAACTGGTTATCCCTACATCTGTCAGCTTCGAACTATTGTAGATTTAGGGTGATTTATGTGAACTATTTCATTTGGGGTGAACTTGCCCTTTTTGATTATATTCTAGAAAAACGATGGAAAATATTGTGTCCCGTGAAGGTCGCACGTCCCCTTTATGAATCAGATCCTTGATGAACTCGTTTCCTTATTCTACTCTGCTGACACGAGCGGGCGAGCCCAATCAGTGGATAAAAATGCATTAGCTCAGCCTTAAAAAATGTGTGCACATTTCTGGATAAAATAAGTAGTTCTATAAATGGGCAGAGATAATAACAGAGATCTAGAAATGGACGGAGATAATAACAGAGGGCGAACTATTGAAATCAGCAGGTCACTGCCCCAGGTTTCCTCTGGCTGTTCGAGTTCAGGAGTTATGAATCAGTCACTCCTGGTTGATTTACATAAACACTGCACATGCTAATGACTAAGGCCCATCTGTATGTAAAGCAATAAGCTTTACATATATGTCCTCTGGGGTTAAGATACGCCCTACGAGATTCCATTAGGTTAAAATAATATCACTATCACCTGGGTGACATATTGTAATAGTTACTAGTGTGGGGGGATTAAATACCAATATCAGATATTACTATATTACAACTTCCAGAATCCCATTGAAGAGCTGGCATATGGAGTATTGCACAAGGAAAACGCCATTTGCACCTCCTAATGGTAGAATAGAGTATTGCAACACATTTGTGTTTTTATTTTTATTTTAGAAGTTTAGATGTAAAGGTGGATTAATAATAACCCTAAACACACAAATCCCAATGTACAGGGGATATCAGGGAATCAATCAACCTTGTAATAGTAGGGAAGGTAGGACTGGCTGAAATATCCCTTTGGTTCCTGAACTACAGCCTATTAAATCTTCTAATAGAAGGAGCACCTGACATCACTGCAGCTCCTTATAAATCCGCTCACCAAGAGTGTTCATTTATCTATCCAGTGTCCGTTCTGTTGTAGTAAAAGTTTTTCTGCACTTTCCCACAAGACACTGCAAACATAAATTGTTACTGTAATAGAAGTGAGAATGGAAACATGAATGAACCCTCTGGGTGGGGGAGTTATAAGGAGCTGTAGTGATGTCAGGCGCAGATGTCTGGTTAGAAGAGTTTACATTAACTGGCTGGGCGGTGAGATACATTAATATTACAATATTCTCATGTGGCTCTGTTTCTACACTTTGCACATTGTTGGTTGAATATTTGTAACAGTGACCCTCCCCTGAACACATCCACATGGTACATCCCAACCAACTGACCAGTCACTGTCCAGATCCCTGGAACAGAACTCGGATTTCCTTCTGTACATTTTACAGAAACCGGTTTAAATTAATCTCAGTGTTTGTTTAAATTCCATTGACATTCTCAGCATAGAGAACATTTCAATCCCTTCATTAAAGTGGTTCAGCCTCCAACGGGAATGCCTTCGAGTAGGAACTTGTATCTAATAGGGGCCGAAACTTATATTGAGGATAAACATGTTATGGAACATACAGCAAGTATCAATCATGTCAAGTACACGGCTGTTCTATCACAATGAGACCAATTCATAGTCACTATATGCTATAATTCAATAACATTTCTATAGCTCTGTACTATACTATAAATGGCTCTGTGTTCAGTGAATCCCTGTTGGAAAGGGATCTTGGAGTTTTGGTGGATAACAAACTTAAAGGAAGCAAGCAGTGCCAGGCGGTAACAGCCAGAGCCAGCATGGTATTGTCTTGTATAAAGAGAGGTATGGATTCAAGGGAGGAAAATGTAATTCTCCCTCTTTACAAAGCATTGGTAAGGCCTCATTTGGAATATGCAGTGCAATTTGGAATCCTGTGTACAAAAAGGACATCTTTGAAATGGAAAGGTTCAGAGAAGGGCAACTAAATTAATAAGGGGATTGGGGGACTTGAATATGAAGAGAGACTGGAAAAGTTACAATTATGTACGCTGGAGAAAAGGCGCTTGGTGGGGATATGATACTGTGTATAAATACAATCGGGCCTACAATAAACTATCTGGGGCATTGTTCACCAATAGAACATGTCAAAGGACACGTGGACATCCCTTAAGACTAAGGTTTAGGCTTCAAGTCGAAAGAGTGAGTGTCATTGAGAGGAACGCAATGCACTGGAGAGGGTATCTTACAACAAAGTACACGTTACGTAGATTGCTGATGGGAAAGGTTGTCATGTGAGAACGGTAAAGCTATGGAACTGTCTTCCAGTGGACGTTGTTATGGCAGGTTCATTGGTCTAGTTTAATAAAAAGCTGGATGAGTTCTACAAACAAGTGATGGTGTACAAGACTGGTTTGTCACTAGTGATGCAGGAACGGTAAAGCTATGGAACTGTCTTCCAGTGGACGTTGTTATGGCAGGTTCATTGGTCAGTTTAATAAAAAGCTGGATGAGTTTCTACAACAAGGAATGTTACAAGTTACTGGGATTGATACATAAAGTAGAGTTGGGAAAGGGTTTTGTCATTGTGAGAACGGTAAAGCTATGGAACTGTCTTCCAGTGGACGTTGTTATGGCAGGTTATTGGTCAGTTATAAAAAAGCTGGATGAGTTTCTACAAACAAGGAATGTTACAAGTTACTGGATTGATACATAAAGTAGAGTTGGAAAGGGTTTGTCACTGTGAGAACGGTAAAGCTATGGAACTGTCTTCCAGTGGACGTTGTTATGGCAGGTTCATTGGTCAGTTTAATAAAAAGCTGGAGGGTTTTCTACAAACAAGGAATGTTACAAGTTACTGGTATTGATACTAAAGTAGAGTTGGAAAGGGTTTTCACTGTGAGAACGTAAAGCTATGGAACTGTCTTCCAGTGGACGCTTGTTATGGCAGGTTCATTGGTCAGTTTAATAAAAGCTGGATGAGTTTCTACAAACAAGGAATGTTACAAGTTACTGGTATTGATACATAAAGTAGAGTTGGGAAAGGGTTTGTCACTGTGAGAACGGTAAAGCTATGGAACTGTCTTCCAGTGGACGTTGTTATGGCAGGTTCATTGGTCAGTTAATAAAAAGCTGGATGAGTTTCTACAAACAAGGAATGTTACAAGTTACTGGTATTGATACATAAAGTAGAGTTGGGAAAGGGTTTGTCACTGTGAGAACGGTAAAGCTATGGAACTGTCTTCCAGTGGACGTGTTTATGGCAGGTTCATTGGTCAGTTTAATAAAAGCTGGATGGAGTTTCTACAACAAGGAATGTTAACGTTACTGGTATTGATACATAAAGTAGAGTTGGGAAAGGGTTTGTCACTGTGAGAACGGTAAAGCTATGGAACTGTCTTCCAGTGGACGTTGTTATGGCAGGTTCATTGGTCAGTTTAATAAAAAGCTGGATGAGTGTTCACAAACAGGAATGTTACAAGTTACTGGTATTGATACAAAGTAGAGTTGGGAAAGGGTTTGTCACTGTGAGAACGGTAAAGCTATGGAACTGTCTTCCAGTGGACGTTGTTATGGCAGGTTCATTGGTCAGTTAATAAAAAGCTGGATGAGTTTCTAAACAAGGAATGTTACAAGTACTGGTATTGATACATAAAGTAGAGTTGGGAAAGGGTTTGTCACTGTGAGAACGGTAAAGCTATGGAACTGTCTTCCAGTGGACGTTGTTATGGCAGGTTCATTGGTCAGTTTAATAAAAAGCTGGATGAGTTTCTACAAACAAGGAATGTTACAAGTTACTGGTATTGATAATAAAGTAGAGTTGGGAAAGGGTTTGTCACTGTGAGAATGGTAAAGCTATGGAACTGTCTTCCAGTGGAGTTGTTATGGCAGGTTCATTGGTCAGTTTAATAAAAAGCTGGTTGAGTTTCTACAAACAAGGAATGTTACAAGTTACTGGTATTGATACATAAGTAGAGTTGGGAAAGGGTTTTTCACCGTGGGAACGGTATAAGCTATGAAACTGTCTTCCAGTGGATGTTGTTATGGCAGGTTCATTGGTCAGTTTAATAAAAAGCTGGATGAGTTTCTACAACAAGGAATGTTACAAGTTACTGGTATTGATACATAAAGTAGAGTTGGAAAGGGTTTGTCACTGTGAGAACGGTAAAGCTATGGAACTGTCTTCCAGTGGACGTTGTTATGGCAGGTTCATTGGTCAGTTTAATAAAAGCTTGGATGGGTTTCTACAAACAAGGAATGTTACAAGTTACTGGTATTGATCATAAAGTAGAGTTGGGAAAGGGTTTGTCACTGTGAGAACCGGTAAAGATGGAACTGTCTTCCAGTGGACTTTGTTATGGCAGTTCATTTTGTTTTAATTTTTTTTTTTGAAATTTTTTTTAAAGTAGATTGTTAATTTTTATTTTTTGTATAATTTTGTTCCCTTTTTTGATTTTACATTAATTTTTTTATTAATTTGTTTGTTTTTTGAATGTACAATTAATGTTATCATTATTAAGTGAGTTTTTTGTCACTGTGAGAACGTACTTTGTGTGATGTCCACCCTTTGTATTTTTTTTTTAGTTTAATAAAAGTGTGTTTTTTTCAATTTGTTGAAATTATTTGAATCCGTTGTTACAGTTTTCCTGAATGTTTGTGGTCGTGCTTGGCTGCTCCGTGTGTTTTAATTGCGGACTCAGATAAAATCGTACTATTTATAAGGGGCGTAGAAGGGGGGGCCTCAGTGTGAAGGTAGGAGGACGCTTGGGCGGGGCAGCTGTGAGCCAGCGGGGCGGCCGGCGGCAGCAGACGTGGCGGCGATCAAAGCCTGGATGGCCGGGGGGACAAAGGGGGAAGGGATGAAGGTGATGACGTGTTTGCGTGGGTCAGTCTGGAGAAACTGGTGAAGTTAGGGAGTGGTTGTGAGTGAGTGTGGGGGTGCAGGTTCCGAAATTGGTAGAACGAAGGAGATGTAATAAGGATTACTGGGACGAGGGAAAGAGGAAGTTAATTTTTTTTAGATAATTTTAAGCTAATTTTTAGTTAAGTTTGGACGGCTACGCGCACGATTTAGTTTGTAATTAAGGGTAAGCGTCAGGGGTGCTCGCGCGCGCGGCGCCGATAACGTAAGCAGGGGCGTCTCCTGCTCTTTACGTTTCGTGACTGTTCAGGTTCCTTGGCTGTCTTCCTGGATCGTGCCGTCGAGGCGCGGGAACGGCTGTAGCGTGCCAGGGCGTTAGAGTCGTGGCGAATCTGTAGGCGGTTCGAGGGGTATATTTTGGTTTTTTGTAATTAAGTGATGGAACTGTTTCCAGTGGACGTCTACGTGAGCGGAGCAAAACACTAGTGAGTGTACAGTATCTGTTGTAACGAGCTTGGGAGCTAGGCTTCCGTGCACGTGCATGAACTGCTTTGGAGCCGTGGATGGCAGGTTCATTGGTCAGTTTAATAAAAAGCTGGATGAGTTTCTACAAACAAGGAATGTTACAGTTACGGTACAGTATGATGAGTATGAAGGTAGGTTGATGGGTCTGGAATCAAGTCGGGACTGGCCACTGTGAGAACGGTAAAGTCCCAGTGGACGTTGATGCAGTTTTGTCAGTATAAGCTGTGTTAGCTCACAAGGTTTACTGTCATGGTATTGATACATAGAGAGGATAGAGGTGCGTGACAAACAAGGAATGTTAGTACTGTGTATTGATAATAAAGTAGACGTGGGAAGTAGGATTTGTCACTGTGAGAAGTGTAAAGCTATGGAACTGTCTTCCAGTGGACGTTGTGTTATGGAGGTTCATTGGTCAGTTAATAAAAAGCTGGATGGTTTCTACAAACAAGGAATGTTACAAGTTACTGGTATTGATACATAAAGTAGAGTTGGGAAGGGTTTGTCACTGTGAGAACGGTAAAGCATGGAATGTCTTCCCGTGGACGTTGTTATGGCAGGTTCATTGGTCGTTTAATAAAAAGCTGGATGGTTTCTACAAACAAGGAATTTACAAGTTATGGTATTGATAATAAGTAGAGTTGGGAAAGGTTTGTCACTGTGAGAACGGTAAAGCTATGGAACTGTCTTCCAGGGACGTTGTTATGGCAGGTTCATTGGTCAGTTTAATAAAAAGTGGATGAGGTTTCTACAAACAAGGAATGTTACAAGTTACTGGTATGATACATAAAGTAGAGTGGGAAAGGGTTTGTCACTGTGAGAACGGTATAAGGTAAGCTATGGAACTGTCTTCCAGTGGAGTTGTTAGGCAGGTTCATTGGTCAGTTTAATAAAAGCTGGATGAGTTTCTACAAACAAGGAATGTTACAAGTTACTGGTATTGATACATAAAGTAGAGTTGGAAAGGTTTTGTCACTGTGAGAACGGTAAAGCTATGGAACTGTCTTCCAGTGGACGTTGTTAGGCAGGTTCATTGGTCAGTTTAATAAAAAGTGGAGAGTTCTACAAACAAGGAATGTTACAAGTTATTGGTATTGATACATAAAGTAGAGTTGGGAAAGGGTTTGTCACTGTGAGAACGGTAAAGCTAGCTTTACCGTTCTTCCAGTGGACGTTGTTATGGCAGGTTCATTGGTCAGTTTAATAAAAAGCTGGATGAGTTTCTACAAACAAGGAATGTTACAAGTTAATGGTATTGATACAAAAGTAGAGTTGGGAAAGGGTTTGTCGTGAGAACGGTAAGCTATGGAACTGTCTTCCAGTGGACGTTGTTATGGCGGTTCATTGGTCAGTTTAATAAAAAGCTGGATGAGTTTCTACAAACAAGGAATGTTACAAGTTACTGGTATTGATACATAAAGTAGAGTTGGGAAAGGGTTTGTCACTGTGAGAACGGTAAAGCTAGGAACTGTCTTCCAGTGGACGTTGTTATGGCAGGTTCATTGGTCAGTTTAATAAAAAGCTGGATGGAGTTTCTAAAACAAGGAATGTTACAAGTTACTGGTATTGATACATAAAGTAGAGTTGGGAAAGGGTTTGTCACTGTGAGAACGAGTAAAGCTATGGACTGTCTTCCAGTGGACGTTGTATGGCAGTTTCATTGGTCAGTTTAATAAAAAGCTGGATGAGTTTCTACAAACAAGGAATGTACAAGTTACTGGTATTGATACATAAAAGTAGAGTTGGGAAAGGGTTGTCACTGTGAGAACGGTAAAGCTATGGAATGCTTTCCAGTGGACGTTGTTATGGCAGGTTCATTGGTCAGTTTAATAAAAGCTGGATGAGTTTCTACAAACAAGGAATGTTACAAGTTACTGAGTGAGATACATAAAGTAGAGTTGGGAAAGGGTTGTTCACTGTGAGAACGGTAAAGCTATGGAACTGTCTTCCAGTGGATCGTGTTATGGAGGTTCATTGGTCAGTTTAATAAAAAGCTGGATGAGTTTCTACAAACAAGGAATTGTACAAGTTACTGGTATTGATAAAAAGTAGAGTTGGGAAAGGGTTTGTCACTGTGAGAAGGTAAAGCTATGGAACTGTCTTCCAGTGGACGTTGTTATGGCAGGTTCATTGGTCAGTTAATAAAGCTGGTGAGTTTCTCACAAACAAGGAATGTTACAAGTTACTGGTATGATAAATAAAGTAGAGTTGGGAAGGGTTTTTGTCACTTGAGAACGGTAAAGCTATGGAAACTGTCTTCCAGTGGACGTTGTTATGGCAGGTTCATTGGTCAGTTTAAAAAAGGCTGGATGAGTTTCTACAAACAAGGAATGTCAAAGTTACTGGTATTGATACATAAAGTAGAGTGGGAAAGGGTTGTCACTGTGAGAACGGTAAAGCTATGGAACTGTTTTCCAGTGGAGTTGTTATGGCAGGTTCATTGGTCAGTTTAATAAAAAGCTGGATGAGTTCTACAAACAAGGAATGTTACAAGTTACTGGTATGATAATAAAGTAGAGTTGGGAAAGGGTTTGTCACAGCTGTGAGAACGGTAAAGCTATGGAACTGTCTTCCTATGTAGTGGTAGCGTTGGTATTGCAGTGTTCATTTGTTTAATAAAAGCTGGAGATGGTTCTACAAACAAGGAATGTTACAAGTTACTGGTATTGATACTAAAGTAGAGTTGGGAAAGGGTTTGTCACGTGGAGAACGGTAAAGCTATGGAACGTCTTCCAGTGGACTGTTGTTATGGCAGGTTCATTGGTCAGTTTAATAAAAAGCTGGATGGTGTTTACACAAACAAGGAATTTACAAGTTACTGGTATTGATACATAAAGTAGAGTTGGGAAAGGGTTTGTCACTGTGAGAACGGTAAAGCTATGGGACTGTCTTCCAGGGACGTTTATGGCAGGTTCATTGGTCAGTTTAATAAAAAGCTGGATTGTAGTTACACAAGAAGGGACTATGTCAAGAGTTTATACTTGGAGTGCTGCGGACATCAGAAGAGTTAGGTCATTGGTGTTGGAACGGGTTTGTAACTTGTGAGAATTGTCTGGTGTTAACTTTATTAGGATACTAGTGATTTACTGGAGGGGGTCTATGATCACTGTGGATCTTGCTGTGTTACTATGGCAGGTTCATTGGTCAGTTTAATAAAAAGCTGGATGAGTTTCTACAAACAAGGAATGTTACAAGTTACGGGTTAGATACATAAAGTAGAGTTGGGAAGGGTTTGTCACTGTGAGAACGGTAAAGCTATGGAACTGTCTTCCAGTGGACGTTGTGTTAGGCAGGGTCATTGGTCAGTTTAATAAAAAGCTGGATGGGTTTCTACAAACAGGAATGTTACAAGTTACTGGTATTGATCAATAAAGTAGAGTTGGGAAAGGGTTTGTCCATGTGAGAACGGTAAAGCTATGGAACTGTCTTCCAGTGGACGTTGTTATGGCAGGTTCATTGGTCAGTTTAATAAAAAGCTGGATGAGTTTCTACAAACAAGGAAGTTTACAAGTTGTGATTGATACATAAGTAGAGTGGGAAAGGGTTTGTCACTGTGAGAAACGGTAAAGCTATGGAACTGTCTTCCAGTGGACGTGTATGGAGGTTCATTGGTCAGTTATATAAAAGATCTGGATGAGTTTCTACGAACACATGAGATGATGTATACAAGTTAGTTGGTATTGATCATAAAGTAGGTGGGAAAGGTTTGTCACTGTGAGAATGTAAACTCATGGAACTGTCTTCCAGTGGACGTTGTTATGGCAGGTTCAATGGTGGCAGTTTATATAAAAGACTGGGGGTGAGTTTCTACAACACAGGAATGTTACAAGTTACTGGTATTGATCTACTAAGTAGAGTTGGGAAAGGGTTTGTCACTGTGAGAACGGTAAAGCTTGGAACTGTCTTCCAGTGGACGTTGTTATGGCAGGTTCATTGGTCAGTTTAATAAAAGCTGGATGAGTTTCTACAAACAAGGAATGTTACAAGTTATGGTATTGATACATAAAGTAGGAGTGGAAAGGGTTTGTCACTGTGAGAACGGTAAAGATGGAACTGTCTTCCAGTGGAGTTGTTATGGCAGGTTCATGGTCAGTTTAATAAAAGGGATGAGTTTCTACAAACAAGGAATGTTACAAGTTTACTGGTATTGATATAAAGTAGAGTTGGGAAGGGTTTGTCACTGTGAGAACGGTAAAGCTATGGAACTGTCTTCCAGTGGACGTTGTTTATGGCAGGTTCATTGGTCAGTTTAATAAAAGCTGGATGGGTTTCTACAAACAAGGAATGTTACAAGTTACTGGTATTGATACATAAAGTAGAGTTGGGAAAGGGTTTGTCACTGTGAGAACGGTAAAGCTATGGAACTGTCTTCCAGTGGACGTTGTTATGGCAGGTTCATTGGCAGTTATTTAATAAAAAGCTGGATGAGTTTCTACAAACAAGGAATGTTACAGTTACTGGTATTGATACATAAAGTAGAGTTGGGAAAGGGTTTGTCACTGTGAGAACGGGTTAAAGCTATGGAACTGTCTTCCAGTGGACGTTTGTTATGGCAGGTTCATTGGTCAGTTTAATAAAAGCTGGATGAGTTTCTACAAACAAGGAATTACAATTACTGGTATGATAATAAAGTAGAGTTGGGAAAGGGTTTGTCACTGTGAGAACGGTAAAGCTATGGAACTGTCTTCCATTGGACGTTGTTATGGCAGGTTCATTGGTCAGTTTAATAAAAGTGGTATGAGGTCTTACAAACAAGGAATGTTACAAGTTACTGGGATTGATACATAAAGTAGAGTTGGGAAAGGGTTTGTCACGTGAGAACGGTAAGCTATGGAACTGTCTTCCAGTGGACGTTGTATGGCAGGTTCATTGGTCAGTTTAATAAAAAGCTGGATGAGTTTCTCAAACAAGGAATGTTACAAGTTACTGGATTGATACATAAAGTAGAGTTGGGAAAGGGTTTGTCACGTGAGAACGGTAAAGCTATGGAAACTGTCTTCCAGTGGACGTTGTTGGGTTATGGCAGGTCATTGGTCAGTTAATAAAAAGCTGGATGAGTTTCTCAAACAAGGAATGTTACAAGTTACTGGGATTTATACTAAAGTAGAGTTGGGAAAGGGTTTGGACTGTGAGAACGGTAAAGCTATGGAACTGTCTTCCAGTGGACGTTGTTATGGCAGGTTCATTGGTCAGTTTAATAAAAAGCTGGATGAGTTTCTACAAACAAGGAATGTTACAAGTTACTGGTATTGATACATAAAGTAGAGTTGGGAAAGGGTTTGTCACTGTGAGAACGGTAAAGCTATGGAACTGTTTCCGTGGACGTTGTTATGCAGGTTCATTGTCAGTTAATAAAAGCTGGATGAGTTTCTACAAACAAGGAATGTTACAAGTTACTGGTATTGATACATAAAGTAGAGTTGGGAAAGGGTTTGTCACTGTGAGAACGGTAAAGCTATGGAACTGTCTTCCAGTGGACGTTGTTATGGCAGGTTCATTGGTCAGTTTAATAAAAAGCTGGATGAGTTTCTACAAACAAGGAATGTTACAAGTTACTGGGTATTGATACAAAGTAGAGTTGGGAAAGGGTTGTCACTGTGAGAACGGTAAAGCTATGGAACTGTCTTCCAGGGGACGTGTGTTATGGCAGGTTCATTGGTCAGTTTAATAAAAAGCTGGATGAGTTTCTACAAACAAGGAATGTTACAAGTTACTGGTATTGATACATAAAGTAGAGTTGGGAAAGGGTTTGTCACTGTGAGAACGGTAAAGCTATGGAACTGTCTTCCAGTGGACGTTGTTATGGCAGGTTCATTGGTCAGGTTAATAAAAAGCTGGATGAGTTTCTACAACAAGGAATGTTACAAGTTCGGTATTGATACATAAAGTAGAGTTGGGAAAGGGTTTTCACTGTGAGAACGGTTAAAGCTATGGAACTGTCTTCCAGTGGACGTTGTTATGGCAGGTTCATTGGTCAGTTTAATAAAAAACTGGATGAGTTTCTACAAACAAGGAATGTTACAAGTTACTGGTATTGATACATAAAGTAGAGTTGGGAAAGGGTTTGTCACTGTGAGAACGGTAAAGCTATGGAACTGTCTTCCAGTGGACGTTGTTATGGCAGGTTCATTGGTCAGTTTAATAAAGCTGGATGAGTTTCTACAAACAAGGAATGTTACAAGTTACTGGTATTGATACATAAAGTAGAGTGGGAAAGGGTTTGTCACTGTGAGAACGGTAAAGCTATGGAAACGTCTCCATGGACGTTGTTATGGCAGGTTCATTGGTCAGTTTAATAAAAAGCTGGATGAGTTTCTACAAACAAGGAATGTTACAAGTACTGGGATTGATACATAAAGTAGAGTTGGGAAAGGGTTTGTCACTGTGAGAACGGTAAAGCTATGGAACTGTCTTCCAGTGGACGTTGTATGGCAGGTTCATTGGTCAGTTTAATAAAAAGCTGGGATGAGTTTCTAACAAGGAATGTTACAAGTTACTGGGATGATACATAAAGTAGAGTTGGGAAAGGGTTGTCACTGTGAGAACGGTAAGCTATGGAAACTGTCTTCCAGTGGACTGGTTATGACAGTTCATTGGTCAGTTTAATAAAAGCTGGATGAGTTTCTACAAAAAGGAATGTTACAAGTTACTGTATTGATACATAAAGTAGAGTTGGAAAGGGTTTGTCACTGTGAGAACGGTAAAGCTATGGAACTGTCTTCCAGTGGACGTTGTTTATGGCAGGTTCATTGGTCAGTTAATAAAAAGCGGATGAGTTTCTACAAACAAGGAATGTTACAAGTTACTGGTATTGATACATAAAGTAGAGTAGAGTGGGAAAGGGTTTGTCACTGTGAGAACGGTAAAGCTATGGAACTGTCTTCCAGGGACGTTGTTATGGCGAGGTCATTGGTCAGTTTAATAAAAAGCTGGATGAGTTTCTACAAAACAAGGAATGTTACAAGTTACTGGATTGATACATAAAGTAGAGTTGGGGAAAGGGTTTGTCACTGTGAGAACGGTAAAGCTATGGAAACTGTCTTCCAGTGGACGTTGTATGGCAGGTTCATTGGTCAGTTTAATAAAAAGCTGGATGGTTTTCTACAAACAAGGAATGTTACAAGTTACTGGGATTGATACATAAAGTAGAGTTGGGAAAGGGTTTGTTCATGTGAGAACGTAGTAAAGCTATGGAACTGTCTTCCAGTGGACGTTGTTATGGCAGGTTCATTGGTCAGTTTAATAAAAAGCTGGATGAGTTTCTACAAACAAGGAATGTTACAAGTTACTGGTATTGATACATAAAGTAGAGTTGGGAAAGGGTTTGTCACTGTGAGAACGGTAAAGCTATGGAACTGTCTTCCAGTGGACGTTGTTATGGCAGGTTCATTGGTCAGTTTAATAAAAAGCTGGATGATCAACAGTTAGGCAGATAATGTGGGTATCTCTACATCTGGTGCTTATATAGCTCTGCTATTAACTATCTCATGATATTACTGGAAAACAATAGGTTAATATTGTGTCCAATCATTTTTCCTTAAAAACGATTTGAAGAATTGTAGGTAAATAACCTAATAAGGGAAAATACCATGGAAAATAAAAAATAAAGGGAAAGAAACCCTTATCTTTGACTATATGTATTTGGAAATTAAATGTAGATTTACGATAAAAAGAAAGTGTTAACTACACATTGTGTTTGGGAGAACTATGGGATTTGTAGTCCTGACAGTTTAATTTCCCCCCCTTACCCCATCCCTTTATAGGTTCATATCACAGAGGTGCCAAAACCATTGTTAAAGGACCCATTGCCTCCCACGTCTGTACACAGAACACAGTCACTCTCCTGTTTGGCATCAGCGATAAATCTAACAAGAGATGTGTGTGTAGTGGGAGGTTAAGTGGTGACGCGGAGTAGTGGGTAGATCTATTCATATCCATGGGGGCACTGACGCAGCAACTGCAAATAGAAGGGAAAGATTTCTATTGCGTTGGTTAAATCTGGGCTATTCAGTGTATGGGACATCTGTTATTATTCTCACCCATTCATATAAAACCAATAGTGATCCAGAATAGGAATAATAATATTCACATGGCTGAGAGTATTAGATTGATTTTATCTTTAGTTGGGTGGGAACTGCCATACTGTTTCCCATAGACAGTACAGTATAATGGAATAGTTAAAGCAGAATTGCTATTTCAGTGTGTTAAAGGGAAAGTTCAACGAAAAAATGTTAGTTTATATTATACATACTTAGTTATTCTACATATTCTCTCCCATTTTATAAAATCAGTTGATTTCATACCCTTTGCTGTTCCCTGCTATTGACATTAGTGAGCTGACATTTCAGGTTCTAACTGTCCTTCCCAGAATGCACCACTACCTTGGAATGTTCCTAACAGTAATTTCTACTGATTGGCTGTTCGTTGGGTCAAACATGCTCAGATCTCTACTGAGCAACTGAATCAACCCAGGCGCTGGGTCAAGGGCAAGACCATAACGCTCTCTATTAGGGGTCCTGCAAACAGGAAGTCAGGATTTCAGTTGCAGTTATTTATACACAGACACAATGATGATTTGGCAGGTTAAGGTCATTGGGATGGAAAAATACTGCTCTTTTTTCTTAAAAGTCTATTTATTTGCACTGAACTTCCCCTTTAAGATGAATAATAAGAGCCATGCTGTTCATAGGGAAATATTGTTATTTTTCCATCTGATCACTGAGGCTGAAAGGGGAAATTGACCTGACATTAGTGATCACAATAACATGATAACCTCCTCCTGGAAAATGTGATCTGTCTAGTTATAAATACAACTCTCCATAATACAATAACCACATGACCCCCAGTACGGACAGTTTAGAGATTTGCAGAATAATAAACATGAAAATAAAATGGGGGTTTGAATGTCCCCCCAAAATAAAGAAAATACTGACCGTGATCAGTACACATTGTACAATATAAAGCGAGCCACACACAGGCAGATTACCCATAGATTCTGATGATTGGCCCAGTTGACCCCCTATCAGGGCTATGCTCTCTATTGCCTCCTCTAGGCAATGCAATGAGCCAATAGCGTCTCTCGATGTATATCCAATGGGGTTTTCCCATTCTGAACCTTTAACACCAAAGAGCCGTTATCAGCTCGGTACATCTCGGTACATAGCTTGTGGAGGTTGTGTGACACACTTTTTGCGTAACGCCATTAGCTATGTCTTAAAGTCACGTCTACACTTGGTACACCTCATTGTCCTTGATTGATGCCCGAGAAGTAAGGTTTGCAATGTGGTGGGTTCTCGGGCTAGGGAAGGTAAGATTTTAACGGAGGGTTTTAAATTTAGCAACTACCGGATAAATCAGAGATCCCCTACCTCCCAATTCCTCTACCCAGAGAGTTAGACAGTAAATGGAGTCAGGAAACACCTGCTCCTACCAAGCTTCACTGGCTGTTTAACAGACGTGTCACTAGCATTCCAATGTTCCCTGTGATTAAGGGGATAGAATAGAAATTAACTCTGTCGAAATGACATTATACGTGATAGAAAAGCTATAAGTGTAGTTCAACAATAGGTGTTGAGCCATAGAATAAACAATAGACAATGGGTGTATTTCAGCACCGAGGATAGCACCCAACCCACCCATCCAATGCTGATCATCTACCACCATTCACACAAAGGGACACAGACTTCTCTATGAATGGGGAAAGAAATATCAGGATTAGGATTGTATATTTTCATATACGGTTTATTTTACTAGTAGCCAAATTGTGCGTTTGTAGTCGTATTGTATCAACACTGTAAAAAAATCCCCCGCAAAGAGAAGTTGTGTTACCATTTTGTATCATTGTTATAAAGAGCATTGTGATCGGACCAACCTTTTTTCAACCTGAGCGACTACGTATCTACATATCACACGATGTTCCATTTGTTTTCTATTTTAGTACCTTGACCAGTACGTGGCTTTTTAAAGATTATTTTTTTCCCTCTTCCCTTTTTTTAAGACTTGCAGTTAATCTGTCGTAACATTTTCCCCATTTCGTAATTACTTCTGAAAATTGCCCAACGACGCGTTTCGCAATGTGTGTGGCTTTTGGCAGATTTTGTTTTAGATGTTTCTTGTCGATGACAGAAATAAAAACAAAAAGAAATACGCGTTTGGAACAGCCCCCGGGCTTCGGTACATGGTCGGGGCTGCCTGGCGAAGCACAGACTTGCCCACACATGGCTCTGGGCAGTTAACTGAAATCAGAACTTCACACTTAATTAATGACAAATGGAGAGAAACTAAAGATTTGACAAACAAATCCGGTAAAATCTTTATGTGACACCAAATCCTGCAGAATTAAATGGCACCGATATTGCCAGTAAACTGCAAGAGATACGGAACACTAAGTTCTCATTTAATCTCCTAAATTCACTGGTTCAAATCTCATCAAATTCCAGAACTCCCAGCATTCTTAGTGAGCCCAGATTCAACAACATCCATCTCTGACATTAAATATGGGAGGATATGGTTATTTAGTAATTATTTTCCACGCACGATTGTAATAAACGACAAACCAGTCTCGCTAAATATTGCGTCCAACACTGTGGCCAGTAAATAACCATTAACCCTCATTAGAATGGATTTAGGTATTTAAAGGCCGTGGTATTTACAACTGGTTTACACATTTAGCGCATTTTTTTAAAGGGCAAGTGCATTATTTACCGGAGGAGGAACATTCGGTAACTAAACACCACATCCTCCTATAATTACACAGAATAAACAAGCTCTGGAATAAGGAGAAGTTGGCAGCTTAACATATTGAAAGGTTCTTTCCCTGGGCCTGGTACTCGAGGGGTTAAATCGATACATGCATGTGGACGTTTAGAATCTACACCCAGTAAGATCAGATAGCAGTAGATTGTGGTAGTTCAACTATAGTGACGCTTAGGGAATAAATCCCAGTTTACACTTTGTTTAATGCCCTTCAAATAAAGGTTTACCGTATATATAAAAAAGGATTCCTATGTATGTCCCTCTACAAAAACATTACATATACCCAGCCCCATTACCCATAGTTCCATATAAATATACAGTATAGAATGTGTTTTGGAATCCCAGCTTGGAGCTTGTGAATGACCTTATTAGCTATAGAACTAGTTAATGACCTAATTAATGACATAATTAGCTATAGAACTAGTTAATGACCTAATTAATGACATCATTAGCTATGGAGCTCATGAATTACCAAATTGATGACATCATTTTGCAGTTGGTAAGAGCCCCCCCCATGTTTAGATTAAACATTTCATCTAGCGGAAAACTTTAGATTTTACGGAACATTAACCCTGTAGTGTGCGGGCCAAATGGTGAACTTGGTATTTGGATGTATCCAATGATAAAGTAATTTTTTTAATTAGAAAAAATCTTTATTTGTGTTGCATATAAACATTCAGGGTTATCCAATAAAAGTTCTTATCGTTAAAAATGGTGCTAATTTTGCCCCAACCAATCAGATGTTAGCTTTCAAATGTTAAATAAGATCTGATTGGTTGGGGCAAAATTTGCACCATTTTAAACAATAAGAACTTTTATTGAATAACCCTGATTGTCTAAACAGCTTTATATTTATAATTTATTTTGGTTGTTTTTTTGCTTTTTACATTTTCCACTTCTCTATTTTGCCTCTTTTCAAACAGATTTTCTGGCTGGTCACTTAGTCTAGCAAAATTAAAGGGCATGTTCACCCTTCAAAAAACTGGTGACTTGCCCGTTATCTGCCTTCTCCCTCTGCTCACTGAGCATTTTATGAGCTTGAACATGTGCAGTGGAGGCAGCATGTGAAACTGCAGTCAATCATTGGTTGTGATGTCAGTTTAACAGCCTTGATTGACAGCATGGAGGGAGGCGCCAGCTTACTCTGCCAGAATGGGGATAATAATTATCATTAAATATCTGGTTAGTGATCCAGGTAATAATGTGCTGGATATATTAGTTGGGGTTGGGGGCAGGTAACAGACATGTGACCAGTTTTTTGTTTTAAGGGTGAACATTCCCTTTAAAAGTCACAAGCAGCTGTTGTTGTTTTGCCAAGCAGACTTTGAGCAGGTTGGTTACAGTCTATAACACATGTGATACACTCTGCACCCTATTGTTAACGGTGGGATTTCTAGGGTTGTCCAACTTCCATTATCTACAAGCAGGGGAAATGGCAAATGAAAAAATGCCTCTGGTACTGCCCCCTTTGCCATCGCTATTTATGGATAATTGTCACGGCACGTGCCGGGGAAGACAATGCTTCATGCACCCCTGTCTACGAGAGTAAACCCCCATCTTTACACATACACAGTTTTATTATTACACGTTTTCTCCGATATTAAGACATTTGGTAAAGATTTGGATAAGATCTATATTTGCAGACGTTGGCCACTTGGCGATGGCCGGAATTCTTAAGACTTTTCTGCCTAGTAAATCTATTTGGCGACACTGACGTTTGACATTCAGTCTCTCTAGATTCTAAGTTTTGCATTTGTTTGAATCCCCCGTGAGATGTGATTTTCCATAAGAAAACGTTTAGAGGAGGAAGTTCTCAGGGGCGTCTGCGTGGAATTGGATTCCTGACCTTGTCTTACTTTAATGGGCCACTATGAAACGTTCATTATACTTCCCAGGGCTCTTCCGTATCCTCTAGATAATTCCCCAGCCCAGAGATAACAGCGCACACATCACAGATCCCTTTTGTTCCTGTTATGAGGTTGACATTAGAAGGTTTTTTCCTACTAAGCAGCAGGTTTCCTGGTAATAATTATTAGTCACAATGACATCATATTGACATCACAGCGCTTCAGTTTACTGTTAGCTCAGCAGTTTTTTTTTTTTTTTTAGGGAATTGACTGAGCAGAGAGAAAGCTAATAAGTACTCGTGTGTGTGTGTGTGTGTGTGTGTGTGTGTGTGTGTGTGTGTGTGTGTGTGTGGTGTGTGTGTGTGGTGTGTGTGTGTGTGTGTGTGTGTGTGTGTGTGTGTGTGTGTGTGTGTGTTCCACAAAGATAACAATACAGGAACTATAAACAACTCTAGGAATTATTTAATGTGTTAAGGCTCATCTGTATTTTACCTTATATTTGTCTTTAAAATAATGTAAAATAAACGTTGTTGTGACAGTCTGACAATTGATATTGAGCTCCAATTGGTTCAAAATAAAAGGTTTCTGCCAATAAATATTGTTCGTCATCATCAAAATTTTGTTCAGCTCATTGTGAATCAATGGAAATATCCAGTTAGCGTGTGGCCACATATATTCCAAACTTGGGTTCTCCCCAAATGATTAAATTATTGCGGATTTGCATTTTTTAATAAATTGGTCCATTCGTATGGCGCTGTGTTGCTTTTGTAAATTCTTTGACAGATTTTTGTTGCCATCGTTTAATTGTGAGATGGAGGAAATGCATTTTGGAAACTTCCGTGGCCTTGAATACAGTCCCAGCTTAAAGGGCAAGTCCAGCCCTAAAATGAATACTTACATACAGGTAAATTACCCCCCAAAACCCTAAATGATAATAGTTTGAAATGTGAAAGGTGTAAGTCTAACCTGAAATCCTGCACAATGTCCTGTTTCCCCTGTTTCTGCTTCCTGGTTCTTCCAGTTAGTAACTGTCAGTTATGGATTTGACAGTTGACATCACAGCCAATGACTGAATGTTAATCTCTTATCTGCCTCTTCTGAGCATGCCCAGGCTCAGTACAGGCTCAGTACAGGTTTCTAAATTGCTCAGTTTCCATGAGGCATCCAGAAGCATAGCAGGTATACAGTAATGAATTCATAGGACAAACTATGATATATCAACATATTATAAAGAGGCCATTCTATCTAAATGATGTTCTTATGAGGGTGGAGTTGTCCTTTAACTTTCTGTTACGGGCACAAACGTTCCGTTTTTACAAATATGGCTGCCTCAGCTGTTTTACGTGATTTTATCCACGTTTCTATGATAACCGAGGAAACAATTATAAACATTTTCATTGGGATTAAAGGTTTTTATTGGCTAATAGAACCCCAGAGTCCATATTTACAGTGTTGATATGGGCCAAACCATGAATAATAACCATTCACACTCCATTCATTCCACAATTGGGACATCTAACCAATCAGGTGCTGCTATTCTAATTAAAATTCTTATTATTAATGAAAGATCAACAGCGAGATGTAAAACTGGTAAATCCACGGACCACCCACACTGTCACGTTATATCGGATCAGGGTCGGTTTTTTAGAGGTTCAAATTCAACACCTTTTCAACATTGGCGTAAAGAATCCTGCTCCTCCCCTTACCCACAATGCAGTACTGTGCGTGGTCACGTATGGAGCAATCTTACCTCACCCTGCAAATATCTAACCTCCCAATAAACCTGTATGGTAATTAACCGTTTACATGTCTGTCAGGACCATTAATTACTAGAAGGAAAGAAACATAAATTGTTATTATTTCCCAATCTGCTCGGAGGGGGAGAATTTCATGTTTCTAAAACCTGCAAGTAACTTGGCACGGGAAATTCGGAATGAAATTGTCAAAAATAGCCAAAAAAAACCCCAAGGTAAACAAGCTGGAATTCTGCGTCACGTTCCAGGAGGAAAACGTTAATGGATCTGCCAATGACTTGGCTGACATTTACAAAGATGTAGATGTTGTTTCATTAAAATCCTGATTCATGTTTTCTAAGTTCGGATAGATATTCGCAACGACACAATAAGTAAAAATAAGATTTCATCCCCTTGTCAAATAGATGTTACCATTGAGCGTTAATAAATGTAACGACGGGAAACAGACGCAAAACCGAGAAATCGGCAGTTATTTCAAAATGTTTTTTCTAGTAAGAGAATTTATCTGTATTATGCATAGAGACCAATGATACAGCGCCCCCTAGTGATATCCACAGTAGGATAATTGACATTAACAATGGATACATTGTCTCTGAAAACTAGGAAAACCTTTGTTCTACTCAGATGGAAAGTCCATAAAGACGAGCGTGCAATTCCACCGTGTATATAGGTTGGAAGTGACAATGTCGGAGCCTTTTGGATTATTGTGTAGAAAATACATGAAATTCTATGTCATTTTGTACTAAGCAATGCAAAAAAACTTTATTTTATACAGACTTAGGTGATGGGGGGACAATCTTTGTCTAGAGTTACTGGTATTTAATGTATCCCTGTGACCTGGAGACAGAGTGCATGATCCACCATTATCCCCGGGTCAACAGTGTTCTAATTTGTGTAGGACATGTGGAGGTTTGGAGAAACCCAGATGTTCTACATGTTCTCCTGTTCTTTAACCCCATGCTTGGGTATCTAATTGGGTGTTCATTAGAAATCTCCATCAAGGTCTGTGGCACAGTCCGGTAATAGTGACTGGGATCTTCCATGTCACACATAGACCTCTGAACCTTAAGCCTGGTTCCTGCTTCTCTTTAATCATATACATTATAAATAAGGAACTAGGGACGCTTGTTTTGGAACAATATCCTTGTTTGTTCCTCCATTGCTGGAAAGTACCTTTATTATTATTAAATAAAATAAATATTTTGGATCTGGGACTTTTGAGGTATTGGTCCAGTCATCGAGTTAAATACAGCAGATGACATCACAACACTCGTTACTAAGTCTGGGCTTTAGGGAAGGGGATTAAAAGGTAAATAAGAGACACTTCAGTAATAGGCGGAATAGGGGAATTGGAACGGTATAACATTATAAGAACACAGAGACAAGGTTATTAGCAAATGTGGGTGGAAGGAAATGTGAAATCTTGCATATGGAGCAGAATAATTCAATATAAAACCAAAGTGCTTCTGAAATGACACCTTTTGGAGTCCGGTTTGTATTTTTGTTAAGGTGGCCATAACCAATCACTCTCTTCTCCCATCTCATAAAGAATTCTAAACTACTTTCTATCGAGGAGCTTAATAACAGGCTCAATCTCACAAACACATCCTGGTTCCAGTATCTTCAACTACGCTATGGTCTTCTTACAGAATTCCAAGGCGACACTATTAACCTATATACACACCCTATAATACAAATTCTTCAATCTGGAAGGGAGAGACGCCTTATATCCAAATTACATACATGTCTAATAAATGCCAAATTGGAACCTGACTCTAAAATTATTATGAATAAATGGACATCACTTCCCTCCTTGACTACCGAAGGATGGCGGAATTTAGCGGAGACCCACCTACTTGTGTCGCCTTCTGCTTCAAACAAATCGATGTACTGCACCAAGCCTACCTATCTCCTTATAGATTATCTCGCATTTCCCCTTCCCACTCAGCTGAATGTCCCAAATGCCACCAATCACTTCCATACCCAATACCGCACGAACCCAAACTGTGTATACTGGGAATCCCAGAAATAGAACATTGGAATTAATACGAGCAAATATTTATTAGACTTTGTTCTATGCAAGAAGAGCCATAATACTATCCTGATTGGCTCCCACCCCCCCAAATTATCATGCTGGAAAACTATGGTGACACAAATGCTTCCGTACTTAAGAGTAATATATATGAATAGAGGATCCCTCGATAAATTCAATAAAATATGGTCTTGTTGGGGATATATAGAACTAGTACGACAATATGTAATCTATACTAGCACCCGCTTCTCCAACCCCCTCCCCTCCAAGTTATTTCCCCCTTTTTTCTCTTCATTCCAATATTATTCTGTGAAAAATTAGGTATCCGAAATGTCTGACTCTATATTGATAACGTTGTATCTCTTGAGGGTTGTAACATGCTGAACAAGACTATACCCTTTGCTTTTTATTTCTGTAAACTCTGATACCTTTTATAAATAAACCAAGTTAAACAAAAAAAGGTGTCCATAACCACAAAAGGCTATCGCGACCGATACTTTGATAGACAGATGTACAATGTTGATTGTACTTAGATGTACCATACATATCGTTCCACATTCAATTCGTTTGGGGATTTATGTCTAATGTCGTCTATTGTCAGGTTATATTACATTTAATTGGAACTCCAGAAAATACTACAATCATTTAACCGATCGACTAATGAACAAATCAGGGCGCTCAGCCATACTGGGATGGGTAAGAATGAAAGGAGGGTTCCTCCCTTACCTGCAGGGAGACCAGGATAAAACCTTTTTTAAAATCTTTTCTTCACCCATAAGAAGAAAAACTCTTCACACAAAGTCACAGAAATAACGTTATGTGGCGGCAGTTATAGAGGGTCATTTGAACCCTCCATTAAATACAAACAGCGAAGAGACACCAACACTTTCAGCTTTAGGGCTAGTGCACAGAGTTTTTTTTGGCCTGGCCGATCGCACGGTCCATAGGAGACAGCATGATCAGTTGTGATTTACCAATGTGTGTAAAGCTGGGTACACACAATGAGATGTTTTGGTCCGATCGATCGATAGTTCAGTGTATCGGTCGATCGGACCGAAATTATCGCATCCGAATGCTCCCATGTCCGACCGACTGTTCATCCGAATCAGACATGGTGGAAAACCTCGTCCGATCGTGCAGTCCTCTATGGACCGCATGATCGGTAGCGGTAACTATCGGACGCGGCTGCTTTTGCCGCGCCCGACAGTCCTTCCTCCTGGCCGACGGTCGGTCAGGAGGAAAAATCGCTAAGTGTGTACCTATCTTAATTCGGATGGCAGACATTGGTCGCTGGAGAACGCAAAAACACCCACGATCTTGCAGGCAGGCTGACTGATATACGGAAATGTTGGTCGGTTGCTCATGTGTACCTGGCTGTATAGTAAGGCATCCCATTCATTTAGACTTTCCTGAATGAGATAACTTTATGGCATTGCCTACGTTGACCAACACCAGGTGGGACAGTGGGTATTGTAGTTTTGCAATAACAAAATAATTTGCAGGTGACCTATTGGTTATTTTCATGCCCCCCCCACTGTGAACCCACCCAGTCCATCGCTGAACCCTCGCAGTGATACACAAGCCTCGGAATATGTTACAGGTTTAAACAAACCCTACGTTCTCCTGCGGTCTGTTGACTACATTGAGATAATTCCCTCCTTGTTAGTGAAACAGGGAGTCCAATTGTCCCTCTGGCTGGTGAACCGACGTACGGAATTCTCCCCTTACACAAATATGTGTTGGCGCAGCAGAACCAGCCACATTAAAAAACCAAAACAAAATGATGTCATCGGCGATGTTAATAATGTTGATGTTGGATCGGGGACCTGCCAGACACGAACAGCTTCCCAATGAGATTTCATTTGATTTCTATTTATAACGTGTGTTGAAATATTACATGGGTCGGTCACAATACAGTTATGACATTAGATCGAACCACATGAAAAGACTCAGATGATGCAGATCTAAAAATGGCATCTCCCAGGAACGAATGACTGCGATTGTTTCAATCTCTATTTCCACTCCAGCATCTATAAATAGAAAAGGTTAAAATAACAGAATAGAAGCGGAGGAGAGTTATTAAAGGGCAAGTGGACACATAGCCTGATGGGAATGGCCTGTTATCGGTGCCCAAACATCTGCTATGGGGCATTTACTGCCAACAGATTTGTCTACAAGTCAAGCCGCAAGTAATCTACCTGAATCCCACAGATATACATAGAGCTGTTTTATATTTCAATCCACTGATTGTCTTATTTCAAGGGTTGTGGACACCTTGACGACTTTCTCTTTTAAGGGGTTAAAGTCAAACTAGCCAATTTACGATCAGTTAGGGCAAGTTAACCACTAGTTTGCAGTGGCTGCACTGGGCTCCATATCTTAGGGCACCAATAGTACGTAGACTGGGCTCCATATCTTAGGGCACCAATAGTACGTAGACTGGGCTCTATATCTTAGGGCACCAATAGTACGTAGACTGGGCTCTATATCTTAGGGCACCAATAGTACGTACACTGGGCTCTATATCTTAGGGCACCAATAGTACGTAGACTGGGCCCATATCTAGGGGCATCCATAGTACGTAGACGGGGCCCATATCTTAGGCACCAATGTACGTACTGGCTCCATAATCTTAGGGCACCAATAGTACGTAGACTGGGCTCTATATCTTAGGGCACCAATAGTACGTAGACTTGGCCTATATCTTAGGCACCATAGTACGTACAGCTGGCCTCTCATATCTTAGGGCACCATAGTAACGTAGCACTGGGCTCATATCTAGGGCACCAATAGTACGTAACTGGGCTCCTATATCTTAGGGCACCAATAGTAACGTACACTGGGCTCTATTCTTAGGGGCACCATAGTACGTAGACTGGGCTCTAATCTTAGGGCACCAATAGTACGTAGACTGGGCTCCATAATCTTAGGGCCACCAATAGTACGTAGACTGGGCTCCATATCTTAGGGCACCAATGTAACGTACACTGGGCTCTATACTTAGGGCACCATAGTCACGTAGACTGGCTCTATATCTTAGGGCAACCAATAGTACGTAGACTGGGCTCCTATAGTCTTGGGCACCCAATATACTTAGCACTGGGCTCCCATAAGACTTAGGGCACCAATAGTACGTACACTGGGCTCTATATCTTATGGGCAACCAATATTACGTAGACTGGGCTCTATATCTTAAGGGCACCAATAGTACGTAGACTGGCTCATCTTTAGCACCATAGTACGTAGACTGGGCTCATATCTTAGGGCACCAATAGTAACTATATCGGGACCATGTGGACTGGCTCATATCTTAGGGCACCAATAGTAACGTACTGGGCTCCATATCTTACACATGTACGATACTGGTCTATATCTTAGGGGCACCAATAGTACTAACTGGGCTCCATATCTTAGGGCACCATAGTACGTAGACTGGGCCTATATCTTAGGGCACCAATAGTACGTACACTGGGCTCTCCATATCTTAGGGCCACCAATAGTACGTAACTGGGCTCCATATCTTAGGGCACCAATAGTACTACACGGGCTCCATATCTTAGGGCACCAATAGTACGTAGACTGGGCTTCATATCTTAGGGCCCAAATAGTACGTAGACTGCTCCATACTCTTAGGGCACCAATATACGTAGACTGGCTCCATATCTTAGGGCACCACAATGTACGTAGACTGTGCTCCATAATCTTAGGGCACCAATAGTACGTAGACTGGGCTCCATAATCTTAGGCACCAATATACTACACTGGCTCCTATCCTTAGGGCACCAATATACGTAGAACTGGCTCTATATCTTAGGGGCACCAATAGTACGTAGGCCTGGGGCTCCATACTCTTAGGGGCACCAATGTACGTCACTGGGCTCCATATCTTAGGGTCATACCATGTAACGTAACTGGGCTCCCTACTTCGGGCACCAATAGTAAGTAGACTTGGGCTCATATCTTAGGACCAATGTACTTAACTGGGCTCACCATATCTGGCACAGTTACGTAGACTGGGCTCTATATCTTAGGGCACCAATAGTACGTAGACTGGGCTCTATATCTTAGTGCCACATATATACGTAGACTGGCTCCATATCTTAGGGCACCAATGTACGTAACCTGGGCTTCCATATCTTGGCACAATAGTACGTAGACCTGGGCTCCTATATCTTAGGGCAACCAGAGTACGTAGACTGGGCTCTACTTTAGGGCACCAATAGTAACTCGACTGGGCTCCATATCTTGGGCACCCAATAGTAACGTAGCACTGGGCTCCATATCTTAGGGCACCAATAGTACGTACCTGGGCTTCCACATCTTAGGGCACCAATAGTACGTAACTGGGCTCTATATCTTAGGGCACCATAGTAACGTAGACTGGGCTCTATAATCTTAGGGCACACAAAGTACGTACACTGGGCTCTCATATCTTAGGGCACCAATAGTACGTAGACTGGGCTCCATATCTTAGGGCACCAATTTAGCTAGGACATGGGTCCTCTATATCTTAGGCACCAATAGTACTAGACTGGGCTCCATATCTTAGGGCACAATGACTAGACTGTCTATATCTAGGGCACACCATAGTACGTACACGGGCTCTATATCTTAGGGCACCAATAGTAACGTAGACTGGGCTCCTATCTTAGGGCACCAATCAGTTACGTATACTGGGCTCTATATCTTAGGCACCAATAGTCGTAGCACTGGCTCCATATCTTAGGCACCAATAGTACGTAGACTGGGCTCATATCTTAGGGCACCAATAGTACGT
>JAACNH010000036.1:472899-491429 GCA_019447015.1 Hymenochirus boettgeri | reverse complement strand
GTAGAACTGGGACTCTATCTCTTAGGGCCCATCGATGTACGTGAGGTCCTCCATATCGAGGGCACCAATATTACGTAGCTGGGCTCTATATCTTAGGCACCATAGTACGTACACTGGGCTCCATATCTTAGGGCACCAATAGTACGTAGACTGGGCTCTATATCTTAGGGCACCATAGTACGTAGACTGGGCTCCTATTCGTAGGGCACCAATAAGTACGTAGACTGGGCTCCATATTTTAGGGCACCAATAGTAAGTGACTGGGCTCTATATCTTAGGGCACCAATAGTACGTAGACTGGGCTCTATATCTTAGGGCACCAATAGTACGTAACTGGGCTCCATACTTAGGGCACCAATAGTACGTAGACTGGGCTCATATATCTTAGGGCACCAATAGTACGTAGACTGGGCTCCATATCTTAGGGCACCAATAGTACGTAGACTGTCTATATCTAGGGCACCATATACGTAGACTGGGCTCTATATCTTAGGGCACCAATAGTACGACACTGGGCTCTATATCTTAGGGCACCAATAGTACGTAGACTGGGCCTATATCTTAGGGCACCAATAGTACATAGACTGGGCTCCATATCTTAGGCACCAATAGTACGTAGACTGGGCTCCATATCTTAGGGCACCAATAGTAACGTAGACTGGGCTCTATATCTTAGGGCACCAATAGTACTTAGACTGGGCTCCTATCTTAGGGCACCAATAGTACGTAGCACTGGGCTCTATATCTTAGGGCACCAATAGTACGTAACTGGGCTCTATATCTTAGGGCACCAATAGTACGTAGCTGGGCTCTCATATCTTAGGGCACCAATAGTACGTAGACTGGGCTCTATATCTAGGGCACCAATAGTCGTAGACTGGGCTCCATATCTTAGGGCACCAATAGTACGTAGACTGGGCTCCATATCTTAGGGCACCAATAGTACGTAGACTGGTCCATATCTTAGGGCACCAATAGTACTAGACTGGGCTCCTATCTTTAGGGCACCAATAGTCTAGACGGGCCTAATTTAGGCACCAATATACTGACTGGGCTCCATATATTAGGATAGGGCACCAATAGTAGTACACTGGGCTCCATATCTTAGGGCACCAATAGTACGTAGACTGGGCTCTATATCTTAGGGCACCAATAGTACTAACTGGCTCTATATCTTAGGGCACCAATACGTACACTGGCTCATATCTTAGAGCACCAATAGTACGTAGACTGGGCTCCATATCTTAGGGCACCAATGTACGTACACTGGGCTCCATATCTTAGGGCACCATAGTACGTAGACTGGGCTCCATATCTTAGGGCACCAATAGTACGTAGACTGGGCTCCATATCTTAGGGCACCAATAGTACGTGACTGGGCTCTATATCTTAGGGCACCAGTAGTACGTAACTGGGCTCCTATCTTAGGGCACCAATAGTACGTACGACTGGGCTCCATAATCTTAGGGCACCAATAGTACGTAGACTGGCTCTATTCTTAGGGCACCAATAGTACGTAGACTGGGCTCTATTTCTAAGGGACTAATAGTACGTAGACTGGGCCTCCATATCTTAGGGCACCAATAGTCGTAGACTGGGCTCTATATCTTAGGGCACCAATAGTACGTTAGACTGGCTCTATATCTTAGGGCACCATAGTATTACACTGGGCTCTATATCTTAGGGCACCAATATACGACTGGCTCTATATCTAGGCAACTAGTACGTAGACTGGGCTCTATATCTAGTGCACCAAAGTACGTACCTGGGCTCTATATCTTAGGGCACCAATAGTATGTACACTGGGCTCTATTCTTAGGGCACCAATAGTATGTACACTGGGCTCTATATCTTAGGGCACCAATAGTATGTACTGGGCTCTATATCTTAGGCACCAATAGTACTGTACACTGGGCTCTATATCTTAGGGCACAATAGTACGTAGACTGGGCTCTATATCTTAGGGCACCAATAGTACGTAGTGGGCTCTATATCTTAGGGCACCAATAGTACGTAGACTGGGCTCTATACTTAGGGCACCAATAGTATTACACTGGGCTCATATCTTAGGGCACCAATAGTATGTACACAGACTGGGCTCTATATCTTAGGGCACCAATAGTACGTAGACTGGGCTCTATATCTTAGGGCACCAATAGTACGTGACTGGGCTCCATATCTTAGGGCACCATGTACGTAAGCTGGGCTCCATATCTTAGGGCACCAATAGTACGTAGACTGGGCTCCATATCTTAGGGCACAAATAGTACGTAGACTGGGCTCCATATCTTAGGGCACCAATAGTACGTACACTGGGCTCTATATCTTAGGGCACCAATAGTACGTAGACCTGGGCTCCTATCTTAGGCACCAATAGTACGTAGACTGGGCTCCATATCTTAGGGCACCATAGTACGTAGACTGGGCTCTATTTCTTAGGGCACCAATAGTACGTAGACTGGGCTCTATTTCTAAGGGCACTAATATACGTAACTGGGCTCCATATCTTAGAGCACCCAATAGTACGTACACTGGGCTCTATATCTTAGGGCACCAATAGTACGTAGACTGGGCTCATATCTTAGGGCACCAATAGTATTACACTGGGCTCTATATCTTAGGCACACATTAGTAATACTGGGCTCTATATCTTAGCACCAATAGTACGTAGACTGGGCTCTATATCTAAGGACCCAATAGTACGTAGACTGGGCCATATCTTAGGCACCAATAGTATGTACACTGGGGCTCTATATTCTTAGGGCACCAATAGTATGTACACTGGGCTCTATATCTTAGGGACCAATAGTATGTTCACTGGGCTCTATATCTTAGGGCACCAATAGTATGTCACTGGGCTCTATCTTGGGCACCATAGTAACGTAACTGGGCTCTATATCTTAGGGCACCAATAGTACGTAGACTGGGCTCTATATCTTAGGGCACCAATAGTACGTACTGGGCTCTATATCTTAGGGCACCAATAGTACGTAGCTGGGCTCATATCTTAGGGCACCAATAGTACGTAGACTGGCTCCATATCTAGGGCACCAATAGTCGTGACACTGGGCTCTATTTCTTAGGGCACCAATAGACGTAGACTGGGCTCTATTTGTAAGGGCACTAATAGTACGTAGACTGGGCCTCCATATCTTAGGGCACCAATAGTACGTGCACTGGGCTCTATATCTTAGGGCACCAATAGTACGTAGACTGGGCTCCATATCTAGGGCACCAATAGTACGTAGACTGGGCTCCATATCTTAGGCACCAATAGTACGTACAACGGGCTCTTATCTGTAGGGCACCAATAGTACGTAGACTGGGCTCCATATCTTAGGGCACCAATAGTACGTAGACTGAGCTCCATATTTAGGGCACCATAGTACGTACACTGGGCTATATCTTAGGGCACCAATAGTATGAGACTGGGCTCCATATCTTAGGGCACCAATGTAACGTACACTGGGCTCTATATCTTAGGGCACCAATATTACGTACACTGGGCTCCATATCTTAGGCACCAATAGTAGGTTAGACTGGGCCTAATCTAGGCCACCAATAGTAGTACACTGGGCTCTATATCTTAGGGCACCATAGTACGTAGACTGGGCTCCATATCTAGGGCACCAATAGTACGTAGACTGGGCTCCATATCTTAGGGCACCAATAGTACGTAGACTGGCTCTATATCTTAGGGCACCATAGTACGTAGACTGGGCTCCATATCTTAGGGCACCAATATACGTAGACTGGGCTCCATATCTTAGGGCACAATAGTACGTAGACTGGGCTCTATATCTTAGGGCACCAATAGTACGTAGACTGGGCTCCATATCTTAGGGCACCAATAGTACGTAACTGGGCACCATATCTTAGGGCACCAATAGTACGTGACTGGGCTCTATACTTAGGGCACCAATAGTACGTAGCTGGGCTCCATATCTTAGGGCACAAATAGTACGTAGACTGGGCTCCATATCTTAGGCACCAATAGTACGTACACTGGGCTCTATATCTTAGGGCACAATAGTACGTAGACTGGGCCCATATCTTAGGGCACCAATAGTACGTACCTGGGCTCTATATCTTAGGGCAACCAATGTACGTAGACTGGGCTCTATATCTTAGGGCACCAATAGTATACACTGGGCTCTATATCTTAGGGCACCAATAGTACGTACACTGGGCTCTATATCTTAGGGCACCAATAGTACGTAGACTGGGCTCTATATCTTAGGGCACCAATAGTACGTAGACTGGGCTCTATATCTTAGGGCACCAATAGTACGTAGACTGGGCTCTATATCTTAGGGCACCAATAGTAGTACACTGGGCTCTATTCTTAGGGCACCTAGTATGTACCTGGGCTCTATATCTTAGGGCACCAATAGTATGTACACTGGGCTCTATATCTTAGGCCCCATAGTACTAACTGGGCTCTATATCTTAGGGCACCAATAGTACGTAGACTGGGCTCTATATCTTAGGGCACCAATAGTACTAGACTGGGCTCTATATCTTAGGGCACCAATAGTGTACACTGGCTCTATTCTAGGGACCAATAGTACGTAGACTGGCTCTATTCTTAGGGCACCAATAGTACGTAGACTGGGCTCCATTCTTAGGGCACCAATAGTACGTAGACTGGGCTCCATATCTTAGGCACCAATAGTACGTGACTGGGCTCCATATCTTAGGGCACACATAGTACGTAGACTGGGCTCCATATCTTAGGGCACCAATAGTACGTACACTGGGCTCTAATCTGAGGGCACCAATAGTACGTAGACCTGGGCTCCATATCTAGGGCACCAATAGTACGTAGACTGGGCTCCATATCTTAGGGCACCAATAGTACTAGACTGGACTGGGCTCTATTCTTAGGGCACCAATAGTACGTAGACTGGGCTCTATTTCTAGGGCACAATAGTACGTAGACTGGGCTCCATATCTTAGGGCACCAATAGTACGTACACTGGGCTCTATATCTTAGGGCACCAATAGTACGTAGACTGGGCTCTATATCTTAGGGCACCATAGTATGTACTGGGCTCTATATCTTAGGGCACCAATGTACGTAACTGGGCTCTATATCTTAGGGCACCAATAGTACGTAGACTGGGCTCTATATCTTAGGACAACCATAGTACGTAGACTGGCTCTATATCTTAGGGCACCAATAGTATGTACACTGGGCTCTATATCTTAGGGCACCAATGTATGTACCTGGGCTCATATCTTAGGCCACCATAGATGTACACTGGGCTCTATATCTTAGGGCACCATAGTATGTACACTGGGCTCTATATCTTAGGGCACCAATAGTACGTAGACTGGGCTCTATATCTAGGGCACAATAGTACGTAGACTGGGCTCTATATATTAGGGCACCATAGTACGTAACTGGGCTCTATATCTTAGGGCACCAATAGTACGTAGACTGGGCTCCATATCTTAGGGCACCAATAGTACGTAGACGGGCCATATCTTAGGCACCAATAGTAGTAGACTGGGCTCTATTTCTTAGGGCACCATAGTACGTAGACTGGGCTCTATTTCTAAGGGCACCTAATAGTACGTAGACTGGGCTCCATATCTTAGGGCACCAATAGTACGTGCACTGGGCTCTATCTTAGGGCACCAATAGTACGTAGACTGGGCTCCATATCTTAGGGCACCATAGTACGTAGACTGGGCTCCATATCTTAGGCACCATAGTACGTACACTGGGCTCTATATCTTAGGGCACCAATATTACGTACACTGGGCTCCATATCTTAGGGCACCAATAGTACGTAGACTGGGCTCCAATACTTAGGGCACCAATAGTACGTAGACTGGGCTCATATCTTAGGGCACCAATAGTACGTACACTGGGCTCTATATCTAGGGCACCAATAGTACGTAGACTGGGCTCCATATCTTAGGGCACCAATAGTACGTAGACTGAGCTCCATATCTAGGGCACCAATAGTACGTACACTGGGCTCCATATCTTAGGGCACCAATAGTATGTAGACTGGGCTCCATATCTTAGGGCACCAATAGTACGTACACGGGGCTCTATATCTTAGGGCCACCAATAGTACGTACACTGGGCTCCATATCTTAGGGCACCAATAGTAGGTAGACTGGGCTCTAATCTTAGGGCACCAATATATGTACACTGGGCTCTATATCTTAGGGCACCAATAGTACGTACTGGGCTCCATATCTTGGGCACCAATAGTACGTAGACTGGGCTCCATATCTTAGGGCACCAATAGTACGTAGACTGGGCTCTATATCTTAGGGCACCAATAGTACGTAGACTGGGCTCATAATCTTAGGGCACCAATAGTACGTAGACTGGGCTCCATATCTTAGGGCACCAATAGTACGTAGACTGGGCTCTATATCTTAGGGCACCAATAGTACTAGACTGGGCTCCATATCTTAGGGCACCAATAGTACGTACACTGGGCACCATATCTTAGGGCACCAATAGTTAGTGCACTGGGCTCCATATCTTAGGGCACCAATAGTACGTAGACTGGGCTCCATATCTTAGGGCACACAATAGTACGTAGACTGGGATCCATATCTTGGGCACCAATAGTACGTACACTGGGCCCATATCTTAGGGCACCAATAGTAAGTGCACTGGGCCTCATATCTTGGCACCAATAGTACGTAGACTGGGCTCTATACTTATGGCACCAATAGTACATAGACTGGCTCCATATCTTAGGGCACCAATAGTACGTAGACTGGGCTCCATATCTGTAGGGCACCAAGAGTCGTACACTGGGCTCATATCTTAGGGCACCATAGTACGTAGACTGGGCCCATATCTAGTTTAGGGCACCAATAGTACGTAGACTGATCCTATCTTAGGGCACCAATAGTACTAGACTGGTCTCCATATCTTAGGGCACCAATAGTACGTACACTGGGCTCTATCTCTTAGGGCACCAAATAGTAGTACACTGGGCTCTATATCTTAGGGCACCAATAGTACGTAGACTGGGCTCCATATCTTAGGGCAACCAATGTACGTAGACTGGGCTCCATATCTTAGGGCACCAATAGTACGTAGACTGGGCTCTATATCTTAGGGCACCAATAGTACGTAGACTGGGCTCCATATCTTAGGGCACCAATAGTACGTAGACTGGGCTCCATATCTTAGGGCACCAATAGTACGTAGACTGGGCTCTATATCTTAGGGCACCAATAGTACGTACACTGGGCTCCATATCTTAGGGCACCAATAGTACGTACTGGGCCCATATCTTAGGGCACCAATAGTAAGTGCACTGGGCTCCATATCTTAGGGCACCAATAGTACGTAGACTGGGCTCCATATCTTAGGGCACCAATAGTACGTAGACTGGGATCCATATCTTAGGGCACCAATAGTACGTACACTGGGCACCATATCTTAGGGCACCATATAATGGCACTGGCTCCATATCTTAGGGCACCATATACATAGACTGGGCTCTATTCTTAGGGCACCAATAGTACATAGACTGAGCTCCATATCTTAGGGCACCAAGAGTACGTAGACTGGGCTCCATATCGTAGGGCACCAAGAGTACGTACACTGGGCTCCATATCTTAGGGCACCAATAGTACGTAGACTGGGCTCCATATCTTAGGGCACCAATAGTACGTAGACTGAGCTCCATATCTTAGGGCACCAATAGTACATAGACTGGGCTCCATATCTTAGGGCACAATAGTACGTACACTGGGCTCTATATCTTAGGGCACCAATAGTATGTAGACTGGGCTCTATATCTTAGGGAACCAATAGTACGTAGACTGGGCTCTATATCTTAGGGCACCAATAGTAAGTGCACTGGGCTCCATATCTTAGGGCACCAATAGTACGTAGACTGGGCTCCATATCTTAGGGCACCAATAGTACGTAGACTGGGCTCCATACATAGGTAACAATAGTACGCAGACTGTGGGCTCTATATCTTAGGGCACCAATAGTAGTCACTGGCTCTATCTTAGGGCACTATAGTACGTGACTGGGCTCCATATCTTAGGGCACCAATAGTACGTAGACTGGGCTCTCATATTCTTAGGGCACACAATAGTACGTGACTGGGCTCTATATCTTAGGGAACCAATAGTACGTAGCACTGGGCTCATATCTTAGGGCACCAATAGTACGTGCACTGGGCCTCATATCTTAGGGCACCAATAGTACGTATACGGGCTCCATATCTTAGGGCACCATAGTACGTAGACTGGGCTCTATATCTTGGGCACCAATAGTATAGACTGGCTCCATATCTTAGGGCACCAAGACTACGTAGACTGGGCTCCATATCTTGGGCACCAATAGTACGTACACTGGGCTCCATATCTTAGGGCACAATAGTACGTAGACTGGGCTCCATATCTTAGGGCACCAATAGTACGTAGACTGGGTCTCATATCTTAGGGCACCAATAGTACGTAGACTGGGCTCCATATCTTAGGCACCAATAGTACGTCTGGGCTCAATCTTAGGGCACCATAGTACGTAGACTGGGCTCCATATCTTAGGGCACCAATAGTACGTAGACTGGCTCCATATCTTAGGGCACCATAGTACAGACGGGCTCATATCTTAGGGCACCAATAGTACGTACACTGGGCTCTATATCTTAGGGCCCCATAGTAGTAGACTGGGCTCTATATCTTAGGGACCATAGTACGTAGACTGGGCTCTATATCTTAGGGCACCAATAGTACGTACACTGGGCTCTATATCTTAGGGCACCAATAGTACGGTGACTGGCTCCATATCTTAGGGCACCAATAGTACTAGACTGGGCTCTATATCTTAGGGCACCAATAGTACGTACACTGGGCTCCATATCTAGGCCCATAGTACGTAGCTGGGCTCTATATCTTAGGGCACCATAGTACGTAGACTGGGCTCTATATCTTAGGGCACCAATAGTACGTAGACTGGGCTCCATATCTTAGGGCACCAATAGTACATAGACTGGGCTCTATATCTTAGGGCACCATAGTACGTCACTGGGCTCCAATCTGGGCACCAAGTACTAGACTGGGCTCTTATCTTAGGGCACCAATAGCACGTAGACTGGGCTCTATATCTTAGGGCACAATAGTATGGAGACTGGGCTCTATATCTTAGGGCACAATAGTATGAGACTGGGCTCTATATCTTAGGGCACCAATTACATACCTGGGCTCCATATCTTAGGGCACCATAGTACGTAGACTGGGCTCTATATCTTAGGGCACCATAGTACGTACACTGGGCTACATATCTTAGGGCACCAATAGTACGTAGACTGGGGTCCATATCTTAGGGCACCATAGTACGTGCACTGGGCTCCATATCTTAGGCACCAATAATACGTGCACTGGGCTCTATATTCTTAGGGCACCAATAGTACGTACACTGGGCTCCATATCTTAGGACACCAATAGTACGTGCACTGGGCTCTATATCTTAGGGCACCAATAGTACGTACACTGGGCTCCATATCTTAGGGCACCAATAGTACGTACACTGGGCTCCATATCTTAGGACACCAATAGTACGTGCACTGGGCTCCATATCTTAGGGCACCAATAGTACGTACACTGGGCTCCATATCTTAGGGCACCAATAGTACGTACACTGGGCTCCATATCTAGGGCACCAATAGTACGTACACTGGGCTCTATATCTTAGGGCACCAATAGTACGTACACTGGGCTCCATATCTAGGGCACCAATAGCACGTAGACTGGGCTCTATATCTTAGGGCACCAATAGTAGGTACACTGGGCTCCATATCTCAGGGAACAATAGTAACTTGCTTGGCTCCATATATCATGGACAAATAGTACGTACACTGGGCTCCATATCTTAGGGCACCAATAGTATGTGCACTGGGCTCCATATCTAGGGCACCAATGTAACATACTCGGGCTCCATACCTTAGGGCACCAATAGTACGTACACTGTGCTCCATATCTTAGGACACCAATAGTTTTGCACTGGGCTCATCATCTTAGGGCATCAATAGTACGTCACTGGGCTCCATATCTTTAGGGCACCAATAGTACGTACACTGGCTCCATATCTTAGGGCCAATGACGTACACTGGGCTCCATATCTTGTCACCAATAGCACATGCACTAGGCTCCATATCTTAGGGCACCAATAGAACGTAACTGGGATCCATATCTTATGGCACCATAGTACGTCCACTGGGCTCCATATCTTAGGGCACCATAGTACGTACACTGGCTCTATATCTTAGGCACCAATAGTTCGTACACTGGGCTCCATATCTTAGGGCACCAATAGTACGCAGACTGGGCTTCATATCTTATGCACCAAAGTACGTACACTGGGCTCCATATCTTAGGGCACCATAGTACGTACACTGGACTCCCATATCTTAGGGCACCAATAGTACGTAGACTGGGCTCCATATCTTAGGGCACCAATAGTACGTAGACTAGCTCATATCTTAGGGTACCAATAGTACCGTAACTGGGCTCTATATCTTAGGGCACCAATAGTACGTAGACTGGGCTCTATATCTTAGGGCACCAATAGTAGTAGACTGGCTCCATATCTTAGGCACCAATAGTACGTAGACTGGTCTCTACACTTAGGCACCAAAGTAGTACACTGGGCTCCATATCTTAGAGCACCAATAGTACGCAGACTGGGCTCCATATCTTAGGGCACCAATAGTACATAGACTGGGCTCCATATCTTAGGGCACCAATAGTGTACACTGGGCTCTATTCTTAGGGCACCAATAGTACTGTAGACTGGGCTCATATCTTAGGGAACCAATAGTACGTAGACTGGGCTCTATATCTTAGGGCACCAATAGTGTGCACTGGGCGGCTCCATATCTTAGGCACCAAAGTACGTAGACTGGGCTCCATATCTTAGGGCACCAATAGTACGTAGACTGGGCTCCATATCTTAGGGTAACAATAGTACGTCAGACTGGGCTCTATATCTTAGGGCACCAATAGTACGTGCACTGGGCTCCTATCTTAGGGCACTAATATACGTAGACGGGCTCCATATCTTAGGGCACCATAGTACGTAGACTGGCTCATATCTTAGGGCACCAATAGTACGTACACTGGGCTCTATACTTAGGGAACCAATAGTACGTGCACTGGCCTATATCTTAGGGCACCAATAGTACGTGCACTGGGCTCGATATCTTAGGGCACACAATAGTACGTAGACTGGGCTCCATATCTTAGGGCACCAATAGTACGTAGACTGGGCTCTATATCTTAGGGCACCAATAGTACATAGACTGATCTCCATATCTTAGGGCACCAAGACTACGTGACTGGGCTCCATATCTTAGGGCACCAATAGTACGTACACTGGGCTCCATATCTTAGGGCACCAATAGTACGTAGACTGGGCTCCATATCTTAGGGCACCAATAGTACGTAGACTGGGCCCATATCTTAGGGCACCATAGTGTAGACTGGGCTCCATATCTTAGGGCACCAATAGTACGTAGACTGGGCTCCATATCTTGGGCACCAATAGTACGTAGACTGGCTCCATATCTTAGGGCACCAATAGTACGTAGACTGAGCTCCATATCTTAGGGCACCAATAGTACTAACTGGGCTCCATATCAGGGCACCAATAGTACGTACATGGCTCTATATCTTAGGGCACCAATAGTAGTAGACTGGGCTCTATATCTTAGGGACCAATAGTACGTAGACTGGCTCTATCTTAGGCACCACATAGTACGACTGGGCTCTATATCTTAGGGCACCAATAGTACGTAGACTGGACTCCATATCTTAGGGCCCCAATAGTGATAGACTGGGCTCTAAATCTTAGGGCACCAATAGTACGTACACTGGGCTCCATATCTTAGGGCACCAATAGTACGTAGGCTGGGTCTCTATATCTTAGGGCCCAATAGTACGTAGACGGGCTCTATTTTAGGGCACCATAGACGTAGACTGGGCTCCATATCTTAGGGCACCATAGTACGTAGACTGGGCTCTATATTCTTAGGGCACCAATAGTACGTACACTGGGCTCCATATCTAGGGGCACCAATAGTACGTAGACTGGGCTCTATATCTTAGGGCACCAATAGCACGAGACGTGGCTCTAAATCTTAGGCACTAATAGTCTGGATCTGGCTCTATATCTTAAGGGCACTAATAGTATGGAGAACTGGGCTCTATATCTTAGGGCACCAATAGTACATACACTGGCTCCATATCTTAGGGCACCTATAGTAAGCGTAGACGGGCTTTATATCGTAGGGCACCAATAGTACGTACACTGGGCTACTATCTTAGGGCACCAATAGTACGTAGACTGGGTCATATCTTAGGGCACCATAGTACGTGCACTGGGCTCCATATCTTAGGCACCAATAATACGTGCACGGGCTCTATATCTTAGGGCACCAATAGTACGTACACTGGGCTCCATATCTTAGGACCACCATAGTACTTGCACTGGGCTCTATATCTTAGGCACAATATACGTACACTGGCTCCATATCTTAGGGCACCAATAGTACGTACACTGGGCTCCATATCTAGGGAACCAATAGTACTACACTGGGCTCCATATATCAGGGAACAATAGTACGTACACTGGGCTCCATATCTAGGGCACCAATAGTACGTGCACTGGCTCCATATCTCAGGGAACCAATAGTACATACTTGGGCTCCATACCTTAGGCACCAATAGTACGTACACTGTGCTCCATATCTTAGGACACCAATAGTATTTGCACTGGGCTCCACATCTAGGGCACAATAGTACGTACTGGGCTCCATATCTTAGGCACCAATAGTACGTACACTGGGCTCCATATCTTAGGGCACCAATAGTACGTACTGGGCTCCATATCTCGTCACCAATAGTCACAGCACTATGCTCCATATCTTAGGGCACCAATAGAACGTACACTGGGATCCATATCTTATGGCACCAATATACGTACACTGGGCTCCATATCTAGGGCACAATAGTCCGTACACTGACTCTATATCTTAGGGCACCAATAGTTCGTACACTGGGCTCCATACTTAGGGCACCAATATGTACGCATACTGGGCTCATATCTTATGGCACCATAGTAAGTACACTGGACTCCATATCTTAGGGCACCAATAGTACGTACACTGCTCCATATCTTAGGGCACCAATAGTACGTCACTGGGCTCCATATCATAGGGCACCAATAGTACGTAGACTAGGCTCATATCTTAGGGACAATAGTACGTAGACTGGGCTCTATACTTAGGCACCAATAGTACGTAGACTGGGCTCTATATCTTAGGGCACCAAATTACGTAGACTGGGCTCCTATCTTATGGCACCAATAGTACGTAAACTGGTCCTATCTTAGGGCACCATAGTACGTACACTGGGCTCCATATCTTAGGGCACCAATAGTACGCGACTGGCTCCATATCTTAGGGCACCATAGTAATGCACTGGGCTCTATATCTTAGGGCAACCAATAGTACGTATACTGGGCTCCATATCTTAGGGCAACCAATAGTAGGCGACTGGGCTCCATATCTTAGGGCACCAATAGTACGCAGACTGGGCTCCATATTTAGGGCACCAATAGTACGTATACTGGCTCCATACTTAGGGCACCAATAGTACGCAGACTGGGCTCCATATCTTAGGGCACACCAGTAAGTACGTCACTGGGCTCTAATCTTAGGGCACCAATGTACGTAGACTGGGCTCCAATCTTAGGGCACCAATAGTAAGTGCACTGGGCTCTATCTTAGGGCACCATAGTCGTGCACTGGGTCCATATCTTAGGGCACAATAGTACGTAGACTGGGCTCTATATCTTACTAGGGCACCAATAGTACGTGCACTGGGCTCTATTCTTAGGGCACCAATAGTACGTAATGACTGGCTCTATATCTTAGGGCACCAATAGTACGTAGACTGGGCTCCATATCTTAGGGCAACCAATAGTAGGTAGACTGGGCTTCCATATCTTAGGGCACCAATAGTACGTACACTGGGCTCATATCTTAGTGCACCAATAGTACGTAGACTGGGCTCTATATCTTAGGGCACCAATAGTACGTACACTGGCTACTATCTATATCTTAGGGCACCAATAGTACGTAGACTGGGTCCATATCTTAGGCACCAATAGTACGTGCATGGGCTCCATATCTTAGGCACCAATAATAACGTGGGCACTGGGCTCTATATCTTAGGGCACCAATAGACTTACACTGGGCTCCATATCTTAGGACACAATAGTACGTGCACTGGGCTCTATTCTTAGGGCACCAATTAGACGTACACTGGGCTCCATATCTTAGGGCACAATATTACGTACACTGGGCTCCATATCTTAGGCACCATAGTACGTGCACTGGCTCCATATCTTAGGGCACCAATAGTACGTACACTGGGCTCTACTCTCTTAGGGCACCAATAGTACGTACACTGGGCTCCATATCTAAGGGCCACCAATATCACGTAGACTGGGCTCCATATATTAGGGCACCAATAGTACGGTACACTGGGCTCCATATCTTCAGGGAACCATAGTAGGTACACTGGGCTCCATATATCGGGACAAATAGTACGTACACTGGGCTCATATCTTAGGGCACCAATAGTAGTGCACTGGGCTCCATATCTCAGGGCACCAATAGTACATACTCTGGGCTCCATACCTTAGGGCACCAATAGTACGTACACTGTGCTCCATATCTTAGGACACCAATAGTATTTGCACTGGGCTCCACATCTTAGGGCATCAATAGTACGTACACTGGGCTCCATATCTTAGGGCACCAATAGTACGTACACTGGGCTCCATATCTTAGGGCACCAATAGTAGTACACTGGGCTCCATATCTTCGGTCACCAATAGCACATGCACTAGGCTCCATATCTTAGGGCACCAATAGAACGTACACTGGGATCCATATCTTATGGCACCAATAGTACGTACACTGGGCTCCATATCTTAGGGCACCAATAGTACGTACACTGGACTCTATATCTTAGGGCACCAATAGTTCGTACACTGGGCTCCATATCTTAGGGCACCAATAGTACGCAGACTGGGCTTCATATCTTATGGCACCAATAGTACGTACCCTGGCTCCATATCTTAGGGCACCAATAGTACGTACACTGGACTCCATATCTTAGGGCACCAATAGTACGTAGACTGGGCTCCATATCATAGGGCACCAATAGTACGTAGACTAGGCATCATATCTTGGTCCAATAGTACGTAGACTGGGGCCTCTATATCTTAGGGCACCAATAGTACGTAGACTGGGCTCTATATCTTAGGGCACCAATAGTACGTAGACTGGGCTCCATATCTTATGGCACCATAGTACGTAGACTGTGGCTCCATATCTTAGAGCACCAATAGTACGCAGACTGGGCTCCATATCTAGGGCCCCAGTAGTACGTAACTGGGCTCTATATCTTAGGGCACAATAGTACGTAACTGGCTCCATATCTTAGGGCACCAATATTACTAGACTGGGCTCATATCTTAGGCACCATAGTAACGTGCACTGGGCTCCATATCTTGGCACCAATAGTACGTAGACTGGGCTCTATATCTTAGGGCACCAATAGTACTGCCTGGGCTCTATATCTTAGGGACCAATAGTACTACACGGGGCTCTATCTTAGGCACAAATAGTACGCAGACTGGGCTCCATATCTTAGGGCACCAATAGAGTGCCTGGCTCTATATTTAGGGCACCAATAGTACGTACACTGGGCTCCATATCTTAGGGCACCAATAGTACGCAGACTGGGCTCCATATCTTAGGGCACCAATAGTACGCAGACTGGGCCCATATCTTAGGGCACCAATAGTACGTATACTGGGCTCCATATCTATAGGGCACCAATAGTACGCAGACTGGGCTCCATATCTTAGGGCACCAGTAGTACGTACTGGGACACGGGCTCTATCTTAGGGCACTAAAGTACGTAGACTGGGCTCCATATCTTAGGGCACCAATAGTACAGACTGGCTCTATATCTTAGGGCACCAATAGTACGTGCACTGGGCTCCATATCTAGGGCACCAATAGTACGTAGACTGGGCTCTATATCTTAGGGCACCAATAGTACGTGCACTGGGCTCTATATCTTAGGGCACCAATAGTACGTAGACTGGCTCTATATCTTAGGGCACCAATAGTACGTAGACTGGGCTCCATATCTTAGGGCACCAATAGTAGGTAGACTGGGTCTCATATCTAGGGCACCAATAGTCGTACACTGGGCTCCATATCTTAGGGACCAATAGTACGTAGACTGGGCTCTATATCTTAGGGCACCAATAGTACGTAACTGGGCTCCATATCTTAGGGCACCATAGTACGTAGACTGGGGCTCTATATCTTAGGGCACCAATAGTACTTACACTGGGCTCCATATCTTAGGGCACCAATAGTACGTACACTGGGCTCCATATCTTAGGGCACCAATAGTACGTAGCACTGGGCTCTATATCTTAGGGCACCAATAGTACTTAGACTGGGCTCCATATCTTAGGGCACCAATAGTACGTAGACTAGGCATCATATCTTAGGGCACCAATAGTAACTAGACTGGCTCTATATCTTAGGGCACCAATAGTACGTACACGGGGCTCTATACTTAGGGCACCAATAGTACGTACAACTGGATATCTATATCTTAGGCACCAATAGAGAATGGCTAACTGAGGTCTATAACTTAGGGCACACACACAGTCTGTGACCTGGCTCTATATCTTAGGGCACCAATAGTACGTAACTGGGTCTCATATCTTAGGGCACCTTGGACATACACGTGGGCCACTAATCTAGGGCACCAATAGTCGTGCACGGGCTCTATATCTTGAGGTACCAATAGTACTTACACTGGGCTCTTAATCTAGGGCACCAATGTACGTAGACTGGGCTCTATATCTTAGGCACCAATAGTACGTAGACGAGGCTCTATATCTTAGGGCACCATAGTACGTAGACTGGGCTCCATACTTAGGGCACCATACCAATAGTGCTCACTGGTCCATATCTTCGACACACAATAGTTACGTAGACTGGGCTCTATTCTTAGGGCACCAATAGTACGTACCTGGCTCTATATCTTAGGGCACCAATAGTACGTACCTGGGCTCCATATCTTAGGGCACCAATAGTACGTACACTGGGCTCTATATCTAGGGCACCAAAAGTACGTCACTGGGCTCCATATATTAGGGCACCAATAGTAGGTACACTGGCTCCATATCTCAGGGAACACTAGTAGGTACACTGGGCTCCATATATCAGGGAACAAATAGTTACGTACACTGGGCTCCTATTCTTAGGGCACCATAGTATGTGCACGGGCTCCATATCTCAGGGCACCAATAGTACATATCTCTGGCTCCATACCTTAGGGCACCAATAGTACGTACTACTGGTCTCCATATCTTAGGACACCAATAGTATTTGCACTGGGCTCCAATCTTAGGGCATCAATAGTACGTACACTGGGCTCCATATCTTAGGGCACCAATAGTACGTACACTGGGCTCCATATCTTAGGGCACCAATTACGTACCACTGGGCTCCTATCTTCGTCACAATAGCACATGCACTAGGCTCCATATCTTAGGCACCAATAGAACGTACTGGGATCCATATCTTATGGCACCAATAGTACGTACACTGGGCTCCATACTCTTAGGGCACCATAGTACGTACACTGGACTCTATATCTTAGGGCACCAATAGTTCGTACACTGGGCTCCATACTCTAGGGCACCAATAGTACGCAGACTGGGCTTCATATCTTATGGCACCAATACTACGTACACTGGCTCCATATCTTAGGCACCAATAGTACGTACAGGGACTCCATATCTTAGGGCACCAATAGTACGTAGACGGCTCCATATCTAGGGCACCAATAGTACGTAGACTAGGCATCATATCTTAGGGTACCAATAGTACGTAGACTGGGCTCTATATCTTAGGGCACCAAGTAACGTAGACTGGGCTCTATATCTTAGGGCACCAATAGTACGTAGACTGCTCCATATCTTATGGCACCATATCGTAGACTGGGCTTCCATATCTTAGAGCACCAATAGTACGTACATGACTGGGCCTCCATATCTTAGGCACCAATAGTACGTACACTGGGCTCTATATCTTAGGGCACTATAGTACGTAGACTGGGCTCCATATCTTAGGGCACCCAATAGTACGTAGACTGGCTCTATTCTTAGGGCACCAATAGTACGTGCACGGGGCGGACGTGGAAAAAAACGCTGGTCGCAGACTGGGCTTCATATCTTATGGCACCAATAGTACGTACACTGGGCTCCATATCTTAGGGCACCAATAGTACGTACACTGGACTCCATATCTTAGGGCACCAATAGTACGTAGACTGGGCTCCATATCTTAGGGCACCAATAGTACGTAGACTAGGCATCATATCTTAGGGTACCAATAGTACGTAGACTGGGCTCTATATCTTAG
>JAACNH010000036.1:314876-472802 GCA_019447015.1 Hymenochirus boettgeri | reverse complement strand
GGCACCAATAGTACTGTAGACTGGGCTCCATATCTTAGGGCACCAATAGTACGTAGACTGGGCTCATATATCTTAGGGCACCAATAGTACGTAGACTGGGCTCATATCTTAAGGGCACCAATAGTACGGTAGACTTGTCTATATCTAGGGCACCATATACGTAGACTGGCTCTATATCTTAGGGCACCAATAGTACGTACACTGGGCTCTATATCTTAGGGCACCAATAGTAGTAGACTGGGCTCTATATCTTAGGGCACCAATAGTACATACACTGGCTCCATATCTTAGGGCACCAATAGTACGTAGACTGGGCTCCATATCTTAGGGCACCAATAGTACTAGACTGCGGGCTCTATATCTTAGGGCACCAATAGTACTTAGACTGGGCTCCTATCTTAGGGCACCAATAGTACGTAGCCTGGGCTCTATATCTTAGGGCACCAATAGTACGTAACTGGGCTCATATCTTAGGGCACCAATAGTACGTAGACTGGGCTCTATATCTTAGGGCACCAATAGTACGTAGACTGGGCTCTATATCTTAGGGCACCAATAGTACGTAGACTGGGCTCCATATCTTAGGGCACCAATAGTACGTAGACTGGGCTCCATATCTTAGGGCACCAATAGTACGTAGACTGGTCCATATCTTGGGCACCAATAGTACTAGACGGGCTCTATCTTAGGGCCCAATAGTCTAACGGCGCCTATCTTAGGCACCAATTACTGACTGGGCTCCATATCTTAGGAGCACCAATAGTAGTACACTGGGCTCCATATCTTAGGGCACCAATAGTACGTAGACTGGGCTCTATATCTTAGGGCACCAATAGTACTAGACTGGGCTCTATATCTTAGGGCACCAATACGTACACTGGCTCATATCTTAGGCACCAATGTACGTAGACTGGGCTCCATATCTTAGGGCACCAATGTACGTACACTGGGCTCCATATCTAGGGCACCATAGTACGTAGACTGGGCTCCATATCTTAGGGCACCAATAGTACGTAGACTGGGCTCCATATCTTAGGGCACCAATAGTACGTGACTGGGCTCTATATCTTAGGGCACCAAGTATACGTAACTGGGCTCCTATCTTAGGGCACCAATAGTACGTGACTGGGCTCCATAATCTTAGGGCACCAATAGTACGTAGACTGGCTCTATTTCTTAGGGCACCATATACGTAGACTGGGCTCTATTTCTAAGGGACTAATAGTACGTAGACTGGGCCTCCATATCTTAGGGCACCAATAGTCGTAGACTGGGCTCTATATCTTAGGGCACCAATAGTACGTTAGACTGGCTCTATATCTTAGGGCACCATAGTATTACACTGGGCTCTATATCTTAGGGCACCAATATACGACTGGCTCTATATCTAGGCACCTAGTACGTAGACTGGGCTCTATATCTAGTGCACCAAAGTACGTACCTGGGCTCTATATCTTAGGGCACCAATAGTATGTACACTGGGCTCTATTCTTAGGGCACCAATAGTATGTACACTGGCTCTATATCTTAGGGCACCAATAGTATGTACCTGGGCTCTATATCTTAGGCACCAATAGTACGTACACTGGGCTCTATCTTAGGGCACAATAGTACGTAGACTGGGCTCTATATCTTAGGGCACCAATAGTACGTAGATGGGCTCTATAATCTTAGGGCACCAATAGTACGTAGACTGGGCTCTATACTTAGGGCACCAATAGTATTACACTGGGCTCTATATCTTAGGGCACCAATAGTATGTACACGACTGGGCTCTATATCTTAGGGCACCAATAGTACGTAGACTGGGCTCTATATCTTAGGGCACCAATAGTACGTGACTGGGCTCCATATCTTAGGGCACCATGTACGTAAGCTGGGCTCCATATCTTAGGGCACCAATAGTACGTAGACTGGGCTCCATATCTTAGGGCACAAATAGTACGTAGACTGGGCTCCATATCTTAGGGCACCAATAGTACGTACACTGGGCTCTATATCTTAGGGCACCAATAGTACGTAGACCTGGGCTCCTATCTTAGGCACCAATAGTACGTAGACTGGGCTCCATATCTTAGGGCACCATAGTCACGTAGACTGGGCTCTATTTCTTAGGGCACCAATAGTACGTAGACTGGGCTCTATTTCTAAGGGCACAATATACGTAACTGGGCTCCATATCTAGGACCCAATAGTACGTACACTGGGCTCTATATCTTAGGGCACCAATAGTACGTAGACTGGGCTCATATCTTAGGGCACCATAGTATGTACACTGGGCTCTATATCTTAGGCACACCATATAGTAATACTGGGCTCTATATCTTAGCACCAATAGTACGTAGACTGGGCTCTATATCTAAGGACCCAATAGTACGTAGACTGGGCCATATCTTAGGCACCAATAGTATGTACACTGGGGCTCTATATTCTTAGGGCACCAATAGTATGTACACTGGGCTCTATATCTTAGGGACCAATAGTATGTTCACTGGGCTCTATATCTTAGGGCACCAATAGTATGTCACTGGGCTCTATCTTAGGGCACCATAGTAACGTAGACTGGGCTCTATATCTTAGGGCACCAATAGTACGTAGACTGGGCTCTATATCTTAGGGCACCAATAGTACGTACCTGGGCTCTATATCTTAGGGCACCAATAGTACGTAGACTGGGCTCATATCTTAGGGCACCAATAGTACGTAGACTGGCTCCATATCTAGGGCACCAATAGTGTGACACTGGGCTCTATTTCTTAGGGCACCAATAGACGTAGACTGGGCTCTATTTTAGGCACTAATAGTACGTAGACTGGGCCTCCATATCTTAGGGCACCAATAGTACGTGCACTGGGCTCTATATCTTAGGGCACCAATAGTACGTAGACTGGGCTCCATATCTTAGGGCACCAATAGTACGTAGACTGGGCTCCATATCTTAGGCACCAATAGTACGACAACGGGCTCTTATCTGTGGGCACCAATAGTACGTAGACTGGGCTCCATATCTTAGGGCACCAATAGTACGTAGACTGGCTCCATATTTAGGGCACCATAGTACGTACACTGGGCTACTATTCTTAGGGCACCAATAGTATGAGACTGGGCTCCATATCTTAGGGCACCAATGTAACGTACACTGGGCTCTATATCTTAGGGCACCAATATACGTACACTGGGCTCCATATCTTAGGCACCAATAGTAGGTAGACTGGGCCTAATCTAGGCCACCAATAGTAGTACACTGGGCTCTATATCTTAGGGCACCATATACGTAGACTGGGCTCCATATCTAGGGCACCAATAGTACGTAGACTGGGCTCCATATCTTAGGGCACCAATAGTACGTAGACTGGCTCTATATCTTAGGGCACCATAGTACGTAGACTGGGCTCCATATCTTAGGGCACCAATATACGTAGACTGGGCTCCATATCTTAGGGCACAATAGTACGTAGACTGGGCTCTATATCTTAGGGCACCAATAGTACGTAGACTGGGCTCCATATCTTAGGGCACCAATAGTACGTAACTGGGCACCATATCTTAGGGCACCAATAGTACGTGACTGGGCTCTATACTTAGGGCACCAATAGTACGTAGCTGGGCTCCATATCTTAGGGCACAAATAGTACGTAGACTGGGCTCCATATCTTAGGGCACCAATAGTACGTACACTGGGCTCTATATCTTAGGGCACAATAGTACGTAGACTGGGCCCATATCTTAGGGCACCAATAGTACGTACACTGGGCTCTATATCTTAGGGCACCAATAGTACGTAGACTGGGCTCTATATCTTAGGGCACCAATAGTATGTACACTGGGCTCTATATCTTAGGGCACCAATAGTACGTACACTGGGCTCTATATCTTAGGGCACCAATAGTACGTAGACTGGGCTCTATATCTTAGGGCACCAATAGTACGTAGACTGGGCTCTATATCTAAGGGCACCAATATATGTAAACTGGGCTCTATATCTTAGGGCACCAATAGTATGTACACTGGGCTCTATTCTTAGGGCACACTAGTATGTACCTGGGCTCTATATCTTAGGGCACCAATAGTATGTACACTGGGCTCTATATCTTAGGCACCCATAGTACGTAGACTGGGCTCTATATCTTAGGGCACCAATAGTACGTAGACTGGGCTCTATATCTTAGGGCACCAATAGTACTAGACTGGGCTCTATATCTTAGGGCACCAATAGTGACACTGCTCTATTCTAGGGACCAATAGTACGTAGACTGGCTCTATTCTTAGGGCACCAATAGTACGTAGACTGGGCTCCATATCTTAGGGCACCAATAGTACGTAGACTGGGCTCCATATCTTAGGGCACCAATAGTACGTAGACTGGGCTCCATATCTTAGGGCACAAATAGTACGTAGACTGGGCTCCATATCTTAGGGCACCAATAGTACGTACACTGGGCTCTAATCTGAGGGCACCAATAGTACGTAGACCTGGGCTCCATATCTAGGGCACCAATAGTACGTAGACTGGGCTCCATATCTTAGGGCACCAATAGTACTAGCTACTGGGCTCTATTCTTAGGGCACCAATAGTACTAGACTGGGCTCTATTTCTAGGGCACAATAGTACGTAGACTGGGCTCCATATCTTAGGGCCCAATAGTACGTACACTGGGCTCTATATCTTAGGGCACCAATAGTACGTAGACTGGGCTCTATATCTTAGGGCACCAATAGTATGTACTGGGCTCTATATCTTAGGGCACCAATGTACTGAACTGGGCTCTATATCTTAGGGCACCAATAGTACGTAGACTGGGCTCTATATCTTAGGACACCATAGTACGTAGACTGGCCTCTATATCTTAGGGCACCAATAGTATGTACACTGGGCTCTATATCTTAGGGCCCAATGTATGTACCTGGGCCTCTATATCTTAGGCCACCATAGATGTACACTGGGCTCTATATCTTAGGTGCACCATAGTATGTACACTGGGCTCTATATCTTAGGGCACCAATAGTACGTAGACTGGGCTCTATATCTAGGGCACAATAGTACGTAGACTGGGCTCTATATATTAGGGCACCATAGTACGTAACTGGGCTCTATATCTTAGGGCACCAATAGTACGTAGACTGGGCTCCATATCTTAGGGCACCAATAGTACGTAGACGGGCCATATCTTAGGCACCAATAGTAGTAGACTGGGCTCTATTTCTTAGGGCACCATAGTACGTAGACTGGGCTCTATTTCTAAGGGCACCTAATAGTACGTAGACTGGGCTCCATATCTTAGGGCACCAATAGTACGTGCACTGGGCTCTATCTTAGGGCACCAATAGTACGTAGACTGGGCTCCATATCTTAGGGCACCATAGTACGTAGACTGGGCTCCATATCTTAGGCACCATAGTACGTACACTGGGCTCTATATCTTAGGGCACCAATATTACGTACACTGGGCTCCATATCTTAGGGCACCAATAGTACGTAGACTGGGCTCCAATACTTAGGGCACCAATAGTACGTAGACTGGGCTCATATCTTAGGGCACCAATAGTACGTACACTGGGCTCTATATCTAGGCACCAATAGTCGTAGACTGGGCTCCATATCTTAGGGCACCAATAGTACGTAGACTGAGCTCCATATCTTAGGGCACCAATAGTACGTACACTGGGCTCCATATCTTAGGGCACCAATAGTATGTAGACTGGGCTCCATATCTTAGGGCACCAATAGTACGTACACGGGGCTCTATATCTTAGGGCCCCAATAGTACGTACACTGGGCTCCATATCTTAGGGCACCAATAGTAGGTAGACTGGGCTCTAATCTTAGGGCACCAATATTAGTACACTGGGCTCTATATCTTAGGGCACCAATAGTACGTACTGGGCTCCATATCTTGGGCACCAATAGTACGTAGACTGGGCTCCATATCTTAGGGCACCAATAGTACGTAGACTGGGCTCTATATCTTAGGGCACCAATAGTACGTAGACTGGGCTCATAATCTTAGGGCACCAATAGTACGTAGACTGGGCTCCATATCTTAGGGCACCAATAGTACGTAGACTGGGCTCTATATCTTAGGGCACCAATAGTACTAGACTGGGCTCCATATCTTAGGGCACCAATAGTACGTACACTGGGCACCATATCTTAGGGCACCAATAGTTAGTGCACTGGGCTCCATATCTTAGGGCACCAATAGTACGTAGACTGGGCTCCATATCTTAGGGCACCAATAGTACGTAGACTGGGATCCATATCTTGGCACCAATAGTACGTACACTGGGCCCATATCTTAGGGCACCAATAGTAAGTGCACTGGGCTCATATCTTGGCACCAATAGTACGTAGACTGGGCTCTATACTTATAGGCACCAATAGTACATAGACTGGCTCCATATCTTAGGGCACCAAAGTACGTAGACTGGGCTCCATATCGTAGGGCACCAAGAGTCCCGTACACTGGGCTCCATATCTTAGGGCACCATAGTACTAGACTGGGCCCATATCTAGTCTTAGGGCACCAATAGTACGTAGACTGATCCTATCTTAGGGCACCAATAGTACTAGACTGGCTCCATATCTTAGGGCACCAATAGTACGTACACTGGGCTCTATCTCTTAGGGCACCAAATAGTACGTACACTGGGCTCTATATCTTAGGGCACCAATAGTACGTAGACTGGGCTCCATATCTTAGGGCAACCAATGTACGTAGACTGGGCTCTATATCTTAGGGCACCAATAGTACGTAGACTGGGCTCTATATCTTAGGGCACCAATAGTACGTAGACTGGGCTCCATATCTTAGGGCACCAATAGTACGTAGACTGGGCTCCATATCTTAGGGCACCAATAGTACGTAGACTGGGCTCTATATCTTAGGGCACCAATAGTACGTAACTGGGCTCCATATCTTAGGGCACCAATAGTACGTACTGGGCCCATATCTTAGGGCACCAATAGTAAGTGCACTGGGCTCCATATCTTAGGGCACCAATAGTACGTAGACTGGGTCCATATCTTAGGGCACCAATAGTACGTAGACTGGGATCCATATCTTAGGGCACCAATAGTAGTACACACTGGGCCCATATCTTAGGGCACCATATATGGCACTGGCTCCATATCTTAGGGCACCATAGTATAGACTGGGCTCTATTCTTAGGGCACCAAATAGTAATAGACTGGCTCCATATCTTAGGGCACCAAGAGTACGTAGACTGGGCTCCATATCGTAGGGCAACCAAGAGTACGTACACTGGGCTCCATATCTTAGGGCACCAATAGTACGTAGACTGGGCTCCATATCTTAGGGCACCAATAGTACTAGACTGGCTCCATATCTTAGGGCACCAATAGTACTAGACTGGGCTCCATATCTTAGGGCACAATAGTACGTACACTGGGCTCATATCTTAGGGCACCAATAGTATGTAGACTGGGCTCTATATCTTAGGGAACCAATAGTACGTAGACTGGGCTCTATATCTTAGGGCACCAATAGTAAGTGCACTGGGCTCCATATCTTAGGGCACCAATAGTACGTAGACTGGGCTCCTATCTTAGGGCACCAATAGTACGTAGACTGGGCTCCATACATAGGTAACAATAGTACGCATGACTGTGGGCTCTATATCTTAGGGCACCAATAGTAGTCACTGGCTCCTATCTTAGGGCACTATAGTACGTGACTGGGCTCCATATCTTAGGGCACCAATAGTACGTAGACTGGGCTCTCATATTCTTAGGGCACCAATAGTACGTGACTGGGCTCTATATCTTAGGGAACCAATAGTACGTGCACTGGGCTCATATCTTAGGGCACCAATAGTACGTGCACTGGGCCTCATATCTTAGGGCACCAATAGTACGTATACGGGCCTCCATATCTTAGGGCACCAATAGTACGTAGACTGGGCTCTATATCTTAGGGCACAATAGTCAATAGACTGGAGCTCCATATCTTAGGGCACCAAGACTACGTAGACTGGGCTCCATATCTTGGGCACCAATAGTACGTACACTGGGCTCCATATCTTAGGGCACAATAGTACGTAGACTGGGCTCCATATCTTAGGGCACCAATAGTACGTAGACTGGGTCTCATATCTTAGGGCACCAATAGTACGTAGACTGGGCTCCATATCTTAGGCACCAATAGTACGTCTGGGCTCATATCTTAGGGCACCATAGTCGTAGACTGGGCTCCATATCTAGGGCACCAATAGTACGTAGACTGGCTCCATATCTTAGGGCACCATAGTACAGACGGGCTCATATCTTAGGGCACCAATAGTACGTACACTGGGCTCTATATCTTAGGGCCCCATAGTAGTAGACTGGGCTCTATATCTTAGGGACCATAGTACGTAGACTGGGCTCTATATCTTAGGGCACCAATAGTACGTACACTGGGCTCTATATCTTAGGGCACCAATAGTACGGCACTGGCTCCATATCTTAGGGCACCAATAGTACTAGACTGGGCTCTATATCTTAGGGCACCAATAGTACGTACACTGGGCTCCATATCTAGGCCCATAGTACGTAGCTGGGCTCATATCTTAGGGCACCATAGTACGTAGACTGGGCTCTATATCTTAGGGCACCAATAGTACGTAGACTGGGCTCCATATCTTAGGGCACCAATAGTACATAGACTGGGCTCTATATCTTAGGGCACCAATAGTACGTCACTGGGCTCCAATCTAGGGCACCAAGTACATAGACTGGGCTCTATATCTTAGGGCACCAATAGCACGTAGACTGGGCTCTATATCTTAGGGCACTAATAGTATGGAGACTGGGCTCTATATCTTAGGGCACTAATAGTATGGAGACTGGGCTCTATATCTTAGGGCACCAATAGTACATACACTGGGCTCCATATCTTAGGGCACCTATAGTACGTAGACTGGGCTCTATATCTTAGGGCACCAATAGTACGTACACTGGGCTACATATCTTAGGGCACCAATAGTACGTAGACTGGGGTCCATATCTTAGGGCACCAATAGTACGTGCACTGGGCTCCATATCTTAAGGCACCAATAATACGTGCACTGGGCTCTATATCTTAGGGCACCAATAGTACGTACACTGGGCTCCATATCTTAGGACACCAATAGTACGTGCACTGGGCTCATATCTTAGGGCACCAATAGTACGTACACTGGGCTCCATATCTTAGGGCACCAATATACGTACACTGGGCTCCATATCTTAGGGACACCAATAGTAGTGCACTGGGCTCCATATCTTAGGCACCAATAGTACGTACACTGGGCTCCATATCTTAGGGCACCAATAGTACGTACACTGGGCTCCATATCTTAGGGCACCAATAGTACGTACACTGGGCTCTATATCTTAGGGCACCAATAGTACGTACACTGGGCTCCATATCTTAGGGCACCAATAGCACGTAGACTGGGCTCTATATCTTAGGGCACCAATAGTAGGTACACTGGCTCCATATCTAGGGAACAATAGTAACTGCACTTGGCTCATATATCATGGGACAAATAGTACGTACACTGGGCTCCATATCTTAGGGCACCAATAGTATGTGCACTGGGCTCCATATCTAGGGCACCAATGTAACATACTCGGGCTCCATACCTTAGGGCACCAATAGTACGTACACTGGCTCCATATCTTAGGACACCAATAGTTTTGCACTGGGCTCATATCTTAGGGCACAATAGTACGTCACTGGGCTCCATATCTTAGGGCACCAATAGTACGTACACTGGCTCCATATCTTAGGGCCAATGACGTACACTGGGCTCCATATCTTGTCACCAATAGCACAGACTAGGCTCCATATCTTAGGGCACCAATAGAACGTACACTGGGATCCATATCTTAGGGCACCATAGTACGTCACTGGGCTCCATATCTTAGGGCACCATAGTACGTACACTGGCTCTATATCTAGGCACCAATAGTTCGTACACTGGGCTCCATATCTTAGGGCACCAATAGTACGCAGACTGGGCTTCATATCTTATGGCACCAATAGTACGTACACTGGGCTCCATATCTTAGGGCACCAATAGTACGTACACTGGACTCCATATCTTAGGGCACCAATAGTACGTAGACTGGGCTCCATATCTTAGGGCACCAATAGTACGTAGACTAGCATCATATCTTAGGGTACCAATAGTACGTAACTGGGCTCTATATCTTAGGGCACCAATAGTACGTAGACTGGCTCTATATCTTAGGGCACCAATAGTAGTAGACTGGCTCCATATCTTAGGCACCAATAGTACGTAGACTGGTCTCTACACTTAGGCACAAGTAGTACACTGGGCTCCATATCTTAGAGCACCAATAGTACGCAGACTGGGCTCCATATCTTAGGGCACCAATAGTACATAGACTGGGCTCCATATCTTAGGGCACCAATAGTGTACAACTGGGCTCTATTCTTAGGGCACCAATAGTACTGTAGACTGGGCTCTATATCTTAGGGAACCAATAGTACGTAGACTGGGCTCTATATCTTAGGGCACCAATAGTGTGCACTGGGCGGCTCCATATCTTAGGCACCAAAGTACGTAGACTGGGCTCCATATCTTAGGGCACCAATAGTACGTAGACTGGGCTCCATATCTTAGGGTAACAATAGTACGTCAGACTGGGCTCTATATCTTAGGGCACCAATAGTACGTGCACTGGGCTCCTATCTTAGGGCACTAATATACGTAGACGGGCTCCATATCTTAGGGCACCAATAGTACGTAGACTGGCTCATATCTTAGGGCACCAATAGTACGTACACTGGGCTCTATACTTAGGGAACCAATAGTACGTGCACTGGCCTATATCTTAGGGCACCAATAGTACGTGCACTGGGCTCGATATCTTAGGGCACACAATAGTACGTAGACTGGGCTCCATATCTTAGGGCACCAATAGTACGTAGACTGGGCTCTATATCTTAGGGCACCAATAGTACATAGACTGATCTCCATATCTTAGGGCACCAAGACTACGTGACTGGGCTCCATATCTTAGGGCACCAATAGTACGTACACTGGGCTCCATATCTTAGGGCACCAATAGTACGTAGACTGGGCTCCATATCTTAGGGCACCAATAGTACGTAGACTGGGCCCATATCTTAGGGCACCATAGTCGTAGACTGGGCTCCATATCTTAGGGCACCAATAGTACGTAGACTGGGCTCCATATCTTGGGCACCAATAGTACGTAGACTGGGCTCCATATCTTAGGGCACCAATAGTACGTAGACTGAGCTCCATATCTTAGGGCACCAATAGTACTAACTGGGCTCCATATCGAGGGCACCAATAGTACGTACATGGCTCTATATCTTAGGGCACCAATAGTAGTAGACTGGGCTCTATATCTTAGGGACCAATAGTACGTAGACTGGCTCTATTCTTAGGCACCATCATAGTACGTACTGGGCTCTATATCTTAGGGCACCAATAGTACGTAGACTGGACTCCATATCTAGGGCCCCAATAGTGCATAGACTGGGCTCTAAATCTTAGGGCACCAATAGTACGTAACTGGGCTCCATATCTTAGGGCACCAATAGTACGTAGGCTGGGCTCTATATCTTAGGGCCCAATAGTACGTAGACGGGCTCTATATTTAGGGCACCATAACGTAGACTGGGCTCCATATCTTAGGGCACCATAGTACGTAGACTGGGCTCTATATCTTAGGGCCACCAATAGTACGTACACTGGGCTCCATATCTAGGGGCACCAATAGTACGTAGACTGGGCTCTATATCTTAGGGCACCAATAGTCACGAGACGTGGCTCTAAATCTTAGGCACTAATAGTCTGGATACTGGCTCTATATCTTAAGGGCACTAATAGTACTGGAGAACTGGGCTCTATATCTTAGGGCACCAATAGTACATACACTGGCTCCATATCTTAGGGCACCATATAGTAAGCGTAGACGGGCTTATATCGTAGGGCACCAATAGTACGTACACTGGGCTACTATCTTAGGGCACCAATAGTACGTAGACTGGGTCTATATCTTAGGGCACCATAGTACGTGCACTGGGCTCCATATCTTAGGCACCAATATACGTGCACGGGCTCTATATCTTAGGGCACCAATAGTACGTACACTGGGCTCCATATCTTAGGGACCACCATAGTACTGACGGGCTCTATATCTTAGGCACAATATACGTACACTGGCTCCATATCTTAGGGCACCAATAGTACGTACACTGGGCTCCATATCTAGGGAACCAATAGTAAATACACTGGGCTCCATATATCAGGGAACAATAGTACGTACACTGGGCTCCATATCTAGGGCACCAATAGTACGTGCACTGGGCTCCATATCTCAGGGCAACCAATAGTACATACTCTGGGCTCCATACCTTAGGCACCAATAGTACGTACACTGGCTCCATATCTTAGACACCAATAGTATTTGCACTGGGCTCCACATCTTAGGGCACAATAGTACGTACTGGGCTCCATATCTTAGGCACCAATAGTACGTACACTGGGCTCCATATCTTAGGGCACCAATAGTACGTACTGGGCTCCATATCTTCGTCACCAATAGTCACAGCACTATGCTCCATATCTTAGGGCACCAATAGTAACGTACACTGGGATCCATATCTTATGGCACCAATATACGTACACTGGGCTCCATATCTAGGGCACCAATAGTCCGTACACTGACTCTATATCTTAGGGCACCAATAGTTCGTACACTGGGCTCCATACTTAGGGCACCAATATGTACGCATACTGGGCTCATATCTTAGGCACCATAGTAAGTACACTGGACTCCATATCTTAGGGCACCAATAGTACGTACACTGGCTCCATATCTTAGGGCACCAATAGTACGTCGACTGGGCTCCATATCATAGGGCACCAATAGTACGTAGACTGGCATCATATCTTAGGGACCAATAGTACGTAGACTGGGCTCTATACTTAGGCACCAATAGTACGTAGACTGGGCTCTATATCTTAGGGCACCAAATTACGTAGACTGGGCTCCTATCTTAGGCACCAATAGTACGTAAACTGGTCCTATCTTAGGGCACCATAGTACGTAACTGGGCTCCATATCTTAGAGGCACCAATAGTACGCGACTGGCTCCATATCTAGGGCACCAATAGTAATGCACTGGGCTCTATATCTTAGGGCAACCAATAGTACGTATACTGGGCTCCATATCTTAGGGCAACCAATATAGGCGACTGGGCCTCCATATCTTAGGGCACCAATAGTACGTCAGACTGGGCTCCATATTTAGGGCACCAATAGTACGTATACTGGCTCCATACTTAGGGCACCAATAGTACGCAGACTGGGCTCCATATCTTAGGGCACACCAGTAAGTACGTCACTGGGCTCTAATCTTAGGGCACCAATGTACGTAGACTGGGCTCCAATCTTAGGGCACCAATAGTAAGTGCACTGGGCTCTATTCTAGGGCACCATAGTACGTGCACTGGGTCCATATCTTAGGGCACAATAGTACGTAACTGGGCTCTATATCTTACTAGGGCACCAATAGTACGTGCACTGGGCTCTATTCTTAGGGCACCAATAGTACGTAATGACTGGCTCTATATCTTAGGGCACCAATAGTACGTAGACTGGGCTCCATATCTTAGGGCAACCAATAGTAGGTAGACTGGGCTTCATATCTTAGGGCACCAATAGTACGTACACTGGGCTCATATCTTAGTGCACCATAGTACGTAGACTGGGCTCTATATCTTAGGGCACCAATAGTACGTAACTGGCTACTATCATATCTTAGGGCACCAATAGTACGTAGACTGGGTCCATATCTTAGGCACCAATAGTACGTGCATGGGCTCCATATCTTAGGCACCAATAATACGTGGGCACTGGGCTCTATATCTTAGGGCACCAATAGAACTACACTGGGCTCCATATCTTAGGACACAATAGTACGTGCACTGGGCTCTATTCTTAGGGCACCATATAACGTACACTGGGCTCCTATCTTAGGGCACCAATATTACGTACACTGGGCTCCATATCTTAGCACCATAGTACGTGCACTGGCTCCATATCTTAGGGCACCAATAGTACGTACACTGGGCTCTACTTCTTAGGGCACCAATAGTACGTACACTGGGCTCCATATCTAAGGGCACCAATAGCACGTAGACTGGGCTCCATATCTTAGGGCACCAATAGTAGGTACACTGGGCTCCATATCTCAGGGAACCATAGTAGGTACACTGGGCTCCATAATCGGGACAAATAGTACGTACACTGGGCTCATATCTTAGGGCACCAATAGTAGTGCACTGGGCTCCATATCCAGGGCACCAATATACATACTCTGGGCTCCATACTTAGGGCACCAATAGTACGTACACTGTGCTCCATATCTTAGGACACCAATAGTATTTGCACTGGGCTCCACATCTTAGGGCATCAATAGTACGTACACTGGGCTCCATATCTTAGGGCACCAATAGTACGTACACTGGGCTCCATATCTTAGGGCACCAATATAGTACACTGGGCTCCATATCTTCGGTCCACCAATAGCACATGCACTAGGCTCCATATCTTAGGGCACCAATAGAAGTACCTACACTGGGTCCATATCTTGGCACCAATAGTACGTACACTGGGCTCCATATCTTAGGGCACCAATAGTACGTACACTGGACTCTATATCTTAGGGCACCAATAGTCGTACACTGGGCTCCATATCTTAGGCACCATAGTACGCAACTGGGCTCATATCTTATGGCACCAATAGTACGTACCTGGCTCCATATCTTAGGGCACCAATAGTACGTACACTGGACTCCATATCTTAGGGCACCAATAGTACGTAGACTGGGCTCCATATCTTAGGGCACCAATAGTACGTAGACTAGGCATCATATCTTGGTCCAATAGTACGTAGACTGGGGCCTCTATATCTTAGGGCACCAATAGTACGTAGACTGGGCTCTATATCTTAGGGCACCAATAGTACGTAGACTGGGCTCCATATCTTATGGCACCATAGTACGTAGACTGTGGCTCCATATCTTAGAGCACCAATAGTACGCAGACTGGGCTCCATATCTAGGGCCACCATAGTACGTAACTGGGCTCTATATCTTAGGGCACAATAGTACGTAACTGGCTCCATATCTTAGGGCACCAATATTACTAGACTGGGCTCATATCTTAGGCACCATAGTACGTGCACTGGGCTCCATATCTTGGCACCAATAGTACGTAGACTGGGCTCTATATCTTAGGCACCAATAGTACTGCCTGGGCTCTATATCTTAGGGACCAATAGTACTACACGGGCTCTATCTTAGGCACAATAGTACGCAGACTGGGCTCCATATCTTAGGGCACCAATAGTAGTGCCTGGCTCTATATTTTAGGGCACCAATAGTACGTACCTGGGCTCCATATCTTAGGGCACCAATAGTACGCAGACTGGGCTCCATATCTTAGGGCACCAATAGTACGCAGACTGGGCCCATATCTTAGGGCACCAATAGTACGTATACTGGGCTCCATATCTATAGGGCACCAATAGTACGCAGACTGGGCTCCATATCTTAGGGCACCAGTAGTACGTACGGGACACGGGCTCTATCTTAGGGCACTAAAGTACGTAACTGGGCTCCATATCTTAGGGCACCAATAGTACAGACTGGCTCTATATCTTAGGGCACCAATAGTACGTGCACTGGGCTCCATATCTTAGGGCACCAATAGTACGTAGACTGGGCTCTATATCTTAGGGCACCAATAGTACGTGCACTGGGCTCTATACTTAGGCACCAATAGTACGTAGACTGGCTCTATATCTTAGGCACCAATAGTACTAGACTGGGCTCCATATCTTATAGGGCACCAATAGTAGGTAGACTGGGTCTCATATCTTAGGGCACCAATAGTCGTACACTGGGCTCCATATCTTAGGGACCAATAGTACGTAGACTGGGCTCTATATCTTAGGGCACCAATAGTACGTAACTGGGCTCCATATCTTAGGGCACCATAGTACGTAGACTGGGGCTCTATATCTTAGGGCACCAATAGTACTTACACCTGGGCTCCATATCTTAGGGCACCAATAGTACGTACACTGGGCTCCATATCTTAGGGCACCAATAGTACGTAGTACTGGGCTCTATATCTTAGGGCACCAATAGTACTTAGACTGGGCTCCATATCTTAGGGCACCAATAGTACGTAGACTAGGCATCATATCTTAGGGCACCAATAGTAACTAGACTGGCTCTATATCTTAGGGCACCAATAGTACGTACACGGGGCTCTATACTTAGGGCACCAATAGTACGTACAACTGGATATCTATATCTTAGGCACCAATAGAGAATGGCTAACTGAGGTCTATAACTTGGGCACACACACAGTCTGTGACCTGGCTCTATATCTTAGGGCACCAATAGTACGTAACTGGGTCTCATATCTTAGGGCACCTTGGACATACACGTGGGCCACTAATCTAGGGCACCAATAGTCGTGCACGGGCTCTATATCTTGAGGTACCAATAGTACTTACACTGGGCTCTTAATCTAGGGCACCAATGTACGTAGACTGGGCTCTATATCTTAGGCACCAATAGTACGTAGACGAGGCTCTATATCTTAGGGCACCATAGTACGTAGACTGGCTCCATACTTAGGGCACCATACCAATAGTGCTCACTGGTCCATATCTTCGACACACAATAGTTACGTAGACTGGGCTCTATTCTTAGGGCACCAATAGTACGTACCTGGCTCTATATCTTAGGGCACCAATAGTACGTACCTGGGCTCCATATCTTAGGGCACCAATAGTACGTACACTGGGCTCTATATCTAGGGCACCAAAAGTACGTCACTGGGCTCCATATATTAGGGCACCAATAGTAGGTACACTGGCTCCATATCTCAGGGAACACTAGTAGGTACACTGGGCTCCATATATCAGGGAACAAATAGTTACGTACACTGGGCTCCTATTCTTAGGGCACCATAGTATGTGCACGGGCTCCATATCTCAGGGCACCAATAGTACATATCTCTGGCTCCATACCTTAGGGCACCAATAGTACGACTACTGGTCTCCATATCTTAGGACACCAATAGTATTTGCACTGGGCTCCAATCTTAGGGCATCAATAGTACGTACACTGGGCTCCATATCTTAGGGCACCAATAGTACGTACACTGGGCTCCATATCTTAGGGCACCAATTACGTACCACTGGGCTCCTATCTTCGTCACCAATAGCACATGCACTAGGCTCCATATCTTAGGCACCAATAGAACGTACTGGGATCCATATCTTATGGCACCAATAGTACGTACACTGGGCTCCATACTCTTAGGGCACCATAGTACGTACACTGGACTCTATATCTTAGGGCACCAATAGTTCGTACACTGGGCTCCATACTCTAGGGCACCAATAGTACGCAGACTGGGCTTCATATCTTATGGCACCAATACTACGTACACTGGCTCCATATCTTAGGCACCAATAGTACGTACAGGGACTCCATATCTTAGGGCACCAATAGTACGTAGACGGCTCCATATCTAGGGCACCAATAGTACGTAGACTAGGCATCATATCTTAGGGTACCAATAGTACGTAGACTGGCTCTATATCTTAGGGCACCAGTAACGTAGACTGGGCTCTATATCTTAGGGCACCAATAGTACGTAGACTGCTCCATATCTTATGGCACCATATCGTAGACTGGGCTTCCATATCTTAGAGCACCAATAGTACGTCATGACTGGGCCTCCATATCTTAGGCACCAATAGTACGTACACTGGGCTCTATATCTTAGGGCACATAATAGTACGTAGACTGGCTCCATATCTTAGGGCACCCAATAGTAACGTAGACTGGCTCTATTCTTAGGGCACCAATAGTACGTGCACGGGGCGGACGTGGAAAAAAACGCTGGTATAGTACGTACACTGGACTCCATATCTTAGGGCACCAATAGTACGTACACTGGACTCCATATCTTAGGGCACCAATAGTACGTAGACTGGGCTCCATATCTTAGGGCACCAATAGTACGTAGACTAGGCATCATATCTTAGGGCACCAATAGTACGTAGACTGGGCTCTATATCTTAGGGCACCAATAGTACGTAGACTGGGCTCTATATCTTAGGGCACCAATAGTACGTAGACTGGGCTCCATATCTTATGGCACCAATAGTACGTAGACTGGCTCCCCGAGCCAATTCCCACATCCCTCCTCTTCCCTCTCCCATCCCTCCCCCCCTCTTCCCGCGTTTTCGCTATTTCGCATTGACAGTTCAACTCATGCTGTCAGGACACAAAAGAGCACGCATTCAGTGTGAACCGTACGCACTTAGACCTTCTTAAACTGTGAGTGACAACCACTGGCCTTTACGCGGTACAGTCAGGGCCAACAGGGTTCCATAAAACCCACAATGGGCTTCCTTCAAGCTCCACCATGCCACAGTAAAGACACTTCTGTACAACTGGGAATGTCACCACCTGGAAAATTGTGATGTCTTTAAAATCTGCCCATAAGCTGTGAAAGATGCTAATTCTGTCCCGACTATCAAGCTGTACCCATTTATGAGTTTGTTCAACCCTCGTCCCAGCTTCATTTCTTAATAGCCAGTCGAGCATCTGACATTTCCAGCCTTCAATCAAGTGCTTTGGAGTAATCAGAAACTCTTTCTGTTCGCTGTAATAGGGTTTTGCTGTGTCATGGGAATGCATGACATTTGTTCCCTGAACTGCATGTGGGAATTCCCCCTCTAACCAATGCTGCCTCTAACAGAAATTCAGACAAACTCTGGCAGGGGGCTGGGGACTGGAGCTTAGTAAAAACAGTACAGGGCATTACAGTCATTCAGCAAACCACACACATATTAGAGTAGCTTGCTTTCTTTCCATGTATTCATATTATAGATTTAAAATGTAGCAATGACTTTGCACGTCCATTCCCTTTAAAAGTCATTGCTGCATTTAACTTAGGGTGGTTAACAGACATCACTGTAAAAGAACCTTCAGGTTGACGTAAATCATCGTTGAGATATGCTACTTACGTGAACCAACCCCCTCAAAGGAATCGCGGATTGATTGCAATACTGTGCTACTCGCTATTGGGGGCCAGTACATATGCCCTTTTTTATGCCCTGCATTTAAATGCCATTTGAATTTAACCATCACTATACCCAAATCACAAACACAATCTACGAGAAACAAACACCCATAAAGAGTTACAATCCATTTAACAACACAATCATCAATAACCCTCTTTGCTTGTCGGCATCTGCACAGTATTGCAAAAATACCAGTTCTCGCAAAGTACTTGAGACACAGCTTTAAAAGGATCCCAAGCGCCACCCCCAAAAACCCCCCCAATCACACACGCGGCAGCCTGATGTACACAAGTGGAAACACCAGGCAATTGAGCAATGAATTTCTGTACGTTTTCGTCTGTGGGCGGGACATCTACATAGACCTTAAACAGGACTGTTCAAACTGTAGGATGCAGGGAAACCGAAGGAGACATGGGATCTGGATGTCGGGAGGGAGGGAAGGCGGCACGCAGAAGAGAGGCTGCCGCACGAACAAAGGCAACGTGTTGAGGTGACCATCACAAGCTTAGATCTACCGCTCGAATATGTTCCTCGGCTCTGCCAAAAGCATGCTACAAAACGTATGTCAATCGTTTAAAATAAACTTAAAACAAACAAAAAATTAACGGATTAAATGGCGGGGATGGCTTTGTTTCTAAAAAGCTACAATCAGACGCCAGGTAAATATACAATTTTCTAGGTTTTGGAGGTGGACTTGCCTTAACCACAGCAGTTTTCCCTGGATTTGGGTGCCTCTGTGTCCCCCCACCCCCCTTTTTAGACAATCTGCCCTCCCTGCGGGTGGGGCAAAGGATCTGCTTGCTTGTTTAGAGTCAAGCAATTTACTGTCTGAGCACATGTTTGTTGTTATGAATTTTGTAAAAAAACTATTTTACGGGGCCCCTGCTTATGTTTTAGGTGGATATCCACGACACGTATCTGTTTATCTTTTTGTGTCATTGACCTTTGAACCATAAACCAGTAAAATGGGTTGAAGGACCTGAGTTTCTTTAAGCGCCGAACTAATTCGATTCAAAAACCTAATTCTGGACCCGCTTTTTCGATATTTCAACGACTTTCGGCAATCCAGAATACTGATGTTCCGACACGAGAGCAAAAGAGACCAAGAGCCCCCCCTTTCGACATGGTGAGTTAAAATGCCTATTATACCTATACTGGCGGGTCATTGAAATCCGCGAGTAAAACTGTCATCAGTACGTACACTAGGCCGGCAACGCATCATCGATCTCCGCAGTAAAAGTGTCCAAGCTTCAAAACCTATATGCGAGTATCGTATCCCCCAAGTAAAATGTCCCATGTATCAAGGCGGCGCGAACGCCGCACCTAATAACGTGAGTAAATTGTCATCAAAAACCTATAACGCGAGCAATCGAAGACACCGCAACGTAAAATGTTCACTGGTATCTAGGAGGCCGCGATCGAATCCTACGATTAAAGTCGTAGATCCATTAAAGCTATACACACGATCACGACTTTGAGTTAAAATGTACATGGTAACCCTAGGCGCCGAACACTTGAACTAGGAGTAAAGTGTCCATTAAAGCCTATACGCTAAGTAAGTACTACATCGCGCCGAGTAACTGTACACTTCTCTAGGCGCAAACATCGAATCTGCGAGTAAAGGTGTCCTTAAAGCCTATAACGCAAGCATCGAATCTGTGAGTAAAATGTCATGGTATCTACGCACGAACCGGCGAGCATCGAATCCGCCTAGTAACAGAGTTCCATCTAAAACCACACCGCGAGGCATGATCCCTGCGGCAGTACAAAACAATGTCCATGGCTATCTATCGCGTAAGGCGGCAACGCGAGCATCGAATATCCCGCATGCAGTAGAAGTGTCCATTAACAACCTACATAAGCCGCGAGCATCAAATCCGCAGCGTTAAAACTGTTCCATGGTATCTAGGCGCATGCAACAATGCAGGTGCATCTAACCAGTAAAGTGTCCATTAAAACCTATACGCGACCATTGAAATCCGCGCGAAACGGGCCCTTAAAATAGTGGCGACGTGAGAATGTAAAGCTGACAGTTGATTCTTCGAATGTCCTGGAATTCGAACATGTTCCCCAACCATTTCCCAAGTCCCGCACAGCGCAGTTACATAAGTTACCCATTGATATTTTAATTGTATGTCATGAGAACCTTTATTACGCAAACAATCATTTTACTCCCATTGACCATGTTTCTTTCTTCTTCCCGTTTTTGAGTCGAACAGCTTTCGAACTTTTCATATACTAAGACAAAGGTAAGCCGTACTTCTTCCGGTCCTACTATGTGCGGAAAAACTTTATTTACGACTTGCTACGTCATCGCTAAAAACACCCACAATAAGCCAGGCCCGCCATCCAAACCGTTTCGGCGGAAAAACGCGTTGGAATGCTGGGCTATTGCCGCGTGTTCTTTTATTACGATGAAGCAATTTCTAAATAAGTCTTTTTCTGCCAACACACGAAGTTACCGAGAGTGTTCGTCTTACCTTTTGTCTTTGTATCAGCAGACGGAAGTGAGTGTCGAAGCAGCCACAATCAGCGACCCTGGCCCCAGCTGGACTTCTTCTGTCCTCCCTTCCCTCCTTGACAGACTTCCTATCGTGTAAACGCACAAGAAAAAAATGGGAAAACCCCCTGAGCGGCCATTTGCTTTTTGTAAGTGAACTTTCCTATACTTTCCAATTCGTGACAAAGACCGACACGTTCGAAAGTTCTTCCCCATCTCTATAGGCACAACAGTATAGTTCGTCTCTCTGAAAAAAAAGATAACCAATGCAATGTATCAAAATGATTCTGGCTTATTTAGCTGCCACTTCTAAACACTTCTCCTCCAAGTCTGTTTTTTACTATGTACCACCACTAACTAGAAGCAGCAAACTATTACAAAAATGGCTTCCTTTCATTCATCAAACTGTAAAGGAGATAACATCAGCTAACAGGCTTGTACACAACAGTTCCGATGTGGTGCGGGGGCACCCGTCCAGAAGGTGACCACGTGAACACGCCAAATATTCCACCGCTGCGAAAACCCGGGGCCGAGTATCGCCCTTCGTGTATCTTTTCTTGGTATGGTGTCGTTCCGGCGACCCACCAAGCATATGAGGGGATCAATGCTTGGTAGCCCAAATTGCCCATTGTGCGAGCATTAAAACTAGGTTTCCCTTCTTACTAGCCGCAGATTATTATTATTATTATGGTTTGCTATAGCGCAACATCTTCATGGGATGAACACTGATTACATATGGCTATGCTTTACATTCACACTCAGCGCCTTGCCCCGAAGAGCGCTTACATGCATAAGTGACAGTGTATGAATAGAGTGCTTGCACAAACAACCTATCCCGTATGGTCCTTTATGCTTGTGGGGGAAAACCGAGTGCCCAGAGTCAAACCATGCTAACACGGTAGAACATGTCAAACTCCCTTGCAGAAGATGGCTAAGAATCAAAACTCAATCGCTGCAACAAGGCATCAGGCAGATATACCACCGTAGCCACCAGATGATTAAAGAAGGATATGAGTTTACCTTACACTTTCAACTTTCCAAGTGCTCCCTAGAGGGGCCTATTAACAGTATCTTCGTATTAGGGTTAACACCATTCCCCAGTTAAGGAAAAAAAAACTACTTTTTTGGTTTATAAATACAGTATGTCTTTAATTGTTTAATCTGCGAGTCTACTTCAGTTTTTTAGACTGCAGATACTGCTTCTTAGAATCGCTTTATACGTAAACACCCTCAAAGTGCGAATAACTACAGACTTTTTAGAAGGGGTCATAAGAATGTAGAGAGCGCTATCACTACATTGGTGTCTGCATTTGGCAACTATGCACATGTTCACAGTCAGACTCTTTAGCATGTTGTGATAACATGCACTGGATTTAAAGTACATTGCATGACATATCTTTGGCAAACCTGCTGGTATTACAGTAACTTGTTGCTGACTACATGGCTTGCAATCTCTGTGTTTTTTTTTCCAATACAATGGGCCTATTTAATTTATGGTTTGATATTGGAAATATACTGAATCCTCTCGCCAAAAACGCCAAAAACCTGGGGGTAGGGGGGAGTGACACAGCCTTTTAAATACGCGTATACTGTGTTTCTCCAGTAAAAGCGTCCCTCAATAAGAGTACATTGGAAATAGCTTCTCTCATCGCCTTTCAAAACAGGCCTGACTGAATTCATGTCCTCCTAGCTATCTTCTGGCTATTTTCAAAGTTACCGGCTCTTGAAAAGTTTCACTCTCCTCACGCGCGTAACCACAGCACACGCCCCGGACTAACGAAAAGAACGAGCCCCCAGACCAGAAACCCTACCCATGGACGATTCTCATACGAAAATGTCTGTCATGGCCTGTCCGGGACCATATTGAGGCAATGTCGTGTACCGAACCTTAACTGCTACTTTCTCTCAGTGCCGCTTTAACAGCAGTGAGTAGATAACGCCTGGTAATAAACTCCTCCCCCAAAGCGGTCAATCAACTAGGTTTCCCAACCGTCATCCAACGTCGCCCTGTAATGTGGTATGAAGGGATGAAGGCATTTGGGAAAACAAGGTGAAACTGAAAGTAGAAGAAAGGAACATCCCATTCTAGGGCCAGGGTTCTGGCACCGTGATGGCGGGGTACACAATCATTTTTTTGAAAGATACGCAGATCTTTTTAAATAAATAAAATGGGGTAATCCTGCAAGCGAAAGCTGGATTGGGATACCACCAGCCCAACCATTATCTTAGGCCACCCTGAAGTATCCTTGTCTATCAAGCACGATCCTGGATAGTAAACATACAGCCTTAGAAGGATGTTGGTCTGGACGTAGCAACACATTTTAAATGAGACTGAATTTAATTTTTCATCAATGTCTATGAATTATTTTGACTATGAGTTTCTTAATGAAATTTTAATCGCAAGGCAACCATCTCATTGTATACGCGAAATAATCCGCCCAGACCTAGCCAATGCCTCTATGGCATGGCTTGAGGAGCTTATATGTACATAGCAGTTGGCTAGTCCTTCCCAGGCACTGTTTGCCTGTGGAGTTTAGAAAGCGACATTCTGTCTCCTACTATGGATGGCGGCACACATCGGATCCCTTGAACCTGTTTAAAATACTCTAACATCATCGTCCATCCTAAGTTCAAATACACATTACATTCCTCCCAAGTAAACAGTGGAGGATCACCTTAGAGATTGTTAGCCGAGACCAAAACCTTTGTGATAAATCTAATCATCTGATATGAGAAAGCAAAATTTTTTTAAAATGTCAACGAACACGCTATTAGCAAACCGGTGCAAGCTACTTGTGACACCGCTTATTCTTTAAAAAACAGTGTCATATCTACAAGGCAAGCTTTCCTGACTTTTATGCATTTATGGAACCTCGTCTACTGTTAATTATAGAGGGACAGACCACAGTAGGTTAGTTACCCCGAGCCTGGTTAGATCAGAGTACAAAGCATGAAGGGAACACAGGCTCCCGCATTTTTAGGCTCAAGAATGTGAAAGGCATGTTTCTCTGCCTGCCATTTTCGGCCAATGTAAATATGGTTCCATAAAGGGAAGGTCTTAATACACACCCATGGGCGATCAATCTATCCTCCCCTGCGGAACTTCTACACAGTAATATCAAATTAGTTGGCCTGTCTTTGTCGTGTTTAAATGGTATACCGAATGCAACCTCCCAATTATTGTTAATTGGGAAGATTTCTCATCAGTAAAATCTATGGATATCACCAACCTCAATAAACATATACTTACAATCAGGGTATTCAATAAAGTTCTTATGTTTAAAATGGTGCAATTTTGCCCCAACCAATCAGATCTTATTTAACATTTGAAATACATCTGATGGTTGGGGCAAAATTAGCACCATTTTAACGATAAGAATTTTATTGAATAACCCTGTGTAATGACTTAGAGGGAGGTGACATAATTTCAATAGAAAGCATCCTAAGCTAAAAGTTGACCATCTACATTTCTGTGGAATGCTACGGATCTGGCCACATATGTTCGCAAACTAAAAAGATATGGTGACAATGATCATGGGGCGAGGTGGTGACGCACTGAGAGCCCAATACAATATCTATTATCTGCACACTGGCATACTCATTGATCAACGGCCCTTGTCTACACACGCATGTGGCGAGCGGGGTGGTCTGTCGAGCGCAGCGTCCATCGTGTGCGTCCGGGAGACTCATCAGTCTGTGTGACACTTCCCGCTCTGGAGATGTCTGAAAAACCAAATAACAAAAAATAACTTGCTCATAGCTATGTCGGCTGGACCAGACGCGGAGCTCTGAATGTGGACAGTGTCTCAACTCGGCTCTGATATCTAGCACCATACTGCGTCGGCACCAATGGTACAATAGCCCCCCAACATGGCCCTTTAATTGAGGTCCTATGCCTTTAATAATAAAGCCCTGGATGCGTTTCCCTCACTATAAAAAAGCCATTGGGGCTGGGGTAGGTTAGGAAGCCGCTTAGTGAATCCCGTGTCAAGTATGAGAAATGCAAAAGTTTTACTTACGAAGGCTTAATTAAAGTAAAAACCTGTCCAAAACTGGGGTATACCTTGGTGGTTGGAAGGTTTTTCATTCATGTTCACAGTAAGGTATATTCAAACGATCCCGTTGTTTATAAAGTATTGCCATGTGCAGATCAATGGAATGTATGGGGCTAAGAATAATCATTTGAATATGTGTCTTCATCCGGCTCACTAAGATTTTGATGGTACATTTTTATACAGTATACTATATGATACATCTTGCCAGATGTTGTGTTTTTTTATGAAATATGTGTAATTTTGGCTATCAATGTTAACAGGTTGACAGGCTGTCCTATCGGATTGATCAATGGATGATGCCCTTTCCTGTGAATGCCTATATATGAGTATATCTTATATTGTAGGTGTGTTTTGTACTTTCCATTTGTTTATGACTGATTGAAAATAAATACTACATCTTCCAAAACTTTCCTGTTATTTTTCACAATGAGGATGAGAAATTAAAAAAGTTTTTTAAGCATATGACAAATCCTGGGTGCTGTAATCGAGTTGAAGCACCTGTTTGTAGCAATTGATCTGCCCGGGGGCAGTCTGGATAAATAATGAACTGTATAGGAAAGAGTTATGCACTCCTGGGGCGTTTATTCAAATGTTTTATTAATGTTTTTTAGTTTTAAACTTATCCAACCCACTTAGAACACTTAGTGAACATCCTCAAAAACCAGAAAGTTTATTTATGGTCCTTAATAGAGTTTAGATAAAGTGATCATACATAGTCCCCCACGCAAACGTTTCTGCTTCAATGTAAAACAGCCAAGTTGTCTAATATACCTGCATATTCACCCTCCATTCCATTATTATTTTAATGTCCTTTTCTCCCTCCTTTCCTTTTCCAAGATGCCCCTTTTGTATACTGATGGCTTCTTTGCAACTAATGGGATTGCAATCTTATCAATTTTGCAATCGCATGTTGGTTGAGAGAAGAACAGAAAGGTGGTTCCGCCCTGCAGGAATCGTCTAACTCGTGGTATCACTCAGTCAGGTAGGTAAATCGTCCTATTGTATTGCCATTAAGTCTGTTACTCTAAACAACTGAGCTAACCGTTGCCTCCCTAGTGTAGCATGTTGGGATGGTATATTTCTGAAATACTACCTTTAAATCCTTACTTTTAACTTGTCCCTAATGCTCGAAATAATTTTGAAAAGAAACCCTCGTCCCCTAATCCTATTCTTTTGTCATTGGCACCATGTGTCACCAAGAACGTCATGTCCAAACCCATGCGACACCTAATAATATTGCTATGTGATTCCATACATGCTGAACCTAGCCAACATGCCGGCAACACACAGTGTCAGCATGTAAGGTTACCGCAGATGGGCCCTAGACAACTTCTTAAATGCTATTTCCCCCCTAACAAAATAGACTTTTAATATTATGCTCCCCATGTCCGTCCCCCAGCCGCCACCGCAATGGTTTTGTTTTTTCAAAAAGCTCCCCAAACTCTTACTTACCTCCCCTCGATCTCCGCCGCACTGCCCGGCCCTCTGCTTTCGAGAATGCAAGAAGAGGGGCGGGAACCGCAGTCGCGTCTGTGGATTGGTCTTCGGCAAGCCAATCACTGACGCGGCTGCTGGTTCATCTACATTGCAAAGTTCGGAGGAAAGCGGAGAGGTAGTAAGAGTTTTTGGGGAGCTTTTTAAAAAAAAAAAAACATGCGGTTGGGGCTGGGGGACACTGGGGACACAATATTAATGGTGATTTGAGCTAGGGTCAGTGATAGGAAACGGAGGGAGAGGGGGGGAGGGATGGGTGGGAGGGGGGAGAAGGGCTTGCAGCACGCATTGGCATGATCTCTCACCTTCTCTTTCCGGGGGCCAGGTAGCAGGCAGTGTCCTTATGGACCTACTCAACCCCTGAGTGGGCGGTTTTTGTACCTTGGGGGGGGCCTACCGGCGAAACCCAGATGGAGTGGGATGTGAAGGTAAGGTTAACACTACACTACATGGTGTGGCCAGTAGTTTTGGGGGATCTAGTTTTTGGGGTTGACCATGCCCTTTAAAATGCCTAAACACTTACCAACCCACCCCTTGACTAGGCTTTCCTGACCCTAAGTTTCTTCCTCCCTTTGTATTAGAGATGCAAGTCCCCTGGGTGCTCCAGGATTAGCCTGCTCCATTTAACACACTCTAATTCTGGGGGAGCTGGCCTTCCTCCACTTCACATCACCTAGAGAGCTAATCTGTGGGATGGACAAGCTGGGAAGAAGCTAAACCATCCTTCTGCCCCCCCCACTTATTCCCCTATACACTCCTTACACACCAAAAACCGTCCCTGCCCCAACTTCCACACTACCCCTCTATAATGGCCCCAGCAGTGCATGCTGTCTCCCCAGGTTGCCGTCTCGTGCAATGTTGCAAGCTGCAGTGCTTCTATCTGCTTTCATTCACAACTACCTTTTTCATTTCCCATTTTTTTAAAGATCTTGTATTGGACTTATTTTTCAGAAACCTTAATGTATTTTAACACATAGCTGGCTTCGCGTTACAGCAACAGCTCCCCCAAGCTTCTCTTCTCGGAGGACTTTCCAAAAAAAATGGTTACTTTTTTTAAGTTACAGTGGAGCTGAGTCCTTGGTGGGGTACACACATTAGATGCTATAAGTCCCATGAATAGAATAGAATAGAATTCTCATTAATTTGAATTTGGCCAGTAATATGGGAAGAAGGTTGAATCATGCTCTATATATATAACTTAAGCTTTGGCAATACATTTGATAATGATTTTTCGGGTCTATTTTAAACTGTTTTATCACATGCTGTAATATTACCTCCTCAAATTTTTTTTAATTATCAGTATTTTTAATATTCCATGAAAGAGTTCTTAAGACGTATATTTACAGGTCCATTATTTGTGTGTGTTACTTTTTATGTATAATCTGCGAAAAAGATAAAAATTAAAAAATAATAAACGATCTAAAATGCAATCTTCACTCCTAAAGCTGTAAGCTTCTCAATCTCATCTGACATTCATACAAAACTAAAAAAATTTTATTGGAGGATATATTCTCAGTTAAGGATACTGAACGAGTGTGCTATAGTGTGGGGGGGTTAACATTTTATCTAAATGTATATCCTTGAAATAAAGGTAAAAAAAAGCCCACACCACACCCCTGTGGATTAATTCTGATGTAAAGAGAGAATTAGAAAAGTAGAGAAGGCATTCAAGCTTTAATCAAAGGGAACGAATGGTCTTTAAAGAACTACTGTTCTGATACTTTATTATTATTATTTTAAAGATATACCTATGGAGAATTATACATACCATTTATAATTCGTTAAAATACTCAAGACACCCAAAGAACTATTTAATAGCATGAAGCAGTGGATGTGTTCATATTTCCATGGCACTTTCTTCCAACCTAAAAGCTATTCAAACCCGATGGGAAGTCCCAATGTTTCACTTTGTAGACTCATTTCTGACCTCGGAATGTTTCGACAAGCTTTGGCCATGATTTTTCAACTTTTCATCTCTCGTTTTCCAAAGGTAAGAAATGAACCCACATTAATGGCCCTATTTCTAAAGATGGGTACATCGGCTACTTTAGCGATTGTCAAATTTACGTTGGTATAATTGGTACAAATCGCCTTTTCAGATACATTGTGGTATTTACTACAGCCGAGCGGTTTGTAATGTATGGCCTAGTTTGTAATTTCAGTGGTAATTGGAGATCTCCAATACCGCGGGTTAATGACATGCTTTCTATTAACACATACAACGATTGCAACCAATAATGACAATAAATATAATATTGTACATACATGAATGAAATGAAAACAAAAAGGATTAACACCTAAGACTTAGAGTCCCCAGAGTAGATACCCATTTAAACAATTTGCTACAATCAACCCGTGCTTAACTTCGTACGAACTACTGTAATGATTTTGACAAAGACTTCAACCCCTGACTGTTTTGGCCATAGTCGCAAATCGATTCTTTCGGGATCCGGAGGCATATGTTTATCCGCCATGAAGACCGACCGCATACCCAACTGCACCCTATTGTCCAAATCGCCGTTTTCCTTCACAAGTGTGACGCTCTCAGGGTTGGGGAGTCTTGTGTCAAATCATATGTCCCTGTACAATTTCTACCTTTTATTGATTTTGTCTGTGAATAGCACATAGGACAATAACACTGTTTCCAATTTTGACTCTAAAAACCAAAAAAAAAGGAGAACAAAAGAATTTATAAGTTAAAACATATGGGCCAAGAAGCATTGTTGTAAACCCTGAATCAATCATCAGTATGCCAAGTTCATTATTCTGAAGTTTGGGAATTTCATTTCACTGCTCGGAAGTAAAAAGTTTCTATATTTGAGATAAGGATTGCTTTGTAAAACATTCCAGCACGGAGAGGGCTTTGAGTTTCTCCTTGTTGAGTTTCTTTTTGGCTTTAGGATATTAAAAAAGTGTCTAAAAAATTATTTTATTATTTTTTCTTTACTTTATGTGTCTTCAATGCCCATTGACCCAAGTTCTACAAAAATTAATTAAGTACTCTTAAAATGATTACTTTGCAAATAACCATCAATTTCTGTCCCGCCCTCATTCCTACAGGTTAGATTACGATCAGTGTAATATAAGGTGAGAATACAGCGGCAGGTGTTAAAGTCATACACATCTCACCTTTGTTGGGCAACACGCCCCAATGAGGCGGCTATTTTGGGCTACAAAGTGCGATAAAGACACAGCGCAATATTATCGCCCATGCTACACCTCGTGCTTTGTTTGTTTCCATCATGTTTCTGAAGAATATAAAGTTTATACATATGTACAACTTATATATGCCACTCTGTCTTTTATTTACCACCACGTGACTACTGGCAGCCTTCCTGAGCATATAAACAGTCAACTGATTTTACTTGACAATTTCCTCAAATTTACTTGCAAGCTATCACGTTGCAGTGGTGGCATGCTGCTGTTGTTGGAAACAAACAACCATTGGGGACTTGGTTTCGTTCAATTCCCGCAGCATCTTAACTTTTTTTTTAGCCTGGGGCCCGATTTTAGAAAATCGTAATCGGTATCCGGAAAAAAAACATCGCTATTGTAGAATAACGACCGTTTATTTTTTCCGATAACGCCCTGTATTTTCCCGATAACAACGGTATTTCCTATAATCGGAAAATACCATCCGTTATCGGAAAATAACGGATGTTAAACGAAAATAATGGTCATGTATCGGAAAGTACGTCGTTATTTTTACTAGTGATCGTTCTTTTTCGATAACGAAAATATCGTTTATAAAAGGCCCAAAGTGAATTTGGGAGCTGGCCCCTATTCCTCAGAGGTTATTTTCCTAAATCAACCCAGCATCCTACAGAAAAACGTGGAATAACATCAACTTTTGTATCTTGTGAATGTCCTTCTGTCTGTGTTACAAATGTTGTTGATATCCGACATGTGCATCGTATTGGTCGGTTGGCACAAAATATCTGCTGGTGTGAGGTGGCCGACCGCGGAGCCGACTTGATCGCCTCGTTTTTCCTCATCAAAAAAAACGAACTGATTGATATCCGGTGACGTGTGGATAAATCACAATCTATCCTTAGGGTCGCATTTGCCAAATGGGACCGCAACAATCAATTTGCAACAACTGAGGATGAGGGAACCCTAGCGGTGTTTTTAGTTAGGTCGGCTCATCCCCCCTTTTTAAAGGGTCCAAACAATAAGTACTCGGGGCCTAAAGGGGAAAATATTAGATGTCCCACCCTTTTTCAATTTTTCACATAACATTGATATTGGACTTTTTTAAAATGCATTTCTCAACTTTTAGAAGTGAATAGAGTTTTTTTTTTAAGCAAAGAGTTGCCCTTTGTCCCATGGCCCCTGTCAGGGGGAGAAAAGTGAGTTTTGTTTCTCCTTTTTTAAAGAAATCCCACATTAAGCATGCAGAATTTTCTCAAAGCACAGGCGAGCCGTTCCTGATATTTTTATTTGTTTGACAAATTCAACAAATTTTCATTAAAAATTTTTTTTTTTAATGTTATTTTAATTGCGCATACACTTTATTTCAAATTAAAAGGCCAGCTCTGTTGGGTCCCCGCGGCAAAAATTTAACTTAAAGTTTTGTCCAGGAATTGCTTTTTTCCTTTGAGTATTTTTATATATAATTTTTAATTAAAATTTTTTAGGCTTTTTTTTCATTTATTTTTTTTTTTTTTACCATTGTTTTTTAAGATATTCCCATTTTTTTTTTTAGTTTTGTGGGGATTATGGTAGGAAAAAATGTGAGAACAACCGGAGAGTAGAACAGACATAATAATTAAAGTCTAACAGTGTTTAGCAAAAGTTTATTGGGGGAGATCAATCGCAACCTCGTTTTTTTTGTAAACACAATCTTGGCGCGATTCATAACTTGGGGTTGGGTAATGAAACAACCATTTAGCTTATTCTCAAAAGCCAGGTTTTTAACTGATCCTGAAATAGAAAACTTTCCTGCGCCAAATTGCCACTAGTAACTCCTGAATCCTGGTTTTTTAATTTATTCCCGCCATTTTGGGCCTCCATTGCCAAAAACTAAAAGGGTTTTTTTTTAAATAAAATGGCCAGAGGTTTGAAAAGGAAAAGCTGTAAAAAGTATTCCTGAAAATTATTTGAATGACAGTTTTTTATTTTCCATAAATAAACAAGGTAAAAAAATTTAAATTGTGGAAAAAACTACCCATTTTCGCAGTTGCTTGGTTAAAAAAGTATTATAACTTAAGAATTTTCAGCCAAATGTTTGTTTTTTTTTTAAAACAAACATATAACAACATTCCGTGGGGCAAGAAATACCCAAGGATGGCATCATAATACGAGTTGACGGGACTCTGTGGTTCAGAGGGTTCCACCAAAAAACACGTGGTTAGCAAAAACCCTGGTATTGGAAGGGCCTTTTAATTCCTCCATACCCCACGATTTGGGGTTTTTGGAGGTCAATTGGAAATAACTTCCCTTTAAGAAATGAAGAAAACTTTATATAAGGCCACCAACGATTTTCCATGGTGGTGAACTCTTAAATGAAAGATGGTGTTTGTTTTTTTTTGGAAAACACAAACTATCTTTTTACATTCAACAATGATGCTTTTTTTCCCCTCCGCCAAGGTGAGAGCCCCACAATGAATGGGGGCAACTTTGTGCCCCCTACGTACTCCGCGTGGCCCCCCGCCCAACCTAGGCAAAATTGGGATTTAACCATGTACAGGAGGTGGGCGCATGCCTGGAAGTGAGGATAATATCCTGCCCTTTGGGTAACGATAACGTTGGGATTGAACATCCTTACATGATCTGGCAAGGTTTTAGGGAAGGAATGTCCCTAACGTAAATTTCCAATTCAGGAAACTACATAAAAAACCCTTAATATTTTTAAAGTTTGACTTTCTGAATACAAAATAAATTCAAAAGCAATAGAGTTTTCCCCTTGAGACCAATAAGTTTTTTTTTATGAAATTTAAAAGAGGGGGGTATTGGCAAAGTAAGAGTCCCCCCGTACAAAAACCTACTGCAGAGGGCACACACTGTAAAATTGAAAGGTAAAAAAGATGCCATGATCCCTCCTTCCCACAATCAGTAAGGCCAAAATTCCAATGTGGGGTCCCCAATTCCTTCGGAAAAATTAAAGTCACCGAATTTCCCTTCGAACTTTGGAGGAATTTTTCGTCAAAAGGACTCCAACGCAGGGATAATGTGGAAGGGATTTGTTTGAAAAAGCTCCGTGTTTATGGAGTACCCCCTCATTGCAGATTTTATTGAGAAGCGTTAAAACAAAAAGAGCAAGAAGGGACTACTAGATTTCCCAGCTTGGTGTAAAATCAAAATTGGACGCCGCCCCCCATACGAAAAGAAGGGGAGGATGGGTAAGATTCAACTGATTTACTAAAGTATAACTGTGAATGGAGCAAATTTGGCTTGATTGTTTTTCGCAAATCTTTGGTTTTCCCTTGAATTGCCAGGATGAGGAAATTTGAAAGAAAATGGGGGGTGATCCCTGCACCCTCCCTCAATGACTTGGCCAGGAATAGTCAAATTCATTGGAGGGAACACTCTGTTCCTCACCATCCATTTCCCCCAAGAGAAAAGCCCAGGTGGCACTATGGGAAATTAATTGTTATAAGGCCCATAAGAAAAGCCGCCAAAGGGAAATCGGCCGTTTGGCGGACGCTGTCCTAAAAATGTGTGTGGTGTATAATAGGTACAGAAAGCAACAAGATTGCGCTGGGCAATGGTGATGGTAAGCAGTGGAAGATAGGGAGGTTTTAAATAACAAATGTCAAGCCCCTTTGTAGTCTACTCCCTTTTAATAACCGTGGCTCTTGTAGTTTTTTTGAAGTAAAATGTGGGAAGACGAAGCGTCCCCCCTTGAAAAAACAGTAACAGAATTCAAGAAGGCAATTGTTTTTAGTGGCAATAAAAAAAACAAGGAGCCAGCAGAACGGAGTTAGTGGTTGCAACAAAGCATGGTGTTTTAGAGAAGCCACCATGGGTAAATTCATACAAGTTTTGACTTTGTTTTTTTTTGGGTGGTTTTGGAGGGCCAAATCTCATTAATGAAGCCATTGGGGTGAGATTTTAAATACAAGAAAGCCCCTCCTGGACAAAAGGACATTAAAAATTGGATTTTTTTTGCATCTCATACGAAAATGCAGGCCTTCAAGGCCAAAAATGAATTGAAGGAAATGCCTTATGGATGTTTTTTTTTTTTTTTTGTAGTCCTTTAGGAGTGGTAAAAAAACACCGGTTTTTAATAACTGGGGGATGGTTAGTCACTTACATTTGGTATCACTCCAGTAAGGAAAAGTTTTTTAAAAGGTACCAAGTGTGGGTTTCGTAAACGGAGAATGCTTTTTTGGGGTTCAAGAAACGCATAATGTTGTTTAAAGTGTCCAATTATTTAAAAAGTGTCTTATTCCCCCGGGGTTGAAGAAATGTGTACCCCCTGTGGCTTGTGAATTTAACTAATCCTAATTAATCTGAAAACTTTTTTAAAAAAAAGAGGGGGTCTAGTCCCCCATTTTAGAAAGAATTTGAAAAATGCTTTGATACAAACAATTCTTGCCCTTTGGGAATTTTTTAAGGTTAACAAAGCAAAATCCCGGGGGAAATGTGGCACATCTAAATTGGTGTAAGGCAAAAAGTTTTTCCTTTTTTTGTTCCCTCCGCAGCCTAGGTAAAAATAAATTGCCGCCGGTTGGGAAAAGTCTTTTTGGACGCTCTGAGTAAGTTCCCCCCCACGTGGGGTGATAAAAAACTTCGCTTAGGCCGTAGCCGCGGCAACCCATAGAAGTCCAAAGCAAGGCAGAGTTGAGTCCCCGGTGTTTTTCAACCAAAGAACCTCATAGAAAAAATAAAGTGATTAATTTTTTAAGAACCATTTGAGAATAAAAAAATCATTAAATGAGAAGTTTGGGGACCAATCCCCGTTTTTTGGTTTGGCATCCAAAGTTAAAGAATTGAAGGAATGTATTAAGATTCCGCGCCTTTTTTGGAGCCTAAAAAAGTTTAATGTAATGAACGCGAAGTTTTAAACTTTTAATGTAAATCCGTGTTAAATTGCCCCGGGTTGGCCCACCTTCTTATTGTTATACCTAAAAAATTTTTCATAAAAACCTAAATCCCCTCCAGGATGCCCCTCGATAGGTTTTTTTTTTCGGGGGATTGAGGGTTTCCGATTTTAGAAGGGGGTCCCAGTTATTTAATGCTACCATATATTTTAATACCGTTTTTTTTCCAGGGTCTTTCCTCCCTTCGTTGGCCAAGATACCAGGGACGTCAGAAGAAAGAGTTTTTTTTGAGAAAACGAACTCTGTGTTTTTTTTTTTTTTTTCCTCGGAGGGTAAAACAGGTGTTTTGGCAAACGGGCTCCCTGGATGTGGGAAGGGCCCTTTATTTTTTCCCCTCCATACCCCACGAATGTTTTTGGGTTTTTGAAGGCAAAATGGATCTTCCTTTTTCAGATTAAGAAGGAACTTCCCTTTTTATATAAGAAGCACAAAGCGATCAAATGGGGTGACTCTTAATAATGAAGATGGGGGGGGGTGGTTTTGGCAAAACAAACTACTTTACCAATTTCATCAATGGTTTTTTTTCTTACCAGCCCAGTGAGGAGGCAACGGCGATGGGGGCAACTTTTGTTGGGCCCCCTACGTAAAAACCCGTGCCTTCCACCTAGGCCAAATGGGGAGTGTGATAGTCCTTGTTAACTTCCCCCATATCTTGGGACGAAAACCAATTCCAACCAAGCCTTTCCCTTTTCCCTCCTGTGCCCCCCATTGTTATTTGTGAACGCCTGTTTTAAATCAAATATCGGTTACACATTCCAATTGCCTTTTCCCTCCAGTGCCCAATTTTTTTAATAAAGGGGGGTGGAAAGCGTAAAAATTTTTTTTTGTTTTTTATTTATTTTCCCTTGACAAACACCATATTTCCCCCCCCTGAACTCCTGAATTGGTATCTTTGTTCTGTTTTTTTCAAGACCCCACAGCAACAGCTGGAGATATTCAAACTTTTTAGTCTTAGAGTCCAAATCGAATCTTGTTTAACTTAACTTCAATTTAACCCTAGTAAAACTGTGACTAGTAAAAATCCCGGTTAAAAATTCCAGGCAATCTTTAGGGGGAGCTTTGTTTCTGGTTGTGGCCTTGCTGGTCAGGGGACAGTAAATCATCCAGGTTCTTGCCTTCTTTTCCGCCCCTCCTTTTTAATTACAGATAAAAAAAAAACAAAACACTTTTTTACAAATCACATCTCCCACCTTCTTGTCTCTTGGTTGTCCCCCCCCGCCTACTTTTCCTGTTCTGGCTGGTGGGATGTGTCCCCCCCAAAATCCTGGGCCACGTAAGATATCTTTTTGGTTCTACCATTTGTCCACACGACCCAGTCCCCCCCCTCCACTCACCTTCTCTTGGTTCCTCCTGTCCCGTGGCCTTTCAATTCCCTTCCAACCTTTTTTAAATCTGTTTTCTTCTGATTCCCTGCCACTTGTTCCCCTGTCCCTTGGGCCTTTCCCTCCCTGTGCCTGTTTCTTAATATTCACTGCTAGTTTTTGTTTTTTAACAATCTAACCCTCAATCCTATTGATCCTCTTTCTGGGCTTCTAATAATTTTTGCCTTCTTTTGCCCTTAAACAAAACTGGCTACCCAACCATGAACGCGGCTACCGAGGCCCTTGGCCTTGCGCCTCTTTGGGGGCCTCCCCGCCCCTCTTGGTGGGCCTTCCGCTTCTTCCCATTTGCCTCATTTCCCTCAGGTCGTGTGGGGGTTGGGGGTAGGTCCTTTTGTTTTTACTGTTTCCCCTCCCGTTCCCTGTCCCCCCGATTTTTTAATTAACAATACCTCCCCCCCCGCCTGACCTTGCTTTTTTTTCACACATTTTTTTTGTTGAGGCTCTCTCCACCCCTTTTTGGCTGCCTGGTGTGCCTGTCAATCGACAGTAGACCTGGGGTGGTTTAGAGACCTCCTAAACAGCATCTCCGTGCGCGTTTGCAAAATTCACTGCCTCTGGACTGGAAAATTGGTTTTTGAACTTTTTCTTCCCCCTCCTCTCTGCTGACTGTCCCTGTTTCCCCTGGGGGACCTTAAAACTGTCAAATTACAAACCGCCCTCCTCCCTGGCCCTTTCGCTTCGCTTTTCCCCTACACAAACACTATCCTTGTTTCCGATCTTTCAGCCAATGGAACTAATGCAGTACTCACAAGGATGGACACTTTTTTTCCTTGGATTTCTATGGGTTTCACTAAAAAATTTTCTTCTCTGTCCTCGTTCCCCTTTTCCAAATCTACATCCTCTTCCCACTTTTTTCTGATCATCATCTTATTCATTTTTTTCGCAGCTTAACACCCTCTTCTTCCCTCTTGTGTGGTCCTGTTTCATAAAACTAGATCCAAGATGCTCCCAGCACTCGCCTAATCCCTGTTCCTTCTAGTCCTTTATTCCCCCCTTCTTTGAACAGTTTTTTTTGATTTACCCTGACTTTGCGCTTTGCTAATCCTATAACTAATTCCCTACGTCAATGGAAACCTTTAACCTGAAAATAGAACTTTTTTTTTAAAATCCCCCTTGCATTTTCCCCAACGATGAGTAAAGCCCTTTTAATCCTTGCCCTGGCTCAACCCCTCTTCCCCCCGTTTTTTTATAAGCCAGTATAATGTTGTCGGCTGAACATGTGTGGAAGAAAAGTCCCCGTTTCACACGTCCCTTTTTAAGTTTCCACATGCTTTGTGCAATGCCCTTGGCCCTCTGGGCTCCTGTTTGGGCAAAAAATAGAACTATTAATTGGAACTGATTATACATACCAACAAATCTAATTCCCATGTTTTGGCTTTGTTTTTTCTCTCCGTCTTCAATTCCCCTTCTTGCCCAAAACCAAAACCCCCCTCTCCCGCCTGAAACCCTGGTCCTTTATCCCCGCACTCCTCCCCCTGGACCCTTTTTGTCAATTACTTTTCAACATAAAGGGGAGTTCCCCATCCGCAGACAGATCAATGGTCCGAGGCAAATGACTCCTCATATTTAAATGCCCGTCCCTGGCCTTGGCCCTCCCCTTAGTTTTATTCCTTTTGGCATCTTTTTTGCCTCCAGTGACCCCCATTCCAAAAAGTCCCTCCCTTCTTCTCCCCTGCTTCCTTATCAGTTGGCTCACGAACCCCCCGCATCCCCCTCTTTTATGTTCCCCTCTGTAAAATTTTAGTAAAGCAACTGAAATCATGAAAACCACTAAAAACTCACCCACATATTAAATTGGGCCTCCTTGACATCTGGATTTTTCCCTTTTCCCCTTTCCCCATCTTTGAAAAAAAAAAAAAGGGCCCCGCCCCCAACATGCCCCCATTGTTAAGCCATAACTAAAAAAAGCCCCTCGCTTTAGAAAACTCTCTTTGTTTAAGCTATGTCACCAACAGCCCTGGTCCCCCCCTTTCTAATGACCGATAGCCTCTTAAAACTGCCTTCAGAAACGATTATTTCCCCTTCAACCTCCGTATTTTTACTAAACTAACCCTCAATGGCTCATCACCTATTGGGATCCTTTTGCTCTGGAAATTCCTTTCATGTTGCCATTTCGCATCGAGAATTGCTCCTGTGTAATGTTTTTGGGAATGAAGTAAATCTGCAGGTTGCCTAAAGGCCAATGGTCCCCCACATTTGTTTTAAAATTCTTTATCCTCCTTGAACATATCCTTTTCCCCTTGACGTCTCCTCGTTTTTTTTTTGACAACAAAAGTTTTGAATCATCTCCCCCCCCACAGCAGATACTTTTTGCTCTTTCAGAAAGGAGATTTGGCAACGCTGATTTTTTAAATCCTTATCCTCCCTCTAACGCAACTTACTCTCGTCAAAAATCTTTTTATGGCCCTAAAACAACAAAACCTACCTCTCCTCCAGTTTTGTCGCTCATAGTTGTTTGGGGGGGTGGGCTGCAGGGTCCCTTTTTTATTGGTTTTCCTCCCTCTACAACTAAAATATCCTGGGGGGAATCATTATCGTCTTTTGGCTTCAAGTTTATTTCCATAATGGCAGTATGATACTCCAATTTCACTTGTCCCAACCACCTCATGCTTAAACTCCTGACATCCCAATCTACTTTGTTCTCCGACCTTGCCCTTCCCTTTTTCCTTTTCCATCTTCCCTGGGATTCTCAAATGCTCACCCTCAAAATTAAAATTCTTTTTTCTTAAAACTTAAACCTGTTCATTTTCCCCCCGCCCCACCCTGAATAAACCTTGTTCCCTTATCCCATCCCTTCTTCATCTCTGTTTTTTTGACAATATACCCATGTTCCTCCTTTTTGTTTCCGCCCCAATCCCAAGCGGTCCCCCCCCCTTCTGCCTAAGGGGTATTATTTGACTGCCTATTTTCCTCTTCTCCTTTCTCTCACACACCTTAACTAGGGTTTTTCAAAAAACCTGCGCCTGATTTTTTCCTGCTTTGCCATTAATCCCAAAATCCCGCAGTTTCCTTTTCTCTCCTGACCAACTCTGCTATGGTAATGCATGCTTGCTCATTCCCCTATCGTGGGCCTTGGAAAACTATTGCAAACCTACTAACTTTTTGAACTGGTCCCCCCCTTCCCTGCTTCCCAGTCCCCACCTGTTCCTTTCTCGCCCTTAAATCTAAATACTTAACTTCTGCTACAAAAAACGTAAAATTAATTGTAATGTCTCTAAAAAACATGAAAATCCCCAAAATACCGGAAACAACAAGCCTGGCTTTCTCCCGCGAATTAAATCCTTTCCTCCTAACATTTAAATCCATTGCACTGTGACGCCTTTTCCCTCCCCCTTATAATTCCCGCCTCTACTGTCCCCATATGGTTTTTCCCCGTCGCCCCATACCCCCCACTTTATCACAGAACCAGCTTCTCTCTGGCCCAGACCCCCCCACTCATACGCTGATGCCTCTTTTGCCTAACCTTTCCTCCTTTGTGGCTTCCCTCCTCTTGGAATTCCCTGGTCCCCCCCCCCCCCCCTTCTTAAATAAAGCACAGGTAATATCTAATAAGCAGGTTTTAACTCTAGCTTACCATCCCTATCTAGTAACGCGCAGGCCGCCCCAAAACGGTTAAATTTAATGGGGAAAAAAATTTTTTTGTTTTTTTTTATTTTGCACTGCCATTGTTCCCCTCAACTACTCCCGCCGGCACTTAATCCAATTTCCTTTGTAAAAATCTGTATGTTTTTATGCCCTAAAACTAAAAACTAGATTTTAAAGCTCCTATTGGGAGGGGGGGACGACCCTGCCCCTCATTAACTGTCTCTTGTGGCAAAGCTCCTTAAGCAACTTTTAATAATTATAATATGTTTATAATTTTAATTTTTAAAAACTGGAACCCCTATTATGTATTTGTCCCCCCCCCCTTTGTATGACATTTATTTTTTGTTAAATTTTTTTGTTTTTTTACTGTAACAAGCGCGCCCGTCCCCAAGTGAACGCTTGTTATTAAATAAAACTAAATACATACAAACACCTCGAACTGTGCAATTACATCTTATTCAGAATGCAAAATGTTAATTAAGGGCCAGCCCAAAGTATAATAATGCAATACACTGTAATAAATCAAGGATATAATATAGAAAAACCCCTATTTTTACTTCATACCGTTACCTCCTGTCCTTATAGAAATATTTACAGTCCCCCCCTTTTAAACCGTAAAGTTAAATACATAAAAGATAAATTTCTTCTTAATCCATGGATAACCTGAAAATGGTCCTCCCCCTGCATGCGCTTAAGGACAATAGAATCATGTTTACCTTCCATTTTTTTTCAAACCCTCAAAAACTGCCCTTTTGCCAGGTGAAAATTGCTTAATGGGAAAATTTGGTCCTTTGAATTAACTGGAGGAAAGGAATCTCTTTTTAAGTATCTTTTTCCCTTAAATTTCTTTGTAAGGTCTAATATTTGCTTATTCCATGGAACATAACTTTTGTTTGTCTTTGTTACACTTCTTAGCAGTAATAATGGTTTTTTTTTTACCCTTTTCTTGAGATTTATCGAACTTAAGTTTTTTTGGAACCCATGTAATGAAATGCCGGCCTTGAAACCCTGTAAGAAATTCAGTCCCCCGTTGGCCTTGCCCTTTTGATTAACCGGAATAAGTAAGGAAGGGTGGTTAATTCGCAGTCTGCACCTGTGAATGATAGCCCAGGAGGAAAGCAGGGTGTAAAGAATAGGCCCTTGTGGGCGGGCCCGTTAAAAAGGGGGGTGGGGGCTAGCATTGGGTGGGATAGGGGAGGCTGTTGGTAATTTAAAGTGGTAGGAAATAAATTTCACAGGAATCACAATATCTAGGGGGAAAGTGGTTGTGAAAAACAAAATGTTTTGGCAAATGCCCCCGTCGAGAATCCCCTGGCTTGAAAAAAAATGGGTGAATGGGAAATTATGCCAGTTTGGGAAAATGAAAAAGTTATGAAATGGGCAAAAAAATAAATCATTTTCTGAAATAAGGTATAGGCAAGAAAACGTGGTTGGAACAGTTTTTTTTCTCACGGACTGGGCCCTGTTAAATTTTTAGAAGGATTATGCCCCTTGTTTTAAGGCCAGAACCGAGAAAAAGGAAAAAGGGGGAAAGGAAGTAATGGTTTTTATGTTAAAAAAAGAATTGAAAAAAGCCAAAATCTTCCTGTTTGGATCTTGGTAAATATGTAACATCAAATGGAAGAACAATTATTAGATATAAAGGGTAACGTGGAAGCCTTTAGGAAGGTGGACCAGGGGGAAAAGTGGGGGTGTTTGGACTTTGGTTTCCCAAAAGTGAAAGTGGTGCGCTTGGGTTTAAACAAAGGACTTTTTATTTTGGAGGGCAACCTTTTTTTCCCCCCCCAGGTTTTTAAAAGCACCTCTTCAGTAATTACAACCGGAATATGTATTTTCCAGTAACGGTAACTGAACATAATTTGGACTTTGTTTGTTTTTTCAAGGGGATTTTTTTTTCACACATCTTAAAAAATTTTTTTTTTATAATACCCTTTTGGGAAATAAAAATGTCACAAAAAAATAAATCCCGCCCGCCCATGGTGGCCTGAAATTCGGATGTTAAACAGAAGGCAATGGGGGAAAAAGGAAAGAAAAAGGCAATTTTAAAAACCCTTTTAAGCAGAGGGAATGGAAAAAGGGCCCTTGTTAAGGATTTAAATAAAAACCTGTAAGCCCAGGAGTGGTGGGGAGAAAAGCAATCAAACTAGCCTAAAATTTACTAATGAAGTTTTAGGATAGCTGAACAAAGCCAAATCAGAACTAAGTAAGGAGCCAACCTTTTTTTTTTTACCTGTCCTTCACTAGTCAGAAAACGATGGCCAAGGAACTGGAGAAATGTGGCAACCATTAATTAAAATCCAAATGTCTTGAATACTTTTTATCCCCCTCCTGTACAAAAACATACATTATCAGAGGAATCCCAAGTACAAAGATAATCATAGAAATTATAGTAACAACAAAATTAATGGTAAGGAAAAGAATTAAGTGGGCCAAACTTTGGTTAAGCCGAGGATACGGTAAAGAAAAGAAACTAAAGTAGGTTAAATGGTTTTTAATAAATCTCCCCTGGACCGGCAAAATAAAATACAAAATCCTCGGGTTAAAGCAGAAAACCCATAAGCTTGGGGGGTACACACGATTTTTGAAGATATTCGGTCCCGATCCGACCGACCTAGTTGGAAAATATAGGTATTCACCGAAATGTCTGACTCTATATTGATAACGTTGTTCTTCTTGAGGGTTGTAACATGCTGAACAAGACTATAACCCCTTTGCTTTTATTTTCTGTAAACTCTGATACCTTTTATAAAACCAGTATAAACACAAAAAAAAAGGTGTCCATAACCCAAAGGGCTATCGCGAACCGATACTTTGATAGACAGATGTACAATGTTGATTGTACTTAGATGTACCATACATATCGTTTCCACATTCAATTCGTTTGGGATTTATGTCTAATGTCGTCTATTGTCAGGTTATATTACATTTAATTGGAACTCCAGAAAATACTACAATCTTTAAAAATTAACCGCATCGACTAATGGAACAAATCGGGCGCTCACCATACTGGGATGGGTAAGAATGAAAGAGGGTTCCTCCCTTACCTGCAGGGAGACCAGGATAAAACCTTTTTAAAATCTTTTCTTCACCCATAAGAAAAAACTCTTCACACAAAGTCACAGAAATAACTGTTATGTGGCGGCAGTTATAGAGGGTCATTTGAACCCTCCATTAAATACAACAGCGAAGAGACACCAACACTTTCAGCTTTAGGGCTAGTGCACAGAGTTTTTTTTTGGCCTGGCCGATCGCACGGTCCATAGGAGACAGCAATCAGTTGTGATTTACCATTTGTGTAAAGCTGGTACACACAATGAGATGTTTTGGTCCGATCGATCGATAGTTCAGTGTATCGGTCGATCGGAACGAAAATTATCGCATCCGAATGCTCCCATGTCCGACCGACTGTTCATACCGAATCAGACATGGTGGAAACCTCGTCCGATCGTGCAGTCCTCTATGGACCGCATGATCGGTAGCGGTAACTATCGGACGCGGCTGCTTTTGGCGCCCCGACAGTCCTTCCTCCTGGCCGACGGTCGGTCAGGAGAAAATCGCTAAGGTTTGGTACCTATCTAATTCGTATGGCAGACATTGGTCGCTGGAGAACGCAAAAACACCCACGATCTTGCAGGCAGGCTGACTGATATACGGAAATGTTGGTCGGTTGCTCATGTGTAACCTGGCTGTATAGTAAGGCATCCCATTCATTTAGACTTTCCTGAATGAGATAACTTTATGGCATTGCCTACGTTGACCAACACCCAGGTGGGACGTGGGTATTGTAGTTTTGCAATAACAAAATAATTTGCAGTGACCTATTGGTTATTTTCATGCCCCCCCCACTGTGACCAACCCCAGTCCACGCTGAAACCCCTCGCAGTGATACACAAGCCTCGGAATATGTTTACAGGTTTAAAACAACCTACGTTCTCCTGCGTTCTGTTTGACTCATTGAGATATATTCCCTCCTTGTTAGTGAAACAGGGAGTCCAATTGTCCCTCTGGCTGGTGACCGACGTACGGAATTCTCCCTTACACAAATATGTGTTGGCGCAGCAGAACCAGCCACATTAAAAAACCAAAACAAATGATGTCATCGGCGATGTTAAAATGTTGATGTTGGATCGGACCTGCCAGACACGAACAGCTTCCCAATGAATTTCATTTGATTTCTATTTATAACGTGTGTTGAAATATTACATGGGTCGGTCACAATACATGTTATGACATTAGATCGAACCACATGAAAAGACTCAGATGATGCAGATCTAAAAATGGCATCTCCCAGGAAACGAATGACTGCGATTGTTTCAATCTCTATTTCCACTCCAGCATCTATAATAGAAAGGTTAAAATAACAGAATAGAAGCGGAGAGAGTTATTAAAGGGCAAGTGGACACATACCTAATGGAAATGGCCTGTTATCGGTGCCCAAACATCTGCTATGGGGGCATTTACTACTGCCAACAGATTTGTCTACAAGTCAAGCCGCAAGTAATCTACCTGAATCCCACAGATATACATAGAGCTGTTTTATATTTCAATCCACTGATTGTCTTATTTCAAGGGTTGTGGACACCTTGACGACTTTCTCTTTTAAGGGGTTAAAGTCAAACTAGCCAATTTACGATCAGTTAGGGCAAGTTAACCACTAGTTTTGCAGTGGCTGCACTGGGCTCCATATCTTAGGGCACCAATAGTACGTAGACTGGGCTCCATATCTTAGGGCACCAAGTACGTAGACTGGGCTCTATATCTTAGGGCACCAATAGTACGTAGACTGGGCTCTATATCTTAGGGCACCAATAGTACGTAGAACGGCTCTATATCTTGAGGCACCAAGTACGTAACGGGGGGCTCCATATCGTAGGCACCATAGTACGTAGACTGGGGCTCTATATCTTAGGCACCAATAGTACGTACACTGGGCTCCATATCTTAGGGCACCATAGTACGTAGACTGGGCTCTATATCTTAGGGCACCAATAGTACGTAGACTGGCTCATATCGTAGGGCCCAATAGTACGTAGACTGGGCTCCATATCTTAGGGCACCAATAGTAATTCACTGGCTCTATATCTTAGGGCACCAATAGTACGTAGACGGGCTCTATATCTTAGGGCACCAATAGTACGTAGACTGGGCTCCATATCTTAGGGCACCAATAGTACGTAACTGGGCTCTATATCTTAGGGCACCAATAGTACGTAGACTGGGCTCTATATCTTAGGCACCAATAGTAACGTAACTGGGCTCTATATCTTAGGGCACCAATTACGTAGACTGGGCTCTATATCCTTATAGTGGCACCAATATACGTACACTGGGCTCTATATCTTAGGGCACCAATAGTACGTAGACTGGGCTCTATACTTATGGCACCAATATACTACTGGCTCCATATCTTAGGGCAACCAATAGTACGTAGACTGGGCTCTATATCTTAGGGCACCAATAGTACGTAGACTGGGCTCTATATCTTAGGGCACCAATAGTACGACTGGGCCTCCATATCTTAGGGCACCATAGTACGTAGACTGGGCTCTATATCTTAGGGCAACCAATAGTACGTAACACTGGGCTCTATATCTTAGGGCACCATAGTACGTAGACTGGGCTCCATATCTTAGGGCACAATAGTACGTAGACTTGCTCTATATCTTGGGCACCATAGTACGTAGACTGGGCTCCATATCTTAGGGCACCAATAGTACGTAGACTGGGCTCCATATCTTAGGGCACCAATAAGTACGTAGACTGGGCTCCATATCTTAGGGCACCAATAGTACGTAACTGGGCTCCATATCTTAGGGCACCAATAGTACGTAGACTGGGCTCCATATCTTAGGGCACCAATGTACTAGACTGGGCTCCATATATTAGGGCACCAATAGTACGTACACCTGGGCTCCATATCTTAGGGCACCAATATAGTACGTAGACTGGGCTCTAATATCTTAGGGCACCAATAGTACTAGACTGGGCTCTCCTATCTTAGGGCACCAATAGTACGTAACGGGCCCATCTTGAGCCCTAGCGTACTGGCTCCATATCTTAGGGGCACCAATATACGTACACTGACTGGGCTCCATATTTAGGGCACCATAGTAACGTAGACTGGGCTCCATATCTTAGGGCACCAATAGTACGTAGACGGGCTCCTATCTTAGGGCACCACTAAGTACGTAGACTGGGGCTCTATTCTAGGGCACAATATTACGTAACTGGGCTCCATATCTTAGGGCACCAATAGTACGTAGACTGGGCTCCATATCTTAGGGCACCAATATTACGTAGACTGGGCTCTATTTCTTAGGGCACCAATAGTACGTAGACTGGGCTCCTTTCTAAGGGCACTAATGTCGTAGACTGGCCTCCATAATCTTAGGGCAACCATAGTACGTAGACTGGGGCTCTATATCTTAGGGCACCAATGTACGTAGACTGGGCTCTATATCTTAGGGCACCAATAGTAGGTACACTGGGCTCTATATCTTAGGGCCCATTAGTACGGTACACTGGGCTCTATATCTTAGGCACCAATAGTACGTGACTGGGCTCTATTCTTAGGGCACCAATAGTAGTAGCACTGGCTCTATATCTTAGGCACCAATAGTATGTAACTGGGCTCTATATCTAGGGGCACCATAGATGTACCCTGGGCTCTATAATCTTAGGGTCACCATAGTACGTACTACTGGTCTATATCTTAGGGACCAATAGTATGTACACGGGCTCTATATCTTAGGGCACCATAGTACGTAGACTGGGCTCTATATCTAGGGCACACTAGTAACGTAGACCTGGGTCTCTATATCTTAGGGCACCAATATTACGTAACTGGGCCTATATCTTAGGGCACCAATAGTACGTAGACTGGGCTCATATCTTAGGGCACCAATGAGGTACGTAGACTGGGCTCATATCTTAGGGCACAATAGTTCGTAGACTGGGCTCCATATCTTAGGGCACCAATAGTACGTAGACTGGCTCCTATCTTAGGGCACCATAGTACTAGACCTGGGCTCCATATCTTAGGGCACCAATAGTACGTAGACTGGCTCCATATCTTAGGGCACAATAGTACGTAGACTGGGCTCCATATCTAGGGCACCAATAGTACGTAACTGGGCTCTATTTGCTATTAGAGACGCCCATTCTCTGCACATAGTAACGTAGACGCTCTTTAGGCATCTATGGCTATTTCAGGGCCCAATAGTACGTAGACTGGGCTCTTATCTAAGTGCACTAATAGTAGTATACTGGTGTCCATATCTTAGGGCACCAATAGTACGTACACTGGCTCTATATCTTAGGGGTACACAACTAGTAACGTAAGACCTAGGTGCTCTATATCTTAGGGCACCAATAGTATGTACACTGGGCTCTATATCTTGGGCACCAATAGTACGGTATACTGGGCTCTATATCTTAGGGCACCAATAGTACGTAGACTGGGCTCTATATCTTAGACACCAATAGTACGTAGACTGGGCTCTATATCTAGGGCCCCAAAAGTAGTCAGCTATCGGCAACATGTGTCTGCTCTATATCTTAGGGCACCAATAGTAATGTCACTGGGCCTCTATATCTTAGGGCACCAATAGTAGTACACGGGCTCTATTTCAGGGCACCAATAGTACGTAACGGGCTCTATTTCTTAGGGCACCAATAGTACGTAGACTGGGCTCTATATCTTAGGGCACCAATAGTACTACGACTGGGCTCTATATCTTAGGGCACCATAGTACGTAGACTGGGCTCCTCTTAGGGCACCAATAGTATAACTGGGCTCCATAATCTTAGGGCACCAATAGTACGTAGACTGGGCTCTATTGCTCGGGCAACCAATAGTACGTACTGAGCTCTATTTCTAAGGGCACTAATGTACTGTAGGACTGGGCGGGCTCCATATCTTAGGGCACCAATAGTACGTACACTGGGCCTCATATCTTAGGGCACCAATAGTAACTAACTGGCTCCATATCTTAGGGCACCAAGTACGTGTAGACTGGGGCTACAATCTTAGGGCACCAATAGTAGTACCACTGGGCTCTATATCGTAGGGCACCAAATAGTACGTAGACTGGGCTCCATATCTTAGGGCACCAATAGTAACATCTAGACTGAGGCTCCATATCTTAGGGCACACATAGTCCGTACACTGGGCTCCATATCTTAGGGCACCAATAGTTGAATAGACTGGGCTCCATATCTTTAGGGCACCAATAGTACGTCACTGTGGCTCTATATCTTGGGCACCAATAGTACGTACACTGGGCTCCATATCTTATGGGCACCATAGTAGGTCATACTGGGCACATAAATCTCTAGGGCACCAATAGTAGTACACTGGGCCTATATCTTAGGGGCACCAATAGTACGTAGACTGGGGGCTCCATATCTATGGCCCACAATAGTACGTAGACTGGTGCTCCATATCTTAGGGCACCAATAGTACGTAGCTGGCTCTTATATCTTAGGGCACCAATAGTACGTAGACCTGGGCTCCATATCTTAGGCACCAATAGTACGTAACTGGGCTCCATATCTTAGGCACCATAGTAACGTAGACTGGGCTCTATATCTTAGGGCGACCAATAGTACGTTAGCACTGGGCTCCTATCTTAGGGCACCAATAGTACGTACACTGGGCACTCATATCTTAGGGCCCCAATAGTACGTAACTGGCTCTATATCTTAGGGCACCATATACGTAGTACTGGGCTCCATATCTTAGGGCAACCATAGTATAGACATGGGCTCTATATCTTAGGCACCAATAGTACGTACGACTGGCTCTAGATCTTAGGGCACCAATAGTACTAGACGGGCTCATATCTTAGGGCACCAATAGTATGTACACTGGGCTCTATATCTTAGGGCACCAAGTACGTAGACTGGGCTCTATATCTTAGGGCAACCATAGTATGTACTGGGCTCTATATATCTTAGGGCACCAATAGTACGTACCTGGTCTATATCTTGGGCACCATGTACGTAGACTGGGCTCTATATCTTAGGGCACAATAGTACTTAGACTGGGCTCTATATCTTTAGGGCACCAATAGTATGTACCTGGGCTCTATATCTGTAGGGCACCAATAGTAGTAAGACCTGGGCTCCATATCTTAGGGCACCATAGTAGTACACTGGGCTCATATCTTAGGGCACCATAGTATAGTCACTGGGCTCTATATCTTAGGGCACCAATAGTACGTAACTGGGCTCTATATCTTAGGGCACCAATAGTACGTAGACTGGGCTCTATATCTTAGGGCACCATATAGTTACGTAGACTGGGCTCTATATCTTAGGGCACCAATAGTATGTACACTGGGCTCTATATCTTAGGGCACCAATAGTACTAGACTGGGCGTCTATATCTTAGGGCACCAATAGTACGTAGACGGGCTCCATATCTTAGGGCACCATAGTACGTAGACTGGGCTCCATATCTTAGGGCACCAATAGTACGTAGACTGGGCCTCTATATCTTAGGGCACAAATAGTATTAACGTGGGCTCATATTCTTAGGGCAACCAATAGTACGATACATGGGCTCTATATCTTAGGGCACCAATAGTACGTCAGACTGGCTCATATCTTGTGGCACCAATAGTACGAGACTGGGCCCTCTATATCTTTAGGGCACCAATATACGTAGACTGGGCTCTATATCTAGGGCACCAATAGTTAGACTGGGCTCTATCTAAGGGCACCAATAGTACGTAACTGGGCTCCATATCTTAGGGCACCAATAGTACGTACACTGGGCTCCTATAATCTTAGGGCACCAATAGTACGTAGACTGGGCTCTATTCTTAGGGCACCAATAGTATCGTACACTGGGCTCTATTCTAGGGCACCATATAAGTACTACGGGCTCATATCTAGGGCAACCTAGTACTAGCTGGGCTCTATATCTTAGGGCACCAATAGTACGTAGACTGGGCTCTATATCTCTAGGGCACCAATATGTATTACTACTGGGCTCTATATCTTAGGGCACCAATAGTATGTACACTGGCTATATCTTAGGGCACCAAAGTAGTAACGGCTCTATCTTAGGGCACCATAGTATTCACACTGGTCTATACTTAGGGCACCAATAGTACGTAGACTGGGCTCTATCTCCTTAGGGCCACCATAGTGACGTAACTGGGCCTCTATATATTAGGGCCACCATAGTACGTAACTGGGCCCATATCTTAGGGCACCAATAGTAACTTAGATTAGCTGGCTCCCATATCTTAGGGCCACCCAATAGTAGAGACTGGCTCCATATCTTAGGGCACCAATAGTACGTAGACTGGGCTCTATTCTTAGTGCACCAATATACTACACTGGGCTTCTATATCTAAGGGCACTAATAGTACGTAACTGGGCTCCATACTTGGCAACCAATAGTAACGTGACTGGGCTCTATATCTTAGGGCACCATATACGTAGACAACTGGGAACTCCATATCTTAGGGCACCAATGATACGTAGACTGGGCTCCATCTAAGCGGCACCAATATACGTAGACTGGGCTCTATATCTTAGGGCACCAAGTACGTAGACTGGGCTCACATATCTTAGGCACCAATAGTACGTAGACTGGGCTCCATATCTTAGGGCACCAATAGTACGTAGACTGGGCCCTCAATAGTCTAGGGCACCAATAGTACGTCACCACTTGGGCTCTCATACTAGGGCACAATAGTACGTAGACTGGGCTCCATATTAGGGCACCATAGTAAGTTAGACTGGCTCCTATCTTAGGGCACCAATAGTACGTACACTGGGCCCTACCATATTTTAGGCACAATATAGGTAGCACTGGCTCCATATCTTAGGGCACCAATAGTACGTACGACTGGCTCTATATCTTAGGGGCACCATAGTACATAACTGCGTCCATATCTTAGGGCACCATAGTGTACGACTGGGCCTCCAGATCTTAGGGCACCCAAGATGTACTACACTGGGCTCTATCTCTTAGGGCACCAATAGTACGTAGACTGGGCTCCATATCTTAGGGCACCAATAGTAAACGTAGACTGAGCTCCATATCTTAGGGCACCAATAGTAACGACCTGGGCTCTAATTCTTAGTGCACCATATAGTATCACGGGCTCATATCTTAGGGCACCAATATCGTAGACTGGGCTCCATATCTTAGGGCCCAATAGCTAACGTATACTGGGCTCTGATATCTTAGGCACCAATAGTACGTAGACTGGGCTCCATATCTTAGGGCACGAATAGTACGTAACTGGGCCCATATCTTAGGGCACCAATAGTAAGGGCCAACTGGGCCCATATCGTAGGGCCCCAATAGTAACGTACGGCCCCATATCTAGGGCAAACCAATTAGTACGTAGACTGGGACTCCAATATCTAGGGCACCAATAGTCACGTACACTCAGGTACGTACACTGGGCCCATACTTAGGGCAACCAATAGTAGTGCACTGGGCTCCATATCTTAGGGCACCAATAGTAACGTAGACTGGGCTCTATAATCTTAGGCAACCAATAGTACATAGACTTGAGCTCCATATCTTAGGGCCCAGAGCCAGTAGCCTGGCTCCATATCGTAGGCCCAAGATACGTACACTGGGCCCATATCTTAGGGCCACCAATAGTACGTAGACATGGGCTCCTATCTTAGGGCACCATAGTACGTAGACTGAGCTCATATCTTATGGGCACCATAGTACATAGACTGGCTCCATATCTTAGGGCACCATAGTACGTACCTGGGCTCTCATATCTTAAGGGGGCACAATAGTATGGTACAACTGGGCATCTCATATCTTCTGTAGGGCACCAATAGTACGTAGACTGGCTTCCATATCTTGGGCAACCAATGTACGTAGACTGGGCTCCTAATCTTAGGGCACCAATAGTACCTTAGCTGGGCTCCTATCTTAGGGCACCAATAGTACGTAGACTGGGCTCCATATCTTCGGGCACCAATAGTACGTAGACTGGGCTCCATATCTTAGGGGCACCAATAGTACGTAGACTGGGCTCTCATATCTTCAAGGGCACCCAATAGTACTTAGACTGGGCGCCATAGATCTGGGCACCAATAGTACGTACCTGGGCACTCATATCTTAGGGCAACCAATAGTAACGTGCACTGGCTCCATATCTTAGGGCACCAATAGTAACGTAGACTGGGCTCCATAATCTTAGGGCACCAATAGTACGTATACTGGAGTCCATATCTTAGGCACCAATATCGTACGACTGGGCTCTTATCTTAGGGAACCAATAGTAAGTGCACTGGGCTCCATATCTTAGGGCACCAATAGTACGTAGACTGGGCTCATCATCTTAGGGCACCAATAGTACGTAGACTTGGCTCCAATCTTAGGGCACCAAGTAGTAACGTAGACTGGGCTCCATAGTCGTAGGAAGGTCACCAATCGTAGTACTGTACACTGGGCTCCATATCTTGAGTGCAACCAATAGTACGTAGACTGGGCTCCATATCTTAGGGCACCAATAGTACTAGACTGGCTCCATATCTTGGCAACCAATAGTACCAATGTATACTGGGCTCCATATCTTAGGGCACAATAGTACGTAGACTGGGCTCTATCCTTGGGCACCAATAGTAGTAGACTGTGGCTCTATCATCTTAGGGCACCAATAGTACGTAGACTGGACTCTATATCTTGGGCACCAATAGTAATTGCATGGGCTCCTATCTTAGGGCACCAATATTACGTGACGGCTCCATATCTTAGGGCACCAATAACGTAGACTGGGCTCATATCTAGGGTCCCAATGTACGTAGACTGGGCCTCCATATCTTAGGGCACCAAATAGTACGTCACTGGGCTCCTATCTGAGGGCAACTATAGTATCGTAGTACCTGGGCTCCATACTTAGGGCACCAATATACTAGACTGGGCTCATATCTTAGGGCACCAATAGTCGTAGACTGGCTCTATATCTTAGGGACCAAGAGTACGTCACTGGGCTCTATATCTTAGGGCACCAATAGTACTGACTGGGCTCTATATCTTAGGGCACCAATAGTACGTACACTGGGCTCCATATCTTAGGGCACCAATAGTACTAGACTGGGCTCTATATCTTTAGGGCACCATATACAATAGACTGGCTCCATATCTTAGGCACCAATATATACTGGGCTCATATCTTGGGCCATAGTACTACACTGGGCCATATCTTAGGGCACCATCTTAATACTGGGCTCCATAGCTTAGGGCACCAATAGTACGTAGACTGGGCTCTCATATCTTAGGGCAACCAATAGTACGTACACTGGGCTCCATATCTTAGGGCACCAATGTACGTAGACTGGGCTCCATAATCTTAGGCACCAATAGTACGTGTACTGGGCTCCATATCTTACGGGCACCAATGTACGTAGCACTGGCTCCATATCTTAGGGCACGCAATAGTAACTAGACCTGGGCTCCATATCTTAGAGGCACCAATAGTACGTCCACTGCTCTCTATCTTAGTGCACCAATAGTATAGAACTGGGGCTCTATATCTTAGGGAACCAATAGTACGTACACTGGGCTCCATATCTTTAGGGCACCAATAGTACGTACACTGGGCTCTATATCTTAGGGCCCAATAGTACGTAACTGGGCTCCATATCTTAGCACCAATAGTACTAGACTGGGACTCTATATCTTAGGGCACCAATGTACGTCACTGGGCTCTATATCTTAGGCACCAATGTACGTACTGGGCTCCATATCTTAGGGCACCGAATAGTCGTAGACTGGGGCTCTATCTCTTAGGGCACCAATAGTAGTAGCACTGGGCTCCATATCTTAGGGCACCAATAGTACATAGACTCTGGGCTCTATAGCTAGGGCAACCAATAGTACGTACACTGGGCTCCTAATCTTAGGGGCACCAATAGTACTAGTACTGGGCCTTTCAATTATCTAGGGCACACTAGCACGTATCACTGGCTCCATATCTTAGGCACAATAGTATGAGCACTGGGCTCTAATCTTAGGGCACTCATAGTATCGGATACTGGGGCTCTATATCTTAGGGCACCAATATACTCCACTGGCTCCATATCTTAGGGCACCTATAGTACGTCAGACCTGGCTCTCATATCTAGGGCACCAATAGTACGTACACTGGGCTACATATCTTAGGGCACCAATAGTACGTAGCACTGGGGCTCCATATCTTAGGGCACCAATAGTAACCACGTGCACTGGGCTCCATATCTTAGGCACCACTAAATACGTGCACCTGGCTCTATAAAATTTCTTAGGGCCCATATCAACTACACTGGGCTCCATATCTTAGAGCACCAATAGTACGGGCACTCCTGGGGCTCTATATCTTAGGGCACCAATAGTACGTAGACTGGGCTCCATATCTTAGGGCACCACTATTAACGTAACACTGGCTCCATATCTTAGGAGCACCAATAGTACGTCACTGGGCCCATATCTTAGGGCACCAATAGTACGTACACTGGCTCCATATCTTAGGGCACCAATAGTACGTACACTGGGCTCCTATATCTTAGGGCACCAATAGTAACGTACACTGGGCTCTATATCTTAGGGGCACCAATAGCGTACCACACTGGGCTCCATATCTAAGGCACCAATCCGTACTAGACTGGGCTCTATATCTTAGGCACCCATATAGTACATGGGCTCCATATCTAGGGAACAATAGTACTAGGCTCTGGGCTCCTTATCTTAGGGAACAATAGTACGTACACTGGGCTCCATATCTTAGGGCACCTAATAGTACTGTGCACTGGTCGCTCATATCTAGGGCCCCAATACGTAACATACTCTGGGCTCCATACCTTAGGGCACCAATAGTACGTAAGCACTGGCTCCGATATCTTAGACACCAATAGTATTGCACTGGGCTCAATATCTTGGGCACAATAGTAGTAGCACTGGGCTCCATATCTTAGGGCACCAATAGACGTTAACTGGGCTCCATATCTTAGGGCACCAATAGTACGTACACTGGGCTTCCATATCTTAGGCACCAATAACATAGACTGGCTCATATCTAGGGCACCAATGAGCGTCGACTTGGGATCCCAATATCTTATGGCACCAATAGTACGTAACTGGGCTCCATATATCTTAGGGCACCATAGTACGTACTACTGGACTCGTATCTTAGGGCACCAATGTTGTACACTGGGCTCCTATCTTAGGCACCAATGTACGCAGACTTGGCTTCATATCTTAGGCACCAATTAGGTCACCGGGCTCCATATCTAGGGCACCAATAGTAACGTACACGGACTCCTTAACTTAGGGCACACCATAGTACGTAGACTGGGCTATACTTAGGGCACCAATATACGTAACTGGCTCATATCTTAGGGACCAATATACGTGACTGGGCTCTATTCTTAGGGCACCAATAGTACGTCACTGGGCTCTATATCTTAGGGCACCAATAGTTACGTAGACTGGACTCCATATCTTAGGCCCAATAGTTACGTAGACTGGCTCTACATCTTAGGGCACCAATAGTACGTAACTGGTGCTCCATATCTTAGGCACCAAGTACGAGACTGGGCTCTCATATCTTAGGCACCAATATACTAGACTGGGCTCATACTAAGGGCACCATAGTACGTAAACTGGGCTCATATCTTAGGGCAACCAAGAGTATGTAGCACTGGCTCATATCTAGGGAACCATAGTACGAGACTGGGCTCTATTCTTAGGGCACCAATAGTAAGTGCACTGGGCTCCATATCTTAGGCACAATTACGTAGACTGGGCCTCCATATCTAGTGACCAATAGTACGTGACTGGGCTCCATATCTTAGGGACAATAGTACGGACTGGGCTCTAATCTTAGGGCCCCAATAGTACGTCATCTGGGCTTCACATATCTCTTAGGGCCACCAATAGTACGTAGCTGGGCTCCAATATCTTAGGGCAACCATAGTACGTGACCTGGCTCCATATCTTAGGGCACAATACGTGCACGGCTCATATTCTAGGGCCCAATAGTACGTGCACTGGGCTCATATCTAGGGCACCAATAGTACGTGCACTGGGCTCATATCTTAGGGCAACCAATAGTACGTATACTGGCTCATACTTAGGGCCCAATCATACGTATACTGGCTCTATATCTAGGGCACCCAATAGTACAGTAGACTGGCTCCATACTATAGGGCACACAGACATACGTAGACTGGGCTCCATATCTTAGGCACCAATAGTACGTAGCACTGGGCTCCATATCTTAGGGCACCAATAGTACTAGTACTGGCTCCATATCTTAGGGCACCAATAGTACGTAGACTGGCTCCATATCTTAGGGCACCAATAGTACGTCGACTCGGGCTCCATATCTTAGGGCCCAATAGTACGTAGACTGGGCTCCATATCTTAGGCACATAGTACGTAACGGTCTCCATATCTTAGGCACACCAATAGTCGTAGACTGAGGCTCCATATGCTTATGGGCACCAATAGTACATAACTTGGCTCCATATCTATTGCACCAATAGTTAACGTACACCTGGTTCTCTATATCTTAGGGCACCATAGTTACTGTAGACCTGGGCTCTATATCTTAGGACCCAATAGTACGTAGAACTGGGCTCTATATCTTAGGCACCAATAGTAACGTAACTCGGGACTCTATGTCTTAGGTCACCAATAGTACGTAGCAGTGGACTCCTATATCTTAGGGCCCAATAGTTGCCATAGGAAAAAACTGGGCTCATATCTTAGGGCACCAATAGTACGTAACTGGGCTCCTATATCTTAGGGCACCAATAGTACGTGAGTGGCTCAATCTAGGGCACATAGTACGTAGACTGGGCCTATCTTAGGCACCAATAGTACGTAGACTGGGCTCCATATCTTAGGGCACCAATAGTACGTAGACTGGGCTCTATCCTTAGGCCCAATAGTACGTAACTGGGCTCCATATCTTAGGGCACCAATAGTACGTAGACTGGGCTCATATCTTAGGCACCAATAGTAAGAACTGGCTCTATATCTTAGGCCCTAAAGTATGGAAGACTGGGCGCTATATCTTAGGGCAACTAAGTATGGAGACTGGGCTCATATCTTAGGGCACCAATGTACGATACAACTGGGCCTCCATATCTTAGGGACACCATAGTACGTAGACTGGGCTCTATATCTTAGGGCACCATAGTACGTAGCACTGGGCTCAATATCTTAGGGCACCAATATACGTAGCTGGGTCCTATATCTTAGGGCACCAATGTACGTGCCCTGGGGTCTCCATATCTTAGGCACCAATATACGTCACTGGGCTCTATATCTTAGCACCATAGTACGTAGCACTGGGCTCCATATCTTAGGCACCAATATACGTAGACTGGCTCTATACTTAGGGCACACATAGTACGTACACTGGGCTCCATAATCTTAGGGCACCAATAGTACGTAGCACTGGTCTCCATATCTAGGGCAACCATAATACGATACGCTGGGCTCCATATATAGGGACAAATAGTACGTACACTGGGCTCCCATATCTAGGGCACCAATAGTACGTCGCACTGGGTCCATATCTATGGCACCAATACTACTCTGGCTCCATACCTAGGGCTCACCACTAGTACGTACACTGGCTCCATAATCTTAGACACCAATAGTATTTGCACGGGCTCACATCTTAGGGCACAATAGTCAGTACACTGGGCTCCATATCTCATAGGGCAACCAATAGTACTTAACTGGGCTCCATATCTTAGGCCCCATAGTACGTAACACGGGCTCCATATCTGTCCACCAATAGACAGCACTGCTCCATATCTTAGGGCACCAATAGTACGTACACTGGGTTCCATATCTAGGCACCAATATACGTAACTGGGCTCATACTTAGGGCACCAATAGTACGTACTGCTCTATATCTCGGGCACCAATAGTTCGTAACCTGGCTCCATATTAGGGCACCAAAGTACGACACTGGGCTTTTCATATCTTGGCACCAATGTAAGTACCCTGGCTCCATATCTTAGGGAACCAATAGTACTGTACCTGACTCCATATCTTAGGGCACCAATAGTACTAGACTGGCTTTATCATAGGGCCCATAGTATAGACTGGCTCATATCTTAGGACCAATAGTAGAGACTGGGCTCTATATCTTAGGGCACCAATAGTACGTAACTGGGCTCTATATTTAGGCACCAATATGTACTAACTGGGCTCCTATCTATGGCACCAATGTACTTAACTGGTCTCTATCTTCAGGGCACCAATAGTACGTACACTGGGCTCCATATCTTAGGCACCAATAGTAGGCAGACTGGCTCCATATCTTATGGCACCATAGTAAGTGACACTGGGCTCTATATCTTAGGGCAACCAATAGTACGATACTGGCTCATATCTTAGGGCACCAATAGTTCGAGACTGGGCTCCATATCTTAGGGCACCAATAGTAACGCCCGACTGGGCTCCATATCTTAGGGCACCAATAGTACGTAACTGCTCCCTATCTTAGGGCACCAATAGTACGAAGACTGGGCTCCATATCTTAGGGCACATAGTACGTAGATACACTGGGCTTCTATACTTAAGGGCACATATTACGTAGACTGGGCTCTCATATCTAGGGCAACCACTGTAAGTTAGACTGTCTCTATTCTTAGGGCACAATAGTACGTGCCTGGGCTCCATATCTTAGGGCACCAATAGTACGTACACTGGGCTCTTATTCTTAGGGCCCAATAGTACGTGCTGGCTCTATTCTTGGGCACTATAGTACTTAGACTGGCTCTATATCTTAGGGCACCAATAGTACGTGCACTGGGCTTCATATCTTAGGGCACCAATAGTAAGGTAGACTGGGCTCCATATCTTAGGGCACCAATAGTAACGTCACTGGGTCTCCATATCTTAGGCACCAATAGTCACGTATGACTGGGCTCTATATCTTAGGGCACCAATAGTTACGTATCACTGGGCTAACTCTATCATTATAGGGGCACCAATAGTACGTTAGACTGGGTCCCATATCTTAGGGCACTCATAGTACGTGCACTGGGCTCCATAATCTTAGGCACCAATATACGGGCATGGGCTCTATATCTTAGGGCACCATAAGTACGTACACTGGGCTCCATATCTTAGGCACCAATATGTACGGCATGGCTCATATCTTAGGGCACCAATAGTACGTACACGGGCTCTATCTTTAGGGCACAATAGTACGTACCCTGGGCTCCATATCTTAGCACCAATAGTACGTAGCATGGGCTCCATATATCTTAGGCACCAATAGTACGTACACTGGGCTCTACATATCTAGGGCACCAATAGACGTAACTGGGCTCCATACTAAGGGCACCAATACGTCACGTAGACTGGGCGCTACCATATATTAGTGGCAACCAATAGTAGTGATCACTGGGCTCCATATCTTCAGGCAACCATATAAGTACACTGGGCTCCATATTATGGGACCAATAGTACGTACACTGGGCTCCATATCTTAGGGCACCAATAGTATGGCACTGGGCTTCCAATCTAGGCACCAATAGGAACATACTCTGGGCTCCATACTAGTTAGGGCACCAATAGTCGTACACTGGCTCCATATCTTAGGGCACCAATAGTAAGTGCACTGGGCCTCCATATCTTGGGAACTCAATAGTACGTAGCACGGGCACATATCTTAGGGCCCAATAGTACGTAGCACTGGGCTCCATATCCTTAGGGTACAATAGTACGTACACTGGGCTCATATCTTAGGTCGGTCACCAATAATAGACGTGCACTAGGCTCCATATCTTAGGGCACTAATAACGAAACTGGGTCCATAGCTTAGTGGCAACCAATAGTACGATAACTGGGCTCCATATCGTTAGGGCACCAATAGTACGTCCTGGGCTCTATATCTTAGGGCACCAATAGTACGCACTGGGCTCTCTATCTTAGGTGCAACCAATAGTACGGCACTGGGCTCTATATCTTAGGGCCCAATAGTAGTAGCACTGTGCTCATACTTAGGGCATCCAATAGTAACATAGCACTGAGGCACTCCATATCTTAGGGCACCAAGAGTACGTAGACTGTGGTCCATATCTTAGGGACCATACAGGGCTTAATTTGGGCACCAATAGTACGTAGACTGAGGCTCATTCTTAGGACTAATAGTACGTAGACTGAGCTCCATATCTTAGGCACCAATAGTACAGTAGACTGGGCTCTAATCTAGAGCACCAATAGTACGTAAGTGGCCTCGCATATCTTATGGCACCAATAGTATCGTAGACTGGGCTCTCATACTCTTAGGAGCCAAGACGTAGTAGACTGGGCTTCCATATTCTTAGAGGCACCAATTAGTAAGTGAACTGGGCTCCTATATCTTAGGGCACTCAATAGTACGTATAGACGCTGGCTCCATCTCTTAGGGCACCAATAGTACGTAGACTGGGGCTCATATATCTTAGGCGGACCAATATAGTCACGATGACTGGGTCTCATTATCTAGGGGCACCAATAGTACGTCCAGATGGGCTCATATATCTTAGGGCACCAATAGTACGTTAGCTGGCTCCATATCTTAGGGCAACCAAGTAAGTACGTAGACTGGGCTCCTATCGTTAGGGAGCACCAATGTACGGCAGACTGGGCATCATATCTTAGGGGACCAATAGTACGTGCAATGGGCATCTATATCTTAGGGCACCAATAGTACGTACACATGGGCTCATATTTAGGGCACATAGTACGTAGACTGGGCTCCATTATCGTAGGGCACCATAGAGTAGCACTGGCGTCATATCTTGGGCACCAAAGGATACGTATAGACTGAGCTCCATATCCTATCTTAGGGCACCACTAGTAGGCAGAGCACTGGCTCGATTTAGGGCACCAGTAGTACGTACAATGGGCTCCATATCTGGGCACAATAGTACGTAGACTGGGCTTATCGGCACAATATAGTCTGGGTCCTATGGGCACAAAACGGATGCCAATTAGGGCCAATTACGAGACTGGGCCTATTGGACCATAGTCGCGAGCTCACTATATCTTAGGGCACCAATAGTATGACTGGGCTCCATACTAGGGCCATAGTAGTAGGGATCACAGGCAACAATAGTATGTAGACTGGCTCTATATCTAGGGACACCAATAGTACGTGCACTGGGTCTCTATATCTTAGGGCACCAAATAGTACGTACGATGGGCCTCAATCTTAGGGACCCAAAGTACGTATTAGACTGGCTCCAATCTTAGGGCACCAATAGTAATAGAACTGGGCTCTATATCTTAGGGCACCAATATCGTACACTGGCTCCATATCTTAGGGCACCAATAAGTACGTAGCTGGGTCTATTCTTAGGGCCACCAATAGTACGTAAGACGCCAATTAGGCCACATGCCATGAGGGCTCCATATCTTAGGCACCAATTTTAGACGGCCTCATTTCAATGCACTAGACTGGCTCTATATCTTAGGGCACTCACTAGTACGTAACTGGGCTCGATCATCTTAGGGCAGTAATGAGTATGGAGAACTGGGCTCCATATCTTAGGGCACCAATAGTACTACTACTGGGCTCATATCTTAGGGCACCAATAGACCGAAGACTGGGCTCTATATTTAGGGCACCAATATGAACGTTAACAGGCATCAATATCTTAGGGCACCATAGTACGAGACTGGGGCCATATCTTAGGGCACCAATAGTACGTCACTGGGCCTCTATATCTTAAGGCACCAATAGTACGTGAGCACGTGGCTCTAATATCTAGGCACCAATAGACAGGCACGGGCTCTATATCTTAGGAGCACACAATAGTACGTGCACTTGAGTCTCTATCTTAGGGAACCAATAGTACGTACACTGGGCTCCATATGTTAGGCCCAATAGTTACGTACACACTGGGCTCTATATCTTAGGCACCAATAGACGTGCACTGGGCTCCATATATCTAGGGCACCAATTAGCGACCACTGGGCTCCATATCTTAGGGCAACCAATAGTACTACACTGGGCTCTATATCTGTAGTGCACCAATAGTACGTAACTGAGGCCCATATATAGCTTGGGCCACCAATGTACGTAGACGGGCTCACAATACTTAGGGCACCAATAGTAGCTACACTGGGCTTCATATCCTTAGGAACCCAATAGTTAGCGTAGACGGGCTCTATATCTTAGGGCTAAATATTAACGTACACGGGCTCATTATTTTAGGGCACCCAATGTATAGTACACTGGGCTCCATATCTTCGGGCACCCAATGTACAGTACATGGGCTCCTATACTTAGGGCACCAAAAGTACGTACTGTGCTACTAGGAAAGTTTACACATGATACATTAGGGCACAATAGTACGTACACGCGGCTCCATATCTTAGGGAACCATCGTTACGGTACATGGGCTCCATATCTATAGGGAATCAAATAGTACGTTACACTGGGCTCAATCGCTTGGCACCAATAGAAATGTCACTGGGCTCCATATCTCAGGCACCAATAGTACGTACATCTGGGACTCCTATCTTTATGGCACACAATAGTACGTACACTGTGCTCCATACTCTAGGAGCCAATAGTACTTCACTGGAGCTAATCATCTAGGGCACTCAATAGTTCGTAACTGGGCTCCATATCTAGCATACGAGATGGGGTATTGGGCACCAATAGTACGTACACTGGGCTCCATATCTTAGGCGGACCAAATAGTACGTACACTGGGCCTCCATTACTTGGTCACCAATAGTACATGCACTGAACTCCCAGATCTAAGGGCACCAATAGAAGTAGACGTGGGACCATATCTTAGTGGCACCAATAGTAGTAACTAGGCCTCAACTAGGTACATATCTGCGGTTATCTGCCACTTTAGTACGAGCTGGCTCTATATTTTAGGAGCACAATAGTAGTAGCTGCTTCGTAATCTATGCAAATAAGAGGACTGGTCTCTATACTTCGGCCACCAATAGTACGTCACTGGGCTCATATCTTAGGGGGAGCACCAATAGTACGAGACCTGGCTCCCATCTTAGGGCAACAATAGTACGTCACTGAGGCTTGCATATCTTAGGGCACCAATGTACTTAACTGGGCTCAATATCTTCGGCACAAATATACGCTAGACTGAGGCTCATATCTTAGGGACCAATATACGGATGCTATCTTAGCACCTAGTAATGGGTCCTATACTTAGGCACCAATAGTGACGAGACTGGTCGCCTATATCTTAGGGCACCAGAGTACGTAAGACTGGGCTCATATCTATGGCACCCATAGTAGTATACTGGGCTCCATATCTTAGAGCACCAATAGTAAGCTGCAACTGGGCTCATCTAGATAGTACGTTAGGGGGTCCACTAGGCCGTAGTAAGTACACTGGGGCCTACTATATCTTAGGGCACAATAGTACCGTGCAACTGGGCTCCATATCTTAGGCACCATAGTACGTAGACTGGGATCTAACTTAGGGCACCAATAGTACGTGCACTGGGCTCATATCTTAGCGGCACAATATACGTAACTGGGCTCTATAGTTAGGGCACCAAGTATACGTAGAACTGGGCTCCATGTCTTAGGGCACCAATAGTAGCGTAGACTGGCTCCATATCTTAGGGCACGCATAGTACGCACTGGCTCCTCATCTCTAGGGCACCAAGTACGTGCTGGTGCTCTATATCTTAGGGCACAAATAGTACGTACACTGGGCTCAATAACTTATGGGCACCAATAGTACGTAGACTGGGCTCTCATATCTGTAGGGCACCAATAGACGCAGTTGGGCTCCAGTATCTTAGGGCACCAAGTAGTACGTACAACGGGCTCTATATCTAGGGCACCAATCGTACGTAGGACTATGGCTCTATCTTAGGGCACCAATAGTAGACGTGACTGGGCTCATTCTTAGGGCACCTAATATACGTAGACTGGGCTCCATATCTTAGGGCACCAATAGGTACGTAGATGGCTCGAATATCTTAGGGCACCATAGTACGACACAATGGGCATCAATCTTGGGCACAATGTCGTGGACTAGCCATACTTAGGGCACCCAATTATAGGACGGGGTCTATATAGGCACATGTACGTGATGGCTCCTATATCTTTAGGGCACCAATAGTACGTAGCTAGGCATCATAGGGCCACCAATATTATGCCTTAATTAGGCACCCAATAGTACGTACTACTGGGATACTATATCTTGGGCACCAATATTACTGTACCGCTCAGATCTATACCTCTTAGGGACGGCTATTCTAGGGCACAGTAGTAGAACGTAGGGCTCAGTATCTTAGGGCACCAATAGTACGTAGAATGGGACTATATCTTAGGGCACCATAGTTACGTACACTGGGCATCATACTTAGGGCAACCAATAGTACGACTAACTGGCTCTATATCTTAGGGCACCATATAACGTACACACTGGGCTCTAATATCTGTAGGCACCAATAGTAGTACATGGCTCCATACTTAGGGCAACCAATAGTACGTAGACTAGGATCATATCTTAGGGCACCATAGTACGTAGGGCTGGCCTATATCTTAAGCCAGTAGTCACTGCTAATCGTAGGCACAGACGAAGGACTCATATCTTAGCGGCACCAATAGTACGTAGACTAGGCATCGATAATCTTAGGGCACCCATAGTACGTAGACTGGGCTCTATACTTTAGGCACCAATAGTACATACACGGGATCTATATCTAGGGCACCAATAGTACGTACACTGAGATCTATATCTAACCAATATACGAACTGGTCACAGGGCACAATAGTACGTGCTCCTCACAGGAACTTAGCGTCTGCTATATCTTAGGCACCAATAGTACGTAGCACTAGGCGCTATATCGTAGGCACTAATGTACGTAACTGGGGCCTCTACTATATTAGGGCACCAATAACGTAATGGGGCCTCTATCTTAGGGCACCAAGTAGTAACGTAGCACTCGGGCTTCTCTATCTAGGACCAATACGTAACGACTTGGGCTCTATATCTAAGGGCACCACTAGTACGTCACGTCGATTCTAGACAACATGCAGGGGGCGCTATATTTAGGCCCAATAGTAGCGTAGACTGAGGCTCATATTCTTAGGCACCAATAGTACGTAGGACTGGGCTATACTTAGGGACACCCAATAGTACGTACACTGGGCTCCATTCTTGGACACCAATATTACGTAGTGGGCTCTATACTAGGGCACCATAGTAAGTAGCTGGGCTCTATATTTGGACACCAATAGTCGTTAGCACTCGGGCTCCATATCTTAGGGCAACCAATAGTTAACTGCTACATATGTACACCATAGTCATGGCTCCATATCTTAAGGGCACCAAAAGTAGTGCACTTGGGCTCTATAGTCTTAGGGACCCAATAGTACTACACTGGGCCCATATATCTAGGGCACAAAGTTATCCGTAGACTGGCATCTATCTCTTAGGGCACCAATAGTACGTAACTGGAGCGTCTATATCCTAGGCACCAATAGTAAGTGATGGGCTCCATATCTTAGGGCACACCAATAGTGGACAGTACATTCTTGGCCTATGTAGTGAGGCTCATATCGTAGGCACCAATAGTACGTACACTGGGCTCATATCTCTAGGGCACCATAGTAAGCTTACACTGGGCTCTATATCTTAGGGCACTAATAGTACGTAGACTGGCTTATATCTTAGGACACTATATGTACGTATTGCTGGCTCATATCTTAGGGCACTCAATAGTAACGTACACTGGGCTCTAGATCTTAGGCACCCTAATAGTACGTTAGACTGGGCTCTATATCTTAGGGCACCAATAGTACGTATGTTGGGCTCTATACCTAGGGCACCAATAGTACGTACACTGGCTCATATACTTAGGACACAATAGTCGTAGACTGGGCTCGATATTCTTAGGACACCAATAGTAAGCATGGCTATATGCTTGGACATCTAATATACGAAGGGCTCATCAGGACAATACGTACAATCATTTTGAATACGTAGTAAACGGGCCATGGCCATCGTATACACTGGTCATTCGGCACCAATACCCCGTAGATAGAACTATTGCCATAGACTCTGGGCTCTTATCTTAGGAACAATACTAGCGCGCCATATTAGGCACATAGACGTAGAACTGGGCTCCATATCTTAGGTGCAACCAATTTACGAGGAGACTGGGTCTCTATATCTTAGGGCAACCATATACGTCCACTGGGTCCATTTGCCCATATCTGGTCACTGGCCAATTAGCAAAGTACTAACTGGGCTTCTATACTTAGGCACAATAGTACGTAGCACTGGGCTTTCAATGCTTAGTGGAACCAATAGTACGTACACTGGCTCCATATCTTAGGGCAACCACTAGTCACGAGACTAGGCAATCATATCTTAGGGCACCAATAGTACGTAACTGGGCTGCTATATATTAGGGCACCAATAGGACGTAGACTGGGCTCCATATCTTCTGGCACAATATAGGTAAGACTAGCAGTCAATCTTAGGCACCAATAAGTACGTAGACCTGGGCTCTATCTAGGGCACCAATAGTACGTACAACTGGGCTCCATATCTTAGGGCACCAATAGTACGTAACGGGCTATCTATATCTTAGGCACCAATTAATTACACTGAGATCTATATTTAGGGCCACAATATACGTTGCACTGGGCCTCTATCATCTTCGGGCAAACCAATAGTAACGTGCCTGGCTCTATATCTTAGGGCACCAATAGTACGTAGAACTGTGCCTTCAGGCCATTTCATGAAAATGAACGTACTATTGGTGCCCTAAGATATGGAGCCCAGTGTACGTACTATTGATGCCCTAAGATGTGGAGCCCAGTGCAAGTACTATTGGTGTCCTAAGATATGGAGCACAGTGTACGTACTATTGGTTTTTTTATTTTTCTTTCTACGTCTATTGTTGCCTAAGATATGGAGCCCAGTCTACGTACTATTGGTGCCCTAAGATATAGAGCCAGTGCCGTACTATTGGTGCCCTAAGATATGGAGCCCAGTCTACGTACTATTAGTGCCCTTAGAAATAGAGCCCAGTAAGTACTATTGGTGCCCTAAGAAATAGAGCCCAGTCTACGTACTATTGGTGCCCTAAGATATGGACCCAGTCTACGTACTATTGTGCCCTAAGATATGGAGCCCAGTCTACGTACTATTGGTGCCCTAAGATTATAGAGCCCAGTGTACGTACTATTGGTGCCCTAAATATATAGAGCCCAGTCTACGTACTATGGTGCCCAAGATATAGAGCCCAGTCTACGTACTATTGGTGCCCTAAGAGTATAGAGCCCAGTGTACATACTATTGGTGCCCTAAGATATAGCCAGTGTAATACTATTGGTTGCCCTAAGATATAGAGCCCGTACGTACTATGGTGCCCTAAGATATAGAGCCCAGTACTACTATTGGTGCCCTAAGATATAGAGCCCAGCTACTACTATGGTGCCTAAGTATAGAGCCCAGTCTACGTACTATTGGTGCCCCAAGATATAGAGCCCAGTCAGATATTACGTACTATTGGTGCCCCCTAAGATATGAGCCCAGGTACTACTAGTTGGTGCCCTAAGATAGAGCCCAGTCTACGTACTATTGGTGCCCTAAGATATAGAGCCCAGTGTACGTACTATTGGTGCCCTAGATATGGAGCCCAGTCTACGTACTATTGGTGCCCTTAGAAATGAGAGCCCAGTCTACGTACTATTGGTGCCCTAATAAATAGCGCCCCAGTTACGTACTATTGGTGCCCTAGATATGGAGCCCAGTCTACGTACTATTGGTGCCCTAAGATATGGAGCCCAGTCTACGTACTATTGGTTGCCCTAAGACTGATAGAGCCCAGTTACGTACTATTGGTGCCACAAGTATTGAGCCCAGTCTACGTACTATTGTGCCTAAGATATGGAGCCCAGTCTACGTACTATGGTGCCCTAAGTATGAGCCAGTCTACGTATCTATTGGTGCCCTAAGATATGGAGCCAGTCTACGTACTATTGGTGCCTAAGATATAGAGCCCAGTCTACGTACTATTGGTGCCCTAAGATATGAGAGCCCAGTGTACGTACTATTGGTGCCCTAAGATATGAAGCCCTCTACGTACTATTGGGTGCCCTAAGATATAGCCCAGTCTACGTACTATTGGTGCCCTAAGATATAGAGCCCAGTCTACGTACTATTGGTGCCCTAAGAATAGGCCCAGTGTACACTATGGTGCCTAAGATATAGAGCCCAGTGTACTACTATTGGTGCCTAAGATATAGAGCCAGGTACATACTATTGGTGCCCTAAGATATAGAGCCCAGTTGTACTACTATTGGTGCCCTAAGATAATAGGCCCAGTCTACGTACTATTGGTGCCCTAAGATATAGAGCCCAGTTACGTACTATTGGTGCCCTAAGATATAGAGCCAGTGTACGTACTATTGGTGCCCTAAGATATAGAGCCCAGTGTAATACTATTGGTGCCCTAAGATATAGAGCCCAGTCTACGTACATTGGTGCCCTAAGATATAGAGCCCAGTGTACGTACTATTGGTGCCTCAGATATGGAGCCAGTCTACGTACTATTGGTGCCCTAAGATATAGAGCCCAGTCTACGTACTATTGGTGCCCTAAGATATGAGCCCGTCTACGTACTATTGGTGCCCTAAGATATAGGAGCCCGTTACGTACTATTGGTGCCCTAGAGATAGAGCCCAGTGCTACGTACTATTGGTTGCCCTAAGATATGGTGCCCAGTGTACGTACTATTGGTGCCCTAAGATAGGAGCCAGTCTACGTACTATTGGTGCCCTAGATATAGAGCCCAGTCTACGTACTATTGGCCCTAAGATATGGAGCCCAGTCTACGTACTATGTGCCCTAAGATATGGAGCCCAGTCTACTATATGGTGCCCCTAGATATAGAGCCAGTCTACGTAATTGGTGCCCTAAGATATGGGGCCCAGTCTACGTACTATTGGTGCCCTAAGATTGGAGCCCAGTCTACAGTACTATTGGGGCCTAAGATATAGAGCCCAGTTACTACTATTGGTGCCCTAAGATTTAGGCCAGTCTACCTACTATTGGGCCCTAAGATATGGAGCCCAGTGTTACGTACTATTGGTGCCCTAAGATATAGAGCCCAGTGTACGTTACTATTGGTGCCTAAGATATGGAGCCCAGTCTAATATATTGGGCCCTAGAGATGAGCCCAGTGTACGTACTATGGTGCCCTAAGATATGGAGCCAGTCTACGTACTATTGGTGCCCTAAGATATGGAGCCCAGCTACGTACTATTGGTGCCCTAGATATAGAGCCCAGTGTACGTACTATTGGTGCCCTAAGATATGGAGCCAGTCTACGTACATATTGGTGCCCTAAGATATGAGCCCAGTCTACGTACTATTGGTGCCTAGATATAGAGCCCAGTCACGTACTATTGGTGCCCTAAGATATGGAGCCCAGTCTACGTACTATTGTGCCCTTAGAATAGAGCCCAGTCTACGTACTATGGTGCCCTAAGATAAATAGAGCCCAGTCTACGTACTATTGGTGCCCTAGATATGGAGCCAGTCTACGTACTATTGGTGCCCTAAGATATGGAGCCCAGTTACGTACTATTGGTGCCCTAAGATATAGAGCCCAGTGTACGTACTATTGGTGCTAGATATGAGCCCAGTCTACGTACTATTGGTGCCCTAAGATATGAGAGCCCAGTCTACGTACTATTGGTGCCCTAAGATATAGAGCCCAGGTACTACTATTGGTGCCCTAAGAATAGAGACCAGTGACATACTATTGGTGCCCTAAGATATAGAGGCCAGTGTACTACTATTGGTGCCCCTAAGATATAGAGCCCCGTGTACGTACTTTGGTGCCCAAGTATAGAGCCCCGTCTACGTACTATTGGTGCCTAGATATAGAGCCCAGTTACGTACTATTGGTGCCCTAAGATATGGAGCCCAGTTACGTACTATTGGTGCCCTAAGATTATGAGCCCAGTGTACTACTATTGGTGCCCAAGATATAGAGCCAGTCTACGTACTATTGGTGCCCTAAGATATAGAGCCCAGTGACGTACTATTGGTGCCCTAAGATATGGAGCCAGTCTACGTACTATTGTGCCTTAGAATAGAGCCCAGTCTACGTACTATTGGTGCCCTAAGAAATAGAGCCCAGTCTACGTACTATTGGTGCCCTAAGATATGGAGGGCCCAGTCTACGTACATTGGTGCCCTAAGATATGGAGCCCAGTCTAGTACTATTGGTGCCCTAAGTATAGAGCCAGTGTACGTACATTGGTGCCTAAGATATGGAGCCCAGTCTACGTACTATGTTGCCCTAACTATATGGAGCCCAGTCTACGTCTATTGGTGCCCTAAGTATGGAGCCCAGTTACGTACTATTGGTGCCCTAAGATATGGAGCCCAGTCTACGTACTATTGGTGCCCTAAGATATAGAGCCCAGTCTACGTACTATTGGTGCCCTAAGATATAGAGCCCAGTGTACTACTATGGTGCCTAAGTATAGAGCCCAGTGTACTACTATTGGTGCCCTAAGATATAGAGCCCAGTCTACGTACTATTGGTGCCCTAAGTATAGAGCCCAGTCTACGTACTATTGTGCCCTAAGATTAGAGCCCAGTTACGTACTATTGGTGCCTAAGATATAGAGCCCAGTGTACAGACTATTGGTGCCCAAGATATAGAGCCCAGTGTACATACTATTGGTGCCCTAAGATATAGAGCCAGTGTACATACTATTGGTGGCCCTAAGATATAGAGCCCAGTGTACTACTATTGGTGCCATAGATATAGAGCCCAGTTACGTACTCTTGGTGCCACTAGATATAGAGCCAGGTAACGTACTATGGTGCCCTAAGATATAAGCCCAGTGTACGTACTATTGGTGCCCTAAGATATAGAGCCAGTGTATACTATTGGTGCCCTAAGATATAGAGCCCAGTACGTACTCTTGGTGCCCTAAGATATAGAGCCAGTCTACGTAATATGGTGCCCTAAGATATGGAGCCCAGTGTACGTACTATGTGCCCTAGAATATGAGCCCAGTCTACGTACTATTGGTGCCCTAGATATAGAGCCCAGTCTACAGTAATATGGTGCCCTAAGATATGGAGCCCGTCTACGTACTATTGGTGCCCTAAGATATGGAGCCCAGTGCCGTACTATTGGTGCCCTAAGAATAGAGCCAGTCTACGTACTATTGGGTGCCCTAAGATATGAGCCAGTCTACGTACTATGTGCCCTAAGATATAGAGCCCAGTGTACGTACTATGGTGCCCTAAGATATGGAGGCCCAGTCTGACGTACTATTGGTGCCTAAGATATGAGCCCAGTCTACGATATGGTGCCTAAGAATGGAGCCAGTCTACGTACTATTGGTGCCCTAAGATATAGAGCCCAGTCTACGTTATGGTGCCCTAAGAATAGAGCCAGTCTACGTACTATTGGTCCCTAAGATATGATGCCTAGTCTACGTACTATTGGTGCCCTAAGATATGGAGCCGTCTACGTACTATTGGTGCCCTAAGATATGAGCCCAGTACGTACTATTGGTGCCCTAAGATATGGAGCCAGTGTACGTAGCTATTGGTGCCATAAGATATGAAGCCCAGTCTGCGTACTATTGGTGCCCTAGAGTAGGAGCCCAGTGTACGACTATTGGTGCCCTAAGATATAGAGTCCAGTGTACGTACTATGGTGCCCTAAGATGGAGCCCAGTGTACGTACTATTGGTGCCTAAGATATGGACCCAGTACGTTCTATTGGTGCCTAAGATATGAGCCAGTGCATGTGCTATTGTGCAAGATAGGAGCCCAGTGGTACGTAATATTGGTGCCCTAAGATATGGAGCCCAGTGTACGTACTATTGGTGCCCTAAGATATGGAGCCCAGTGTACGTACTATTGATGCCCTAAGATTGGAGCCCAGTGCAAATACTATTGGTGTCCTAAGATATGGAGACCAGTCGTACTATTGGTGCCCTAAGGTATGGAGCCAGAGATAGTACTATTGGTGCCCTAGATATGGAGCCCGTGCACTACTATTGGTGCCCTAGATATAGGAGCCCAGTGTACGTAACTATTTGTCCCTAGATATATGAGCCCAGTGACCTAACTAGTGTTGCCCTAGATATGGAGCCCAGTGCTACCTACTATTGGTGCCCTAAATATGAGCCCAGTGACGTACTTTTGGTGCCCTAGAATAGAGCCCAGTGTACGTACTATTGGTGCCCTAAGATATGGAGCCCAGCGTACGTACTATTGGTGCCCTAAGATATAGAGCCAGGTACGTACTATTGGTGCCCTAAGAATAGAGCCCAGTCTACGTACTATTGTGTGCCTAAGATATGGACCAGGAGCACTATGTATGGTGCCCTAAGTATGGAGCCAGTCTACGTACTATGGTGCCCTAAGATATAGAGCCCGTCTACGTACTATTGGTGCCTAAGATATGAGCCCAGTCTACGTACGATTGGTGCCCTAGATCTAAGAGCCCAGTGTAGTACTATTGGTCCTCAAGATATAGAGCCCGTGCTACGACTATTGGTGCCCAAGATTTAGCCCCTGGCCCACGTGTATTCAGGTGCCCTAAGATATGAGCCCAGTCTACGTACTATTGGTGCCCTAAGATATAGAGCCAGCTGTCACAGACACTGTGTAGTGCCGCTGCCAAGCTATAGATCAGTTACGCCATCGTCTCTATTGGTGCCTAAGATATAGATCCCAGTTGTACGTACTATTGGTGCCCTAAGTATAGAGCCCCGTGTACGTACTATTGTGTGCCTAAGATATAGAGCCAGTCTAGTTACTATTGGTGCCCTAAGATATGATGCCTAGTCTACGTACTATTGGTGCCCTAAGATATGGAGCCCAGTCTAAGTACTATTGGTGCCCTAAGATATAGAGCCCAGTCTACGTACTATTGGTGCCCTAAGATATGGAGCCCAGTGTACGTACTATTGGTGCCCTAAGATATGGAGCCCAGTGTGTAAGTACTATTGGTGCCCTAAGATATAGAGCCCAGTCTACGTACTATTGGTGCCCTAAGATATGGAGCCCAGTTACGTACTATTGGTGCCCTAAGATATAGAGCCCAGTCTACGTACTATTGGTCCCTAAGATATGGAGCCCAGTGTACGACTATTGGTGCCCTAGATATGAGACCCAGTCTACCTACTATTGGTGCCCTAAGATATGGAGCCCAGTCTACGACTATTGGTGCCCTAAGATATAGAGCCCAGTCTACGTACTATTGGTGCCTAAGTATAGAGCCCAGTGCACGTACTATTGGTGCCCTAAGATATAGAGCCCAGTTACGTACTATTGGTGCCCTAGATATGGAGCCCAGTGCACGTACTATTGGTGCCCTAAGATATAGAGCCAGTCTAAGTACTATTGGTGCCCTAAGATATGGAGCCCAGTCTACGTACTATTAGTGCCCTAAGATATAGAGCCGCCCAGTACGTACTACTGGTGCCCTAAGATATGGAGCCCAGTCTGCGTACTATTGGTGCCCTAAGATATGGAGCCCAGTATACGTACTATTGGTGCCCTAAGATATGGAGCCCAGTCTGCGTACTATTGGTGCCCTAAGATATGGAGCCCAGTCTGCGTACTATTGGTGCCCTAAGATATGGAGCCCAGTGTACGTACTATTGGTGCCCTAAAATATAGAGCCAGCACTTATTGTGCCCTAAGATATGGAGCCCAGTCTCGTACTATTTGTGCTCTAAGATAGGAGCCCTGTACGTACTATTGGTGCCCTAAGATATAGACCCAGGCAGTACTATTGGTGCCTAAGATATAGAGCCCAGTCTACGTACTATTGGTGCCAAGATATGGAGCCCAGTGCTACGTACTATGGTGCCTAAGATATGAGCCCAGTCTAGTAACTATTGGTGCCCTAAGATATGGAGCCAGTTACGTACTATTGTGCCCTAAGATATAGAGCCCAGTGTACGTACTATGGGGCCCTAAGATATGGAGCCCAGTCTATCGTACTATTGGTGCCTAAGATATGGAAGCCACAGTCTACGTACTATGGTGCCATAAGATATGGAGCCCAGTCTACGTACTATTGGTGCCCTAAGATATAGAGCCCAGTTACGTACTATTGGTGCCCTAAGATATAGAGGCCCACAGTCTACGTACTATTGGACCCATAAGATATGAGCCTAGTCTACGTTACTATTGGTGCCCTAAGATATGGAGCCCAGTCTACGTACTATTGGTGCCCTAAGATATGGAGTCCAGTGTACGTACTATTGGTGCCCTAAGATATGGAGCCCAGGGTACGTACTATTGGTGCCATAAGATATGAGCCCAGTTGCGTACTATGGTGCCTAAGATATGGAGCCCAGTGTACGACTATTGGTGCCCTAAGATATAGAGCCAGTGTACGTACTATTGGTGCCCTAAGATATGGAGCCCAGTACGTACTATTGGTGCCTAAGATATGGACCCATGAGGTACTTCTATTGGTGCCCTAAGATATGGAGCCTAGTGCATGTGCTATTGGTGACCGAAGATATGGAGCCCAGTGTACGTATATTGGTTGCCCTAAGATATGGAGCCCAGTGTACGTACTATTGGTGCCCTAAGATATGGAGCCAGTGTACGTACTATTGTGCCCTAAGATTGGAGCCCAGTGCAATACTATTGGTGTCCTAAGATATGGAGCACAGTGTACGTACTATTGGTGCCCTAAGTATGGAGCCCAGAGTGTACTATTGGTGCCCTGATATGGAGCCCAGTGCACATACTATTGGTGCCCTAAGATATGAGCCCAGTGTACGTACTATTTGTCCCAGATATGGAGCCCAGTGTACTACTATTGGTTCCCTGAAGATATGGAGCCAGTGTACGTACTATTGGTGCCCTAAATATGGAGCCCAGTTACGTACTATTGGGTGCCCTAGATATGGAGCCCAGTGTACGTACTATTGGTGCCCTAAGAATGAGAGCCCAGTGTACGTACTATTGTGCCCTAAGATATGGAGCCCAGTGCACGTACTATGGTGTCCTAAGATATGGAGCCCAGTGTACGTAAATTGGGCCCTAAGATATGGAGCCCAGTGTACGTTATTGGTGCCCTAGAATAGAGCCCAGTGCACGTACTATTGTGTCCTAAGATATGGAGCCCAGTGTAAGTTCTATTGTGCCCTAAGATATAGAGCCCAGTGCCCACGTTATTATTGGTGCCTAAGATATGGAGCCCAGTGACGTACTATTGGTGCCTAAGATATGACCCAGTCTAGTACTATTGGTTGCCCTAAGTATGATAGAGCCAGTGACGTACTATTGGTGCCCTAAGATATAGAGCCCAGTCTACGTACTATTGGTGCCTAAGATATGAGCCCAGTGTACGTACTATTGGTGCCCTAAGATATGGAAGCCCAGTCTACCTACTATTGGTTGCCCTAAGATATGGAGCCCAGTCTACGTACTATTGGTGCCCTAAGATATAGAGCCAGTCCGTTACGTACTATTGGTGCCCTAAGATATAGAGCCCAGTGCACGTACTATTGGTGCCCTAAGATATAGATATAGAGCCCAGTCTACGTACTATTGTGCCCTAAGATATGGACCAGTGCACGAACTATGGTGCCCTAAATAGAGCCCAGTGCACTTACTATTGGTGCCCTAAGATTGGAGCCCAGTCTACGTACTATTGGTGCCCTAAGATTAGAGCCCAGTACGTACTTATGGTGGCCCTAAGATATGGAGCCCAGTCTCGTACTATTGGTGCCTAAGTATGGAGCCAGTTACGTACTATTGGTGCCCTAAATATGGAGCCCAGTCTGCGTACTATTGGTGCCCTAGAGATATGGAGCCCAGTCGCCTACTATTGTTGCCCTAAGATATGGAGCCCAGTTACGTACTATTGGTGCCCTAAGATATAGAGCCCAGTGCTTACTATTGGTGCCCTAAGATATGGAGCCCAGTCGACGTACTATTGGTGCCCTAAGATATGGAGCCCAGTTACGTACTATTGGTGCCCTAAGATAGAGACCCAGTTACGTACTATTGGTGCCCTAAGATATGAGCCCAGTCTACGTAATTGGTGCCCTAAGATATAGAGCCCAGTCTACGTACTATGGTGCCCTAAGTATAGAGCCCAGTCTACGTACTATTGGTGCCCTAAGATATGAGCCCAGTCTACGTACTATTGGTGCCCTATGATATGGAGCCCAGTCACGTACTATTGGTGCCCTAAGATATGGAGCCAGTGTACGTACTATTGGTGCCCTAAGATATGGAGCCAGTGTACTTACTATGGTGCCTAAGATATGAGCCCAGTATCGTACACTATTGGTGCCCTAAGTATGGAGCCCAGTTACGAACTATTGGTGCCCTAAGATATAGAGTCAGTAGTACGGTACTATTGGTGCCCTAGATATGGAGCCCAGTGTACGTATATTGGTGCCATAAGATATGGATCCCAGTGTACGTTACTATTGGTGCCCTAAGATATGAGCATAGTGCTGTGACTATTGGTGACGAAGATATGGAGCCCAGTACGTACTATTGGTGCCCTAAGATATGGAGCCCAGTGCTACGTACTATTGGTGCCCTAAGATATGGAGCCCAGGTACGTACTATTGTGCCCTAGATATGGAGCCCAGTGCAGTACTATTGGTGTCCCTAAGATATGGAGCCAGTGTACGTACTATTGGTGCCTAAGGTATGGAGCCCAGAGTATGTACTATTGGTCCCTGAGATATGGAGCCAGTGCACGTACTATTGGTGCCCTAGATATGAGCCCAGTGTACGTACTATTTGTTCCCTGATATATGGAGCCCAGTGTATTTACTATTGGTTCCCTGAGATATGGAGCCCAGTGTACGTACTATTGGTGCCCTAAGATATGGAGCCCAGTGTACGTACTATTGGTGCCTAAGATATAGAGCCCAGTGCAAGTACTATGGTGGTCCCTAAGATATGGAGCCCAGTGTACGTACTATTGGTGCCCTAAGATATAGAGCCCGTGCACGTATTATTGGTGCCTAAGATATGGAGCCCAGTGCTACGTACTATTGGTGCCCTAAGATATGACCCAGTCTACGTACTATTGGTGCCCTAAGATAGTAGCCCAGTGTACGTACTATTGGTGCCTAGATATAAAGCCCGTCTACGTACTATAGGTGCCCTAAGATATGGAGCCAGTGTATGTACTATTGGTGCCCTAAGATATAGAGCCCAGTTCTCCAGTACTATTAGTGCCCTAAGATATAGAGCCCAGTATCCAGACTATTAGTGCCTAGATTAGGAGCCACGTCTCGTGACTATTGGTGCCCTAAGATATAGAGCCCAGTCTACGTACTATTGGTGCCCTAGATATGGAGCCCAGTGTACGTACTATTGGTGCCCTAAGAATATAGAGCCCAGTCTACGTACTATGGTGCCCTAAGATATGGAGCCCAGTCTACGTTATGGTGCCCTAAAATAGAGCCCGTCTACGTACTATGGGCCCTAAGATATAGAGCCCAGCCTACGTACTATTGGTGCCCTAAGATATGGAGCCCAGTGTACGTACTATTGGTGCCCTAAGATTATAGAGCCCAGTCTATCACTATTGGGCCCTAATATGGAGCCAGTCTACGTACTATTGGTGCCCTAAGATATAGAGCCCAGTACGTACTATGATGGTGCCTAAGAATAGAGCCCAGTCTACGTACTATTGGTCCCTAAGATATAGAGCCCAGTCTACATACTATTGGTGCCCTAAGATATAGAGCCCAGTGTACGTACTATTGGTGCCCTGATATGGAGCCCAGTTAGTACTATTGGTGCCCTAAGATATGGAGCTCAGTCTACGTACTATTGGTGCCCTAAGATATGGAGCCCAGTCTACGTACTATTGGTGCCCTAAGATATGGAGCCAGTCTACGATATTGGTGCCCTAAGATATGAGCCCAGTCTACGACTATGGTGCCCTAAGATATGGGCCCAGTCTACGTACTATTGGTGCCCTAAGATATGGAGCCCAGTCTACGTACTATTGGTGCCCTAAGATATGGAGCCCAGTGTACGTACTATTGGTGCCCTAAGATATGGAGCCCAGTCTACGTACTCTTGGTGCCCTAAGATATGGAGCTCAGTCTATGTACTATTGGTGCCCTAAGATATAGAGCCCAGTCTACGTACTATTGGTGCCCTAAGATATGGAGCCCAGTCTACGTACTATTGGTGCCCTAAGATATCGAGCCCAGTGCACGTACTATTGGTGCCCTAAGATATAGAGCCCAGTGCACGTACTATTGGTTCCCTAAGATATAGAGCCCAGTGCACGTACTATTGGTGCCCTAAGATATGGAGCCCAGTCTACGTACTATTGGTGCCCTAAGATATGGAGCCCAGTCTACGTACTATTAGTGCCCTAAGATAGGAGCCCAGTGCACGTACTATTGGTGCCCTAAGATATAGAGCCCAGTCTGCGTACTATTGTTACCCTAAGATATGGAGCCCAGTCTACGTACTATTGGTGCCCTAAGATATGGAGCCCAGTCTACTACTTTGGTGCCTAAGATATGGAGCCCAGTGCACACTATTGGTGCCCTAAGATATAGAGCCCAGTCTACGTACTATTGGTTCCCTAAGATATAGAGCCCAGTCTACTACTATTGGTGCCCTAAGAATAGAGCCCAGTGTACACTATTGGTGCCCTAAGATATGAGCCCAGTCTATGTACTATGGTGCCCTAAGATATGGAGCCCAGTCTCGTACTATTGGTGCTCTAAGATATGGAGCCCAGTGTACGTACTATTGGTGCCTAAGTGTAGAGACCAGTCTACGTACTATTGGTGCCATAAGATATGGAGCCAGTCTACTACTATTGGTGCCCTAAGATATAGAGCCCAGTCTACGTACTATTGGTGCCCTAAGATATAGAGCCCAGTTACGTACTATTGGTACCCTAAGATATGATGCAGTCTACGTACTATTGGTGCCCTAAGATATGGAGCCCAGTCTACGTACTATTGGTGCCCTAAGATATGGAGTCCAGTGTACGTACTATGGTGCCCTAAGATATGGAGCCCAGTGTACGTACTATTGGTGCCATAAGATATGAAGCCCAGTCTGCGTACTATTGGTGCCCTAAGATATGGAGCCCAGTTACGACTATTGGTGCCTAAGATATAGAGTCCAGTGTACGTACTATTGGTGCCCTAAGATATGGAGCCCAGTGACGTACTATGGTGCCTAAGATATGGATCCCAGTGTACGTTCTATGGTGCCCTAAGATATGGAGCCTAGTGCATGTGCTATTGGTGACGAAGATATGGAGCCCAGTGTACGTCATTGGCCCTAAGATATGGAGCCAGTGTACGTACTATTGGTGCCCTAAGATATGGAGCCCAGTGTACGTACTATTGATGCCCTAAGATGTGAGCCCAGTGCAAAACTATTGGTGTCCTAAGATATGGAGCCAGTGTACGTACTATTGGTGCCCTAAGGTATGGAGCCCAGAGTATGTACTATTGGTGCCCTGAGATATGGAGCCCAGTGCACATACTATTGGTGCCCTAAGATATGGAGCCCAGTGTACGTACTATTTGTCCATGATATATGGAGCCAAGGCAGTACTATTGTTCCCTGAGATATGGAGCCAGTGTACCTACTATTGGTGCCCTAAGATATAGAGCCCAGTCTACGTGCTATTGGGCCCTAGATATGGAGCCCATGTACGTACTATTGGTGCCCTAAGAATAGGCCCAGTGTACGTACTATTGGTGCCCTAGATATGGAGCCCAGTGTACGTACTATTGGTGCCCTAAGATATGGAGCCCAGTGTACGTACTATTGGTGCCTAAGATATGGAGCCCAGTGCACGTACTATTGGTGCCCTAAGATATGGAGCCCAGTGTACGTACTATTGGTGCCCTAAGATATGGAGCCCAGTGTACGTACTATTGGTGCCCTAAGATATAGAGCCCAGTGCACGTACTATTGGTGTCCTAAGATATGGAGCCCAGTGTACGTACTATTGGTGCCCTAAGATATAGAGCCCAGTGCACGTATTATTGGTGCCTTAAGATATGGAGCCCAGTGCACGTACTATTGGTGCCCTAAGATATGGACCCCAGTCTACGTACTATTGGTGCCCTAAGATATGTAGCCCAGTGTACGTACTATGGTGCCCTAAGATATGAGCCCAGTCTACGTACTATAGGTGCCCTAAGATATGGAGCCCAGTATGTAATTGGTGCCCTAAGATATAGAGCCCAGTCTCATACTATTAGTGCCCTAGATATAGAGCCCAGTCTCCATACTATTGTGCCCTAAGATATAGAGCCCAGTCTACGTGCTATGGTGCCCTAAGATATAGAGCCCAGTCTATTGTACTTGGTGCCCTAAGATTGGAGCCCAGTGACGTACTATTGGTGCCCTAAGATATAGAGCCCAGTCTATGTACTATTGGTGCCCTAAGATATGGAGCCCAGTCTACGTACTATTGGTTGCCCTAAGATATAGAGCCCAGTCTACTATATGGTGCCCTAAGATATAGAGCCCAGCTACGTACTATGGTGCCCTAGATATGGAGCCCAGTGTACGTACTATTGGTGCCCTAAGATATAGAGCCCAGTCTATGTACTATTGGTGCCCTAAGATATGGAGTCCAGTCTACGTACTATTGGTGCCCTAAGATATAGAGCCCAGTGTACGTACTATTGGTGCCCTAAGATATAGAGCCCAGTCTACGTACTATGGTCCCTAAGATATAGAGCCCAGTCTACTACTATGGTGGTGCCCTAAGATATAGAGCCCAGTGTACGTACTATTGGTGCCCTAAGATATGAGCCCGTCATGTACTATGGTGCCCTAAGATATGGAGCCAGTCTACGTACTATTGGTGCCCTAAGATATGGAGCCCAGGTCTACGACTATTGGTGCCCTAAGATTGGAGCCCAGTACGTACTATTGGTGCCCTAAGATATGGAGCCCAGTCTACGTACTATTGGTGCCCTAAGATATGGAGACCAGTCTACGTACTATTGGTGCCCTAAGATATGGAGCCCAGTCTACGTACTATTGTGCCCTAAGATATGGAGCCCAGTGTACGTACTATTGGTGCCCAAGATATGGAGCCCAGTCTACGTAGTCTTGGTGCCCTAAGATATGGAGCTCCAGTCTATGACTATTGGTGCCCTAAGATATAGAGCCCAGTCTACGTACTATTGGTGCCCTAAGATATGGAGCCCGTTACGTACTATTGGTGCCCTAAGATATGAGGCCCAGTGCACGTACTATTGGTGCCCTAAGATATGAGCCCAGTGCACGTACTATTGGTTCCCTAAGATATAGAGCCCAGTCACGTACTATTGGGTGCCCTAAGATATGAGAGCCCAGTCTACGTACTATTGGTGCCCTAAGATATGGAGCCCAGTCACGTACTATGTGCCCTAAGATAGAGGCCCAGTGACGTACTATTGGTGCCCTAAGATATAGAGCCCCAGTCTGCGTACTATTGTTACCCTATGTATGGAGCCCAGTCTACGTACTATGGTGCCCTAAGATAGGAGCCCAGTCTACGTACTTTGGTGCCCTAAGATATGGAGCCCAGTGCACTTACTATTGGTGGCCCTAAGATATAGAGCCCAGTCTACGTACTATTGGTTCCCTAAGATATAGAGCCCAGTCTACATACTATTGGTGCCCTAAGATATAGAGCCCAGTGTACGTACTATTGTGCCCTAAGATATGGAGCCCAGTCTATGTACTATTGGTGCCCTAAGATATGGAGCCAGTCTAGTACTATTGGTGCCCTAAGATATGGAGCCCAGTCTACGTACTATTGGTGCCCTAAGATATGGAGCCCAGTGTACGTACTCTTGGTGCCCTACGATATGGAGCCCAGTCTACGTACTCTTGGTGCCCTAAGATATGAGCCAGTCTATTACTATTGGTGCCTAAGAATAGAGCCAGTCTATACTATGGTGCCCTAAGATATGAGCCAGTGCATATATGGTGCCCTAAGATATGGGCCCATGTGTGTACTACTATTGGTGCCCTAAGATATGGACCCAGTCTACGTACTATTGGTGCCCTAAGATATGGCCCAGTCTACGTACTATTGGTGCCCTAAGATATGGAGCCCAGTGCACTACTATTGGTGCCCTAAGATATGGGCCCAGTACGTTACTATTGGTGCCCTAAGATATGGAGCCCAGTTACGTACTATTGGTGCCCTAAGATATAGAGCCCAGTGTACGTACTATTGGTGCCCTAAGATATGGAGCCCAGTCTACGTACTATTGGTGCCCTAAGATATGGAGCCCAGTCTACGTACTATTGTGCCCTAAGATATAGAGCCCAGTCTACGTACTATTGGTGCCCTAAGATATGAGCCCAGTCTACGTACATTGGTTGCCCTAAGATATGGAGCCCAGTCTACGTACTATTGGTGCCCTAAGATATAGAGCCCAGTGTACTTACTATTGGTGCCCTAAGAGATAGAGCCCAGTGTACGTACTATTGGTGCCCTAAGATATGGAGACCAGTCTAGTACTATTGGTGCCCTAAGATAGGGACAGTCTACGTACTATTGGTGCCCTAGCTATATGGGCCCAGTCTACGTACTATGGTGCCCTAAGATATGGAGCCCAGTGTACGTACTCTTGGTGCCCTACGATATGGAGCCCAGTCTACGTACTCTTGGTGCCCTAAGATATGGAGCTCAGTCTATGTACTATTGGTGCCCTAAGATATAGAGCCCAGTCTACGTACTATTGGTGCCTAAGATATGAGCCCAGTGCACTTACTATTGGTGCCCTAAGATATGGGCCCAGTGTACGTACTATTGGTGCCTAAGATATGGATCCCAGTCTACGTACTATTGGTGCCCTAAGATATGGAGCCCAGTCTACGTACTATTGGTGCCCTAAGATATGGAGCCCAGTGCACTTACTATTGGTGCCCTAAGATATGGTGCCCAGTGTACGTACTATTGGTGCCCTAAGATATGGAGCCCAGTCTAGTACTATTGGTGCCCTAAGATATAGAGCCCAGTCTACGTACTATTGGTGCCCTAAGATATGGAGCCCAGTCTACGTACTATTGGTGCCCTAAGATATAGAGCCCAGTCTACGTACTATTGGTGCCCTAAGATATAGAGCCCAGTCTACGTACTATTGGTGCCCTAAGATATGGAGCCCAGTCTACGTACTATTGGTGCCCTAAGATATGGAGCCCAGTCTACGTACTATTGGTGCCCTAAGATATAGAGCCCAGTGTACATACTATTGGTGCCCTAAGATTTAGAGCCCAGTCTACCTACTATTGGTGCCCTAAGATATGGAGCCCAGTGTACGTACTATTGGGGCCCTAAGATATAGAGCCCAGTGTACGTACTATTGGTGCCCTAAGATATGGAGCCCAGTCTACATACTATTGGTGCCCTAAGATATGGAGCCCAGTGTACGTACTATTGGTGCCCTAAGATATGGAGCTCAGTCTACGTACTATTGGTGCCCTAAGATATGGAGCCCAGTCTACGTACTATTGGTGCCCTACGATATAGAGCCCAGTGTACGTACTATTGGTGCCCTAAGATATTGAGCCCAGTCTACGTACTATTGGTGCCCTAAGATATGGAGCCCAGTCTACGTACTATTGGTGCCCTAAGATATGGAGCCCAGTGTACGTACTATTGGTGCCCTAAGATATAGAGCCCAGTGTACGTACTATTGGTGCCTTAAGATATGGAGCCCAGTCTACGTACTATTGGTGCCCTAAGATATGGAGCCCAGTCTACGTACTATTGGTGCCCTAAGATATAGAGCCCAGTGCACGTACTATTGGTGCCCTAAGATATGGAGCCCAGTCTACGTACTATTAGTGCCCTTAGAAATAGAGCCCAGTCTACGTACTATTGGTGCCCTAAGAAATAGAGCCCAGTCTACGTACTATTGGTGCCCTAAGATATGGAGCCCAGTCTACGTACTATTGGTGCCCTAAGATATGGAGCCCAGTCTACGTACTATTGGTGCCCTAAGATATAGAGCCAGTTAGTACTAATGGTGCCCTAATATATAGAGCCCAGTCTACGTACTATTGTGCCCTAGATATAGAGCCCAGTCTACGTACTATTGGTGCCCTAAGATATAGAGCCCAGTTGTACATACATGGTGCCCTAAGATATAGAGCCCAGTGTACATCTATGGTGGCCTAAGATATAGAGCCCAGGTACATACATTGGGGCCCTAAGATATAGAGCCCAGTGTACATACTATTGGTGCCCACTAAGATATAGAGGCCAGTCTACGTACTATGGTTGTCCTAAGATATAGAGCCCAGTCTACGTACTATTGGTGCCCTAAGATATAGAGCCCAAGTTCGTACCATTGGTGCCCTAAGATATAGAGCCCAGGTACATACTATGGTGCCCTAAGATATAGAGCCCAGTCTACGTACTATTGGTGCCCTAAGATATAGAGCCCAGTGTACGTACTATGGTGCCCTAAGATATGGAGCCCAGTCTACGTACTATTAGTGCCCTAGAAATAGAGCCCAGTCTAGTACTATTGGTGCCCTAAGAAATAGAGCCCAGCCAGTCTAGTACTATTGGTGCCCTAAGATATGGAGCCCAGTCTACGTACTATTGGTGCCCTAAGATATGGAGCCCAGCTACGTACTATTGGTGCCCTAGATATAGAGCCCAGTGTACGTACTATTGGTGCCCTAAGATATGGAGCCCAGTCTACGTACTATTGTGCCCTAAGATATGGAGCCCAGTCACGTACTATTGGTGCCCTAAGATATGGAGCCCAGTCTACGTACTATTGGTGCCCTAAGAGATGGAGCCCAGTCTACGTACTATTGGTGCCCTAAGATATAGAGCCAGTCTACGTACTATTGGTCCCTAGATATAGAGCCAGTGTACAACTATTGGTGCCCTAAGATATAGAGCCCAGTCTATTACTATTGGTGCCCTAAGATATAGAGCCCAGTCTACGTACTATTGGTGCCCTAAGATATAGAGCCCAGTTACGTACTATTGGGGCCTAAGATATAGAGCCCAGTGTACATACTATTGGTGCCCTAAGATATAGAGCCCAGTGTACATACTATTGGTGCCCTAAGATATAGAGCCCAGTGTACATACTATTGGTGCCCTAAGATATAGAGCCCAGTTGTACATACTATTGGTGCCCTAAGATATAGAGCCCAGTCTACGTACTATTGGTGCCCTAAGATATAGAGCCCAGTCTACGTACTATTGGTGCCCTAAGATATAGAGCCCAGTGTACGTACTATTGGTGCCCTAAGATATAGAGCCCAGTGTACATACTATTGGTGCCCTAAGATATAGAGCCCAGTCTACGTACTATTGGTGCCCTAAGATATAGAGCCCAGGTACGTACTATTGGTGCCCTAAGATATGGAGCCCAGTCTACGTACTATTGGTGCCCTAAGATATAGAGCCCAGTGTACGTACTATTGGTGCCCTAAGATATGGAGCCCAGTCTACGTACTATTTGTGCCCTAAGATATGGAGCCCAGTCTACGTACTATTGGTGCCCTAAGTATAGAGCCCAGTCACGTACTATTGGTGCCCTAAGATATGGTGCCCAGTGTACGTACTATTGGTGCCCTAAGATATGGAGCCCAGTCTACGTACTATTGGTGCCCTAAGATATAGAGCCCAGTCTACGTACTATTGGTGCCCTAAGATATGGAGCCCAGTCTACGTACTATTGGTGCCCTAAGATATGGAGCCCAGTCTACGTACTATTGGTGCCCTAAGATTAGAGCCCAGTCTACGTACTATTGGTGCCCTAAGATATGGAGCCCAGTCTACGTACTATTGGTGCCCTAAGATATGGAGCCCAGTCTACGTACTATGGTGCCCTAAGATATAGAGCCCAGTGTACATACTATTGGTGGCCTAATTAAGATTTAGGCCCAGTCTACCTACTATTGGTGCCTAAGATATGGAGCCCAGTGTACGTATATTGGTGCCCTAAGATATAGAGCCCAGTGTACGTTCATTGGTGCCCTAAGATATGGAGCCCAGTCTCATACTATTGGTGCCCTAAGATAGTAGCCCAGTGTACGTTACTATTGGTGCCCTAATATATGGAGCCAGTCTACGTACTATTGGTGCCCTAAGATATGGAGCCCAGTCTACGTACTATTGGTGCCCAAGATATAGAGCCCGTGTACGTACTATTGGTGCCCTAAGATATGGAGCCCGTCTACGTACTATTGGTGCCCTAAGATATGGAGCCCAGTCTACGTACTATTGGTGCCTAAGTATAGAGCCCAGTCACGTACTATTGGTGCCCTAAGATATGGAGCCCAGTCTACGTACTATTGTGCCTTAAAATAGAGCCCAGTCTACGTTCTATTGGTGCCCTAAGAAATAGAGCCCAGTGTAGACTATGGTGCCCTAGATATGAGCCAGTCTACGTACTATTGGTGCCTAAGATATGAGCCAGCTACGTACTATTGTGCCCTAAGATATAGAGCCCAGGGTACGTACTATTGGTGCCCTAAGATATAGAGCCCAGTCTACGTACTATTGGTGCCCTAAGATATAGAGCCCAGTCTACGTACTATGGTGCCCAAGATAGAGCCCAGTGACTACTATTGTGCCCTAAGATATAGAGCCAGTGACATACTATTGGTCCCTAAGATATAGAGCCCAGTGTACATACTATTGGTGCCCTAAGAATATAGAGCCCAGTGTACATACTATTGGTGCCCTAAGATATGGCCCAGTCTACGTACTATTGGGTCCTAGATATAGAGCCCAGTCTAGTACTATTGGTGCCTAAGATATAGAGCCCAGCTAGTTACTATATGTGTGCCTCAAGATATAGAGCCCAGTGTAATACTATTGGTGCCCTAAGATATAGAGCCCAGTCTACGTACTATTGGTTGCCCTAGATATAGAGCCCAGTGTACGTACTATTGGCTCCTAAGATATGGACCCAGTTACGTATATTGTGCCCTTAGAAATAGAGCCCAGTCTACGTACTATTGGTGCCCTAAGAAATAGAGCCCAGTCTACGTGACTATTGGTGCCCTAAGATATGGAGCCCAGTCTACGTACTATTGGTGCCTAAAATAGGAGCCCAGGTCTACGTTACTATTGGGCCCTAAGATATAGAGCCCAGTGTACGTACTATTGGTGCCCTAAGATATGAGCCCAGTCTACGTACTATTTGTGCCTAAGATATGGAGCCAGTCTACGTACTATTGGTGCCCTAAGATATGAGCCCAGTCTACGTACATGGTGCCCTAAGATATGGAGCCCAGTACGTACTATTGGTGCCCTAAGATATAGAGCCCAGTCTACGTACTATTGGTGCCCTAAGATATAGAGCCCACGTGTACATACTATTGGTGCCCTAAGATATAGAGCCCAGTGTAATACTATTGGTGCCCTAAGTATAGAGCCCAGTCTACGTACTATTGGTGCCCTAAGATTATAGAGCCCACTACGTTACTATTGGTGCCCTAAGATATAGAGCCAGTCTACGTACTATTGTGCCCTAAGATAGAGCCAGTGTACAACTATTGGTGCCTAAGATATAGAGCCCAGTGTACATACTATTGGTGCCTAAGATATTAGAGCCAGTGTACATACTATTGGTGCCTAAGATATAGAGCCCAGTGTACATACTATTGGTGCCCTAAGATATAGAGCCCAGGTACGTACTTTGGTGCCCTAAGATATAGAGCCCAGTCTACGTACTAGGTGCCCTAGATAGTGAGCCATGTCGTATATTGGTGCCCTAAGATATAGAGCCCAGTGTAATACTATGGTGCCCTAAGATATAGAGCCCAGTCTACACGTACTATTGGTGCCCTAAGATATAGAGCCCAGTCTACGACTATTGGTGCCCTAAGATATGGAGCCCAGTCTACGTACTATTAGTCCCTTAGAAATAGAGCCCATCTACGTACTATGGTGCCCTAAGAAATAGAGCCCAGTCTACGTACTATTGGTGCCCTAAGATATGAGCCCAGTCACGTACTATTGGTGCCCTAAGATATGGAGCCCAGTTACGTATATGGTGCCCTAAGATATAGAGCCCAGTCTACGTACTATTGGTGCCCTAAGATATGGAGCCCAGTCTACGTACTATTGGTGCCCTAAGATATGGAGCCCAGTCTACGTACTATTGGTTGCCCTAAGATATGGAGCCCAGTGTACGTACATTGGTGCCCTAAGATATGGAGCCCCAGTCTACGTACTATTGGTGCTCTAAGATATGGAGCCCAGTGTACGATATTGGTGCCCTAAGATATAGAGCCAGTCTAAGTACTATGGTGCCCTAGATATAGAGCCCAGTCTACGTACTATTGGTGCCCTAAGATATGGAGCCCAGTGTACTACTATTGGTGCCCTACCTAATATATGGAGCCCAGTCACGTATATTGGTGCCCTAAGATTAGAGCCCAGTCTAGTACTATTGGTGCCCCTAAGATAGGAGCCCGTCTACGTACTATTGGTGCCAGATATGGAACCAGTCTACGTACTATGGTGCCCTAAGATATGGAGCCCAGTCTACGTTACTATTGGTGCCCTAAGATATGGAGCCCAGTCTACGTACTATTGGTGCCCTAGATATAGAGCCCAGTCTACGTTACTATTGGTTGCCCTAAGATATGAGAGCCCAGTCTACGTACTATTGGTGCCCTAAGATATAAGAGCCCAGTTACGTACTATTGGTGCCCTAAGATATAGAGCCCAGGCTACGTACTATTGGTGCCCTAAGATAGGAGCCCAGTCTAAGTACTATTGGTGCCCTAAGATATAGAGCCCGATATCTTAGGGCACCAATAGTACGTAGACTGGGCTCTATATCTAAGGACACCAATAGTACGTAGACTGGGCTCTATATCTTAGGGCACCAATAGTACGTACACTGGGCTCTATATCTTAGGGCACCAATAGTACGTACACTGGGCTCCATATCTTAGGGCACCAATAGTACGTACACTGGGCTCTATATCTTAGGGCACCAAAAGTACGTGCACTGGGCTCCATATATTAGGGCACCAATAGTAGGTACACTGGGCTCCATATCTCAGGGAACCAATAGTAGGTACACTGGGCTCCATATATATAGTACGTACACTGGGCTCCATATCGTATAGGGCACCAATAAGTATGTGCACTGGGCTCCAATCTCAGGGCACCAATAGGACATAATCTGGGCTCCATACTTAGGGCACCAATAGTACGTAGACTGTGCTCCATATCTTAGGGACACCAATAGTATTTGCACTGGGCTCCACATCTTAGGGCATCAATAGTACGTAACGGGCTCCTATCTAGGGCACCAATAGTACGTACACTGGGCTCCAATATCTTAGGGCACCAAAGTAAGTACACTGGGCTCCATATCTTGCGGTCACCAAATAGCACAATGCACTAGGCTCCATATATTTAGGGCACCATATAGACGGACATGGGCTCATATCTTAGGCACCAATAGTACGACACTGGGCTCATATCTTAGGGCACCAATAGTACGTACACTGGGACTCTATATCTTAGGGCACCAATAGTTCGTACACTGGGCTCCATATCTTAGGGCACCAATAGTACGCAGACTGGGCTTCATATCTTATGGCACCAATAGTACGTACACTGGGCTCCATATTTAGGCACAATAGTACGTACACTGGGCTCTATATCTTAGGGCACCATAGTACGTACACTGGCTCCATATCTTAGGGCACCATAGTACGTAGACTGGGCTCCCTATCTTAGGGCACCAATGTACGGTAGACTAGGCATCTATATTAGGGTACCATAGTACGTAGACTGGGCTCTATATCTTAGGGCCACCAATAGTACGTAGACTGGGCTCTATATCTTAGGGCACCAATAGTACGTGGACTGGGGCTCCATATCTTAGGCACCAATAGTACGTAGACTGGCTCAATCTTAGGGCACCAAAGTACTTACATGGGCTCCATATCTAGGCCACAATAGTACGAGACTGGGCTCCTATCTTAGGGCACCAATAGTACGTGCACTGGGCTCATATCTTAGGGCACCAATAGGACGTACACTGGGCTCTAAATCTTAGGGCACCAATAGTACGAGACTGGGCTCATAATTTAGGGCACCAATAGTACGAGACTGGGCTCATATTTAGGGCACACAATAGTACGTAACTGGGCTCCATATCTTAGGGCACCATAGTACGCAGACTGGGCTCCATATCTTAGGCACAATAGTACGTACACTGGGCTCATATCTTAGGGCAATAGTACGTAGACTGGGCTTCCATATCTTAGGGCACCAATAGTAAGTCACTGGGCTCCATATCTTAGGGCCACAATAGTACGTACGACTGGGCTCCATATCTTAGGGCACCAATAGTAAGGCACTGGGCCTATATCTTTAGGGCACCAATAGTTAAGTAGCACTGGGCTCTATATCTTAGGGCACCAATAGTACGAGACTGGGCTCTATATCTTAGGGCACCAATAGTACGTAGCTGGGCTCTATTCTTGGGCACCAATAGTACGTAGACTGGGCTCTATATCTTAGGGCACCAATAGTACAGTAGACTGGGCTCTATTATCTAGGGCACCAATAGTACGTAGAATGGGCTCCATATCTTAGGGCACCAATTAGTACTGACACTGGGCCAATATTTATGGGCACCAATAGTACGTAGACTGGGTCATATCTTAGGGCACCAATAGTACGTAGCACTGGGCTCCAATCTTAGGGCACACCAATAGTACGTAGACTGGGCTCATATCTTAGGGCACAATAGTACAGTAACTGGGCTCATAATCTTAGGGCACCAATAGTACGTACACTGGGATCCATATCTTAGGGCACCAATAGTACGTAATGGCTATATTAGGGCACCAATAGGACGTAGACTGGGCTCTATATCTTAGGGCACCAATAGTACGTAGACTGGGCCATATCTTAGGGCACAATAGTACGTAGACTGGCTCTATATCTTAGGGCACCAAATAGTACAGTACAACTGGGCTCCATACTTAGGGCACCAATAGTACGTAGACTGGCTCCATATCTTAGGGCACCAATAGTAAGTCGCTGGGCTACTATATCTTAGGGCACCAAATAGTCCGTAGATGGGGCTCTATATCTTAGGGACACAAATAGTACGTAGACTGGGCATCATATCTTAGGGACACCAATAGTACGTAGACTGGGCTCTATCTTAGGGCACCAATAGTACAGTACCACTGGGCTCTATATCTTAGGGCACCAATTAGTACGTACACTGGGCTCTATATCTTAGGGCACCAATAGTACGTCGACTAGGTCTCATATCTTAGGGCACCAATGTACGTAGACTGGGCTCTAATCTTAGGGCACCAATAGTAAGTACACTGGGCTCTATATTAGGGCCACATAGTACGTACACTGGCTTATATCTTGGGCACCAAATAGTACGTAACTGGGCTTAGCTATCTTAGGGCACCAATAGTACGTAGTGGGCTCCATATCTAGGGCACCATAGTACGTAGACTGGGCATCTATATCTTAGGGCACCAATTGACAATAGTACGTAGACTGGGGCTCTATATCTTAGGGCACCAATAGTACGTAACTGGGCTCTATATCTAGGGCACCAATAGTACGGACACTGGGCTCTATATCTTAGGGAACCAATAGTACGTAGATGGGCTCCATATCTAGGGCACCAATAGTACGTAGGACTGGGTCTATATCTTAGGGCACCAATAGTACGTACACTGGGCTCTATATCTTAGGGCACCAATAGTACGTGACACTGGGTCTATATCTTAGGGCACCAAAATAGTACGTACCAGGGCTATATCTTAGGGCACAATAGACGTAGAATGGGTCTATATCTTAGGACACAATAGTACTGACTGGGCTCATATTTAGGGCACCAATAGTACGTACACTGGGCTCTTATCTTAGGGCACAATAGTACGTAGACTGGGCTTCTATATCTTAGGGCACCAATAGTACGTAACTGGGCTCTATACTTAGGGCCAATAGTACGTACACTGGGCTCTATATCTTAGGCACCATAGTACGTAGACTGTGGGCTCTATATCTTAGGACACCAATAGTACGTGCCACTGGCTCTATATCTTAGGGACACAAATAGTAAGATAGACTGAGGCTCGTACACTGGCTCCATATCTTAGGGCACACAATAGTACGTAGACTGGGCTCTATATCTTAGGGCCCCAATAGTACGTAGACTGGGCTCTAATCTTAGGGCCCAATAGTACGTACACTGGGCTCCATATCTTAGGAGCACCAATAGTACGTAGACTGGGCTCCATATCTTAGGGCACCAATAGTACGTAACACTGGGCTCCATATTTAGGGCACCAATAGTACTTAACTGGGGCTCCATATCTTAGGGCACCAATATTACGTACTGGCTCCATATCTAGGGCACCAATAGTACGTAGACTGGGCTCTATATCTTAGGGCACCAATAGTACGAGACTTGGGCTCCATATATCTTAGGGCACCATAGTACGTAGACTGGGCTCCATATCTTAGGGCACCATATTACTTAGACTGGGCTCTATATCTAGGGCACCAATAGTACGTAGACTGGGCTCATATATCTAAGGGCACCATAGTACGTAACTGGCTCCATATCTTAGGGCACCATATTACGTAGACTGGGCTCTATATCTTAGGGCACCAATAGTACGTACTGGGCTCTATATCTTAGGGCACCAATAGTAAACTGGCTCATATCTTAGGGCACCAATATACGTACACTGGGCTTATATCTTAGGGCACCAATAGTACGTACCTGGCTCTTATCTAGGCACCAAAGTACGTAGACTGGGCTCTATATCTATAGGCACCAATAGTAGTACACTGGGCTCTATATCTTAGGGCCCCAATAGTATGTAACTGGGCTCTATATCTTAGGGCACCAATAGTATGTACACTGGGCTCTATATCTTGGGCACCAATAGTACGTAACTGGGCTCATATCTTAGGCACCAATAGTACGTAACTGGGCTCTAATCTTAGGGCACCAATAGTACGTAGACTGGGCTCTATACTTTAGGGCACCAATAGTACGTAACTGGGCTCTATATCTTAGGGCACCAATAGTATGTAACACTGGGCTCTATACTTAGGGCACCATAGTATGTACACTGGGCTCATATCTTAGGGCACCAATAGTACGTAGACTGGGCCTCTATATCTTAGGGCACCAATAGTACGTAGACTGGGCTCCATATCTTAGGGCACCAATAGTACGTAACTGGGCTCCATCTTAGGGCACCAATAGTACGTAGACTGGGCTCCATATCTTAGGTTAGGGCCAATAGTACGTAGACTGGGCTCCATATCTTAGGGCCCCAAGTACGTACACTGGCTCTATACTTAGGGCACCAATAGTACGTAGACTCTGGGCTCCATATCTTAGGGCACCAATGTACGTAGACTGGGCTCCATATCTTAGGGCACCAATAGTACGTAGACTGGGCTCTATTTCTTAGGGCACCAATAGTACGTAGACTGGGCTCTATTCTAAGGCACAATAGTACGTAGACTGGGCTCCATATCTTAGGGCACCAATAGTACGTACTGGGGCTCTATATCTTAGGGCACCAATAGTACGTAGACTGGGCTCTATATCTTAGGGACCAATAGTAGTACACTGGGCTCATATCTTAGGGCACCAATAGTACGTATACTGGGCTCTATATCTTAGGGCACCAATAGTACGTAACTGGGCTCTATATCTGGCACCAATAGTACGTAGACGGGCTCTATATCTTAGGGCACCAATAGTAGTACACGGGGCTCTATATCTTAGGCGGCACCAATAGTATGTACACTGGCCTCTATATCTTAGGGCAACCAATAGTATGTCACTGGTCTCTATTCTTAGGGCACCAATAGTAGTACCTGGGCTCTATATCTTAGGGCACCAATAGTACGTAGACTGGTCTCTATATCTTAGGGCACCAATAGTACGTAGACTGGGCTCTATATCTAGCACCAATAGTACGTACACTGGGCTCTATATCTTAGGGCACCAATAGTACGTAACTGGGCTCCATATCTTAGGGCACCAATAGTACGTAGACTGGGCTCCATATCTAGGGCACCAATAGTACGTAGACTGGGCTCTATTTATCTTAGGGCACCATAGTACGTAGACTGGGCTCTATTCTAAGGGCACTAATAGTACGTAGACTGGGCTCCATATCTTAGGGCACCAATAGTACGTGCACTGGGCTCTATATCTAGGGCACCAATAGTACGTAGACTGGGCTCCATATCTTAGGGCACCAATATTACGTAGACTGGGCTCCATATCTTAGGGCACCAATAGTACGTACACTGGGCTCTATATCTAGGGCACCAATAGTACGTAGCTGGGCTCCATATCTTAGGGCACCAATAGTACGTAGACTGGCTCATATCTTAGGGCACCAATAGTACGTAACTGGGCTCATCTCTAGGGCCCAATATATTAGACTGGGCTCCATATCTTAGGCACCAATAGTACGGTACACTGGCTCTATATCTTAGGGCACCAATAGTACGTAACCTGGGCTCCATATCTTAGGGCACCAATAGTAGGTAGACTGGGCTCTAATCTTAGGGCACCAATAGTACGTACACTGGGCTCTATATCTTAGGCCCCAATATACTTAGACTGGGCTCCAATCTTAGGGCACCAATAGTACGTAGACTGGGCTCATATCTTAGGGCACCAATGTACGTGACTGGGCTCTATATCTTAGGGCACCATATAGTAGACTGGGCTCATATCTTAGGCACCCATAGTACGTAGACTGGGCTCCATATCTTAGGGAACCAATAGTACGTAACTGGCTCTATATCGTAGGGCACCAATAGTACGTAGACTGGGCTCCTATACTTAGGGCACCAATAGTACGTAACTGGGCACCATATCTTAGGGCACCAATAGTACGTACACTGGCTCTATCTTAGGGCACCAATAGTACGTATACTGGGCTCCTAATATCTTAGGGCACCATAGTACGTAGACTGGGCTCATATCTTAGGGCACCAATAGTACGTAGACTGGCTCATATCTTAGGGCACCAATAGTACGTAGACTGGCTCCATATCTGGGCACCAATAGTACGTACACTGGGCTCTATATCTTAGGGCACCAATGTACGTAGACTGGGCTCTATATCTTAGGGCACCAATAGTAGTACACTGGGCTCTATATCTTAGGGCACCAATAGTACGTACACTGGCTCTATATCTTAGGGCACCAATAGTACGTAGACTGGGCTCTATATCTTAGGGCACCAATAGTACGTAGACTGGGCCTATATTCTTAGGGCACCAATAGTAGTAACTGGGCTCTATATCTTAGGGCACCAATAGTAGTACCTGGGCTCTATATCTTAGGCACCAATAGTAGTACACTGGGCTCTATATCTTAGGGCACCATAGTACATGTACACTGGGCTCTATCTCTTAGGGCACCAATAGTACGTAGACTGGGCTCTATATCTTAGGGCACCAATAGTACGTAGACTGGGCTCTATATCTTAGGGCACCCAATAGTACGTAGACTGGGCTATATCTTAGGGCACCAATAGTACGTACACTGGGCTCTATATCTTAGGGCACCAATAGTACGTAGACTGGGCTCTATATCTTAGGGCACCAATAGTACGTAGACTGGCTCCATATCTTAGGGCAACCAATAGTACGTAGACTGGTGCTCATACTTAGGGCAACCATAGTACGTAAGACTGGGCTCCATATCTTAGGGCACCAATAGTACGTAGACTGGGCTCAATACTTGGGCACCAATAGTACGTAACTGGGCTCTATCAGTAGGTTAGGGCACCAATAGTACGTAGACTGGGCTCCATATCTTAGGGCACCATAGTACGTAGACTGGGCTCATATCTAGGGCACAATAGTACGACTGGGCCTATTATTAGGGCACCAATAGTACGTAGACTGGGCTCTCATTTCTAAGGGCACTAATAGTAAGTAGACTGGCTCCATATCTAGGGCACCAATAGTACGTACACTGGGCTCTATATCTTAGGGCACCAATAGTACGTAGACTGGGCTCTATCTTAAGGGCACCAATAGTATGTACAACTGGGCTCATATCTTAGGGCACCAATAGTACGTATACTGACTGGGCTCTATTCTTGGGCACCAATAGTACGTAGACTGGGCTCTATACTTAGGCACCATAGTAGTAGCTGGGCTCTATATCTTAGGGCACCAATAGTAGTACTGGGCTCTATATCTTAGGGCACCAATAGTACGTAACTGGGCTCTATATCTTAGGGCACCAATAGTATTACACGGCTATATCTTAGGGCACCAATAGTATGTAACGGGCTCTATATCTTAGGGCACCAATAGTACGTAGACTGGGCTCTATATCTTGGGGCACCAATAGTACGTAGACTGGGCTCTATATATTTAGGGCACCAATAGTACGTAGACTGGGCTCTATATCTTAGGGCACCAATAGTACGTAGACTGGGCTCCATATCTTAGGGCACCAATAGTACGTAGACTGGGCTCCATATCTTAGGGCACCAATAGTACGTAGACTGGGCTCTATTTCTTAGGGCACCAATAGTACGTAGACTGGGCTCTATTTCTAAGGGCACTAATAGTACGTAGACTGGGCTCCATATCTTAGGGCACCAATAGTACGCACTGGCTCTATATCTTAGGGCACCAATAGTACGTAGACTGGGCTCCATATCTTAGGCAACAATAGACGTAGAAAGAAAAATAAAAAAACAAATAGTACGTACACTGGGCTCCATATCTTAGGGCACCAATAGTACGTGCACTGGGCTCCATATCTCAGGGCACCAATAGTACATACTCTGGGCTCCATACCTTAGGGCACCAATAGTACGTACACTGTGCTCCATATCTTAGGACACCAATAGTAATTTTTCATGAAATGGCCTTAAAGGCACAGTCTACGTACTATTGGTGCCCTAAGATATAGAGCCCAGTGCACGTACTATTGGTGCCCTAAGATATAGAGCCCAGTGCACGTACTATTGGTGCCCTAAGATATAGATCCAGTGTACGTACTATTGGTCCCTAAGTATAGAGCCCAGTGTACGTACTATGGTGCCCTAAGATATGGAGCCCAGTGTACGTACTATTGGTGCCCTAAGATATAGAGCCCAGTCTACGTACTATTGGTGCCCTAAGATATGATGCCTAGTCTACGTACTATTGGTGCCCTAAGATATGGAGCCCAGTCTACGTACTATTGGTGCCCTAGATATAGAGCCCAGTCTACGTACTATTGGTGCCCTAGATATGATGCCTAGTCTACGTACTATTGGTGCCCTAAGATATGAGCCCAGTGTACGTACTATTGGTGCCTAATATGGCTAAGATATGGAGCCCAGTGTACGTACTATTGGTGCCCTAAGATATAGAGCCCAGTCTACGTACTATTGGTGCCCTAAGATATGGAGCCCAGTGTACGTACTATTGGTGCCCTAAGATATAGAGCCCAGTCTACCTACTATTGGTGCCCTAAGATATGGAGCCCAGTCTACGTACTATTGGTGTCCTAAGATATAGAGCCCAGTCTACGTACTATTGGTGCCCTAAGGTATAGAGCCCAGTCTACGTACTATTGGTGTCCTAAGATATAGAGCCCAGTGCACGTACTATTGTGTCCTAAGATATAGAGCCCAGTCTACGTACTATTGGTGTCCTAATATAGAGCCCAGTGTACGTACTATTGGTGCCCTAAGGTATAGAGCCCAATCTACGTACTATTGGTGCCCTAAGATATAGAGCCCAGTCTACGTACTATTAGTGCCCTAAGATATAGAGCCCAGTGTACGTACTATTGGTGCCCTAAGATATAGAGCCCAGTCTACGTACTATTAGTGTCCTAAGATATAGAGCCCAGTCTACGTACTATTAGTGCCCTAAGATATAGAGCCCAGTGTACGTACTATTGGTGCCCTAAGATATAGATCTCAGTGTACGTACTATTGGTGCCCTAAGATATGGAACCAGTGTACCACATTGGTGCCCTAAGATATGGAGCCCAGTCTACGTACTATTGGTGCCCTAAGATATAGAGCCTAGTCTACGTACTATTGGTGCCCTAAGATATAGAGCCCAGTCTACGTACTATTGGTGCCCTAAGATATAGAGCCCAGTGTATGTACTATTGGTGCCCTAAGATATAGAGCCCAGTGCACGTACTTTTGGTGCCCTAAGATATAGAGCCCAGTGTACGTACTATTGGTGCCCTAAGATATGGAGCCCAGTGTACGTACTATTGGTGCCCTAAGATATAGAGCCCAGTGTACGTACTATTGGTGCCCTAAGATATAGAGCCCAGTCTACGTACTATTGGTGTCCTAAGATATGGAACCCAGTGTACGCACTATTGGTGCCCTAAGTTATGGAGCCCAGTCTACGTACTATTGGTGCCCTAAGATATAGAGCCTAGTCTACGTACTATTGGTGCCCTAAGATATAGAGCCCAGTCTACGTACTATTGGTGCCCTAAGATATAGAGCCCAGTGTACGTACTATTGGTACCCTAAGATATAGAGCCCAGTGCACGTACTATTGGTGCCCTAAGATATAGAGCCCAGTGTACGTACTATTGGTGCCCTAAGATATGGAGCCCAGTGTACGTACTATTGGTGCCCTAAGATATAGAGCCTAGTGCACGTACTATTGGTGCCCTAAGATATAGAGCCCAGTGCACGTACTATTGGTGCCCTAAGATATAGATCTCAGTGTACGTACTATTGGTGCCCTAAGATATAGAGCCCAGTGTATGTACTATTGGTGCCCTAAGATATAGAGCCCAGTCTACGTACTATTGGTGCCCTAAGATATGATGCCTAGTCTACGTACTATTGGTGCCCTAAGATATGGAGCCCAGTCTAACGTACTATTGGTGCCCTAAGATATAGAGCCCAGTCTACGTACTATTGGTGCCCTAAGATATGATGCCTAGTATACGTACTATTGGTGCCCTAAGATATGGAGCCCAGTGTACGTACTATTGGTGCCCTAAGATATGGAGCCCAGTGTACGTACTATTGGTGCCCTAAGATATAGAGCCCAGTCTACGTACTATTGGTGCCCTAAGATATGGAGCCCAGTGTACGTACTATTGGTGCCCTAAGATATAGAGCCCAGTCTACGTACTATTGGTGCCCTAAGATATGGAGCCCAGTGTACGTACTATTGGTGCCCTAAGATATGGAGCCCAGTCTACCTACTATTGGTGCCCTAAGATATGGAGCCCAGTCTACGTACTATTGGTGCCCTAAGATATAGAGCCCAGTCTACGTACTATTGGTGCCCTAAGATATAGAGCCAGTGAGTACTATGGTGCCCTAAGATATAGAGCCCAGTCTACGTACTATTGGTGCCCTAAGATATAGAGCCCAGTGCACGTACTATTGGTGCCCTAAGATATAGAGCCCAGTCTACGTACTATTGGTGCCCTAAGATATGGAGCCCAGTCTACGTAACTTAGTGTCCTAAGATATAGAGCCCAGTCTACGTACTATTGGTGCCCTAAGATATGGAGCCCAGTCTACGTACTATTAGTGCCCTAAGATATAGAGCCCAGTGTACGTACTACTGGTGCCCTAAGATATGGAGCCCAGTCTGCGTACTATTGGTGCCCTAAGATATGGAGCCCAGTCTGCGTACTATTGGTGCCCTAAGATATGGAGCCCAGTGTACGTACTATTGGGCCCTAAGATATAGAGCCCAGTGCACGTACTATTGGTGCCCTAAGATATGGAGCCCAGTCTGCGTACTATTGGTGCTCTAAGATATGGAGCCCAGTGTACGTACTATTGGTGCCTAAGATATAGAGCCATGCAGTACTATTGGTGCCCTAAGATATAGAGCCCAGTCTACGTACTATTGGTGCCCTAAGATATGGAGCCCAGTGCACGTACTATTGGTGCCCCTAAGATATAGAGCCCAGTCTACGTACTATTGGTGCCCTAAGATATGGAGCCCAGTCTACGTACTATTAGTGCCCTAAGATATAGAGCCCAGTGTACGTACTACTGGTGCCCTAAGATATGGAGCCCAGTCTGCGTACTATTGGTGCTCTAAGATATGAGCCCAGTCTACGTACTATTGGTGCCATAAGATATGAGCCCAGTCTACGTACTATTGGTGCCCTAAGATATAGAGCCCAGTCTACGTACTATTGGTGCCCTAAGATATAGAGCCCAGTCTACGTACTATTGGTACCCTAAGATATGATGCCTAGTCTACGTACTATTGGTGCCCTAAGATATGGAGCCCAGTCTACGTACTATTGGTGCCCTAAGATTATGGAGTCCCAGTGTACGTACTATTGGTGCCCTAAGATATGAAGCCCAGTGTACGTACTATGGTTGCCTAAGATATGAAGCCCAGTCTGCGTACTATTGGTGCCCTAAGATATGGAGCCCAGTGTACGAACTATTGGTGCCCTAAGATATAGAGTCCAGTGTACGTACTATTGGTGCCCTAGATATGGAGCCCGTGTACGTACATTGGTGCCATAAGATATGGATCCCAGTGTCGTTCTATGGTGCCCTAAGATAGAGTAGTGCATGTGCTATTGGTGACCGAAGATATGGAGCCCAGTGTACGTACTATTGGTGCCCTAAGATATGGAGCCCAGTGTACGTACTATTGGTGCCCTAAGATATGGAGCCCAGTGTACGTACTATTGGTGCCCTAAGATTGAGCCCAGTGCAATACTATTGGTGTCCTAAGATATGGAGCACAGTGTACGTACTATTGGTGCCCTAAGGTATGGAGCCCAGAGTATGTACTATTGGTGCCCTGAGATATGGAGCCCAGTGCACATACTATTGGTGCCCTAAGATATGGAGCCCAGTGTACGTACTATTTGTCCCTGATATATGGAGCCCAGTGTACCTACTATTGGTTCCCTGAGATATGGAGCCCAGTGTACCTACTATTGGTGCCCTAATATATGGAGCCCAGTGCACGTACTTTTGTGCCCTAAGATATAGAGCCCAGTGTACGTACTATTGGTGCCCTAGATATGGAGCCCAGTGTACGTACTATTGGTGCCCTAAGATATAGAGCCCAGTGTACGTACTATTGGTGCCCTAAGATAGAGCCCAGTCTACGTACTATTGGTGTCCTAAGATATGGAACCCAGTGTACGCACTATTGTGCCCTAAGTTATGGAGCCCAGTCTACGTACTATTGGTGCCCTAAGATATAGAGCCTAGTCTACGTACTATTGGTGCCCTAAGATATAGAAGCCCAGTCTACGTACTATTGGTGCCCTAAGATATAGAGCCCAGTGTACGTACTATTGGCCCTAAGATATAGAGCCCAGTGCACGTACTATTGGTGCCCTAAGATATAGAGCCCAGTGTACGTACTATTGGTGCCCTAAGATATGGAGCCAGTGTACGTACTATTGGCCCTAAGATATAGAGCCTAGTGCACGTACTATGGTGCCCTAAGTATAGAGCCCAGTGCACGTACTATTGGTTGCCCTAAGATATAGTCTCAGTGTACGTACTATTGGTGCCCTAAGATATAGAGCCCAGTGTACGTACTATTGGTGCCCTAAGATATAGAGCCCAGTTACGTACTATTGGTGCCCTAAGATATGATGCCTAGTTACGTATATTGGTGCCTAAGATATGAGCCCAGTCTACGTACTTTGGTGCCCTAGATATACGAGGCCCAGCTACGTACTATTGGTGCCCTAAGATATGGAGCCCAGTGTACGTACTATTGGTGCCCTAAGATATGGAGCCCAGGTACGTACTATTGGTGGCCCTCAAGATATAGAGCCCAGTCTACGTACTATTGGTGCCCTAAGATATGGAGCCCAGTGTAGTATACTATTGGTGCCCCTCCCTAAGATAGGAGCCCAGTCTACGTACTATTGGTGCCCTAAGATATGGAGCCCAGTGTACGTACTATTGGTGCCCTAAGATAGGAGCCCAGTACCTACTATTGGTGCCCTAAGATAGGAGCCCAGTCACGTACTATTGGTGCCCTAAGATATAGAGCCCAGTCTACGTACTATTGGTGCCCTAAGATAGAGCCCCAGTCACGTTACTATTGGTGCCCTACAGTATAGAGCCCAGTCTACGTACTATTGGTGCCCCTACGATATGGAGCCCAGTGCACGTACTATTGGTGCCCTAAGATATAGAGCCAGTCTACGTACTATTGGTGCCCTAAGATATGGAGCCCAGCTACGTACTATGTGCCCTAAGATATAGAGCCAGTTACGTACTACTGGTGCCCTAAGATATGGAGCCCAGTCTGCGTACTATTGGTGCCCTAAGATATGGAGCCAAGTATACGTACTATTGGTGCCCTAAGATATGGAGCCCAGTCTGCGACTATTGGTGCCCTAAGATATGGAGCCCAGTCTGCTAACTATTGGTGCCCTAAGTATGGAGCCCAGTGTACGTTACTATTGGTCCAAGATATGAGCCCAGTGCACGTACTATTGGTGCCCTAAGATATGGAGCCCAGTCTGCCGTAATTGGTGCCTTTAAGTATGAGCCTAGGACTATTGTGCCTAGATATAGAGACCAGTGCACGTACTATTGGTGCCCTAAGATATGAGCCCAGTCTACGTACTATTGGTGCCTAAGATATGGAGCCCGTGCTACGTAACTATTGGTGCCCTAAGATATAGAGCCCAGTCTACGTACTATTGGTGCCCCTAGATATGGAGCCCAGTCTACGTTTACAGTAGTTGTGCCTAAGATATAGAGCCCAGTGTACGTACTCTAGTGCCCTAAGATATGAGCCCAGTTCGAACTATTGGTGCCTAAGATATGAGCCAGTCTACGACTATTGGTGCCTAGATATGGAGCCCAGTCTACGTAGTATTGGTGCCCTAAGATATAGAGCCCAGTCTACGTACTATTGGTGCCCTAAGATATAGAGCCCAGTTACTACTATTGGTACCCTAAGATATGATGCCTAGTCTACGTACTATTGGTGCCCTAAGATATGGAGCCCAGTCTACGTACTATTGGTGCCCTAAGATAGGAGTCCAGTGTACGTACTATTGGTGCCCTAAGATATGGAGCCCAGTGTACGTACTATTGGTGCCTAAGATAAGCCCAGTCTGCGTACTATTGGTGCCCTAAGATATGGAGCCCAGTGTACGAACTATTGGTGCCCTAAGATATAGAGTCCAGTGTACGTACTATTGGTGCCCTAAGATATGGAGCCCAGTGTACGTACTATTGGTGCCATAAGATATGATACCCAGGTACGTTCTATTGGTGCCCTAAGATATGGAGGCCTAGTGCATGTGACTATTGGTGACCCGAAGATATGGAGCCAGGTAACGTACTATTGGTGCCCTAAGATATGGAGCCCAGTGTACGTACTATTGGTGCCCTAAGATATGGAGCCAGTGTACGTACTATTGATGCCCTAAGATGTGGAGCCCAGTGCAATACTATTGGTGTCCCTAAGATATGGAGCCAGGTCGTACTATTGGTGCCCTAAAGATATGGAGCCAAGTTGTACTATTGGTGCCCTGAGATATGGAGCCCAGTGCACATACTATTGGTGCCCTAAGATATGAGCCCAGTGTACGTACTATTTGTTTCCCTAGATATGGAGCCCAGTGTACCTACTATTGTGCCCTAAGATATGGAGCCCAGTGTACATACTATTGGTGCCCTAATATATGGAGCCCAGCTACGTACTATTGGTGCCCTAGATATGAAGCCCAGTGTACGTACTATTGGTGCCCTAAGATATAGAGGCCCAGTTACGTACTATTGGTGCCTAAGATATGGAGCCAGTGCACGTACTATTGGTGTCCCTAAGATATGGAGCCCAGTGTACGTACTATGGTGCCCTAAGATATGGAGCCCAGTGTACGTACTTTGGTGCCCTAAGTTATAGAGCCCAGTGCACGTACTATGTTGTCCTAAGAAGATATGAGCCCATTACGTACTATTGGTGCCCTAAGATATAGAGCCCAGTGCACGTATATTGGTGCCTTAAGATATGGAGCCCAGTGCACGTACTATTGGTGGCCCTAAGATATGGACCCCAGTCTACGTACTATTGGTGCCCTAAGATATGGAGCCCAGTGTACGTACTATTGGTGCCCTAAGATATAGAGCCCAGTCTACGTACTATTGGTGCCCTAAGATATGGAGCCCAGTGTACGTACTATTGGTGCCCTAAGATATAGAGCCCAGTCTACCATACATTGGTGCCCTAAGATATGGAGCCCAGTCTACGTACTATTGGTGCCCTAAGATATGAGCCAGTCTACGTACTATTGGTGCCCTAAATAAGAGCCCAGTGCACGTTACTATTGGTGCCAAGATATAGAGCCCAGTCTACGTACTATTGGTGCCCTAAGATATGGAGCCCAGTGCACGTACTATTGGTGCCCTAAGATATAGAGCCAGTGCACTTATATTGTGCCCTAAGATATGGAGCCCAGTCTAGTCTATTGTGCCTAAGAGATAGAGCCCAGGTACGTACTATGGTGCCCTAAGATATGGAGCCCAGTCTGCGTACTATTGGTGCCCTAAGATTATGGAGCCCAGTTACGTACTATTGGTGCCCCTAAGATATGGAGCCCAGTCTGACGTACTATTGGTGCCCTAAGATATGGAGCCAGTCTGCCTACTATTGGTGCCCTAGATATGGAGCCCAGTATACGTACTATTGGTGCCCTAAGATATAGAGCCCATGCACTTACTATTGGTGCCCTAAGATATGGGCCCATCTAGTACTATGGTGTCCTAAGATATGGAGCCAGTGTACGTACTATTGGTGCCCTAAGATATAGAGACCAGTTACGTACTATTGGTGCCTAAGATATGAGCCCAGTCTACGTACTATTGGTGCCCTCGATACTAGAGCCCAGTGTCTACGTACTATTTGGTGCCCTAAGATATAGAGCCCAGTCTACGTACTATTGGTGCCCTAAGATATGTAGCCCTAGTATACGTACTATTGGTTGCCCTATGATATGGAAGCCCAGTTACGCTACTTTGGTGCCCTAAGATATGGATCCAGTGTACGTACTATTGGTGCCCTAAGTATAGAGTCCAGTGTACGTACGATTGGTGCTAGATATGAAGCCCAGTCTGCGTACTATTGGTGCCCTAAGATATGGAGCCCAGTGTACGAATATTGGTGCCCTAAGATATAGAGTCCAGTGTACGTACTATTGGTGCCCTAAGAATGGAGCCCAGTACGTACTATTGGTGCCATAAGATAGATCCCAGGTCGTTCTATGGTGCCCTAAGATATGAGCCTAGTCTGTGCTATTGGTGCCGAAGATATGAGCCCAGTGACGTACTATTGTGCCCTAAGATAGAGCCCATGTACGTACTATTGGTGCCCTAAGATATGGAGCCCAGTGTACGTACTATTGATGCCTAAGATGTGGAGCCCAGTCAAATACTATTGGTGTCCTAAGATATGGAGCACAGTTACGTACTATTGGTGCCCTAAGGTATGGAGCCCAGAGTATGTACTATTGGTGCCCTGAGATATGGAGCCCGTGCACGTACTATTGGTGCCCTAAGATATGGAGCCCAGTTACGTACTATTTGTCCCTGATATATGGAGCCCAGTGTATTACTATTGGTCCCTGAGTATATGAGCCCAGTGTACGTACTATTGGTGCCCTAAGATATTGGCGACCCAGTTGACGTACTATTGGTGCCCTAAGATATAGAGCCCAGTGCCGTACTATTGTTGTGCCTAAGATATGGAGCCAGTGTACGTACTATTGGTGCCCTAAGATATAGAGCCCAGTGCACGTATTAGTTGGTGCCTTAAGATATGGAGCCCAGTGCACGTACTATTGGTGCCCTAAGATATTGGACCCAGTCTACGTACTATTGGTGCCCTAAGATATGAGCCCGTGTACGTACTATTGGTGCCCTAAGATATAGAGCCCAGTCTACGTCTATGGTGCCCTAAGATATTGGGACCGCAGTGTAGTACTATTGGTGCCCTAAGATATAGAGCCCAGTCTCAACTATTAGTGGCTAAGATATGAGCCCAGTCTCCTATATTAGGCCCTAAGATATAGAGCCCAGTCTACGTGCATTGGTGCCCTAAGATTAGAGCCCAGTCTACGTACTATTGGTGCCCTAAATATGGAGCCCAGGTACGTTACTATTGGTGCCCTAAGATATAGAGCCCAGTCTAGTACTATTGGTGCCCTAAGATATGGAGCCCAGTCTACGTACTATTGGTGCCCTAAGATATAGAGCCCAGTCTAGTACTATTGGTGCCCTAAGATATAGAGCCCAGCTACGTACTATTGGCCCTAAGATATGGAGCCCAGTGTACGTACTATGGGTGCCCTAGATATAGAGCCCAGTCATGCACTATTGGTGCCCTAAGATATGGACGTCCAGCTAGTACTATGGTGCCCTAAGATATAGAGCCCAGTGACGTACTATTGGTGCCCTAAGATATGAGCCCAGTCTACGTACTATTGGTTCCCTAAGATAGAGCCGTCTACATACTATTGGTGCCCTAAGATATAGAGCCCAGGTTACGTTACTATTGGTGCCCTAAGATATGGAGCCCAGTCTATGTACTATTGGTGCCCTAAGATATGGAGCTCAGTCTACGTACTATTGGTGCCCTAAGATATGGAGCCCAGTCTACGTATATTTGGTGCCCTAAGATATGGAGCCCAGTCTACGTACTATTGGTGCCCTAAGATATGGAGCCCAGTCTACGTACTATTGGTGCCCTAAGATATGGAGCCCAGTCTACGTACTATGGTGCCCTAAGATATGGAGCCCAGTCTACGTAGCTATGTGGTGCCCTAAGATATGGAGCCCAGGGTGTCTAGTACTATTGGTGCCCTAAGATATGGAGCCCAGTCTACGTAGTCTTGGTGCCCTAAGATATGGAGCTCAGTTTGTACTATTGGTGCCCTAAGATATAGAGCCCAGTCTAGTACTATTGGTGCCGCTAAGATATGGAGCCAGTCTACGTACTATTGGTGCCCTAAGATATCGAGCCCAGTGCACGTACTATTGGTGCCCTAAGATATAGAGCCCCGTGCACGTACTATTGGTTGCCCTAGATATAGAAGCCCAGTGCACGTACTATTGGTGCCCTAAGAATATGGAGCCCAGTCTACTTCTATTGGTGCCCTAAGATGGAGCCCAGTTACGTACTATTGGTGCCTAAGATAGGAGCCCAGTCACGTACTATTGGTGCCCTAGATATTAGAGCCCAGTCTCGTACTATTGTTACCCTAAGATATGGAGCCCAGTCTAGTACTATTGGTGCCCTAAGATATGGAGCCCAGTTACTACTATTGGTGCCCTAAGATATGGAGCCCAGTGCACTTACTATTGGTGCCCTAAGATATAGAGCCCAGTGTACGTAATATGGTCCTAAGATATAGAGCCCAGTCTATGTCTACATACATTGGTGCCCTAAGATATGAGCCCAGTGTACGTACTATTGGTGCCCTAAGATATGGAGCCCAGTCGTCATGACTATTGGTGCCCAAGATTGGAGCCCAGTTCTGCCGTACTATTGGTGCCTAAGATATGGAGCCAAGTGTTTACGTACTATGGTGCTCCTAAGATTAGGACCGTTACGTACTATTGGTGCCTATAAGATATGGAGCCCAGTCTACGTACTATTGGTGCCCTAAGATATAGAGCCAGTCTACGTACTATTGGTGCCCTAAGATATGAGGCCCAGTCACGTACTATTGGTCCCTAAGATATGAGGCAGTGTACGTACTATTGTGTGCCCTAAGTATGGAGCCCAGTCTACGTACTATTGGTGCCCTAAGATATGGAGCCAGGTACGTACTATTGGTGCCCTAAGATATGGGCCCAGTGTACGTTACTATTGGTGCCTAAGATATGAGCCCGTCTTCGTACTATTGGTGCCCTAAGATATGACCAGGTACGACTATTGGTGCCCTAAGATTAGAGTCCAGTGTACGTACTATTGGTGCCCTAAGATATGGAGCCCAGTGTACGTACTATTGGTGCTAAGATAGGATCCCAGTGTACGTTCTATGGTGCCCTAAGATAGGAGCCAGGCCGTATATTGGTGCCGAAGATATGGAGCCCAGTGCTACGTACTATTGGTGCCCTAAGATATGGAGCCCAGTTACGTACTATTGGTGCCCTAAGATATGGAGCCCAGGTACGTACTATTGATGCCCTAAGATGATGGAGCCCAGTGCAAATACTATGGGTCCTAAGATATGGAGACAGTGTACGTACTATTGGTGCCCTAAGTATGAGCCCAGAGTATGTCTTTGGTGCCCTAGATATGGAGCCCAGTGCACGTACTATTGGTGCCCTAAGATATGAGCCCAGGTCTACTATTTGTTCCCTGATATATGGAGCCCGAGTATTCTACTATTGGTTCCCTGAGAAGATATGAGCCCAGTGTACATACTATGGTGCCCTAAGATAAGATATAGAGCCAGGTCTACGTCTATTGGTGCCCTAGATAGGAGCCCAGTGTACGTACTATTGGTGCCCTAAAGATATAGAGCCCAGTTACGTACTATTGGTGCCCTAAGAATTGGAGCCAGTGTACTACTATTGGTGCCCTAAGATATGAGCCCAGTGTACGTACTATGGTGCCCTAAGATTGGAGCCAGTGCACGTACTATGGGTCCAAGATATGGAGCCCAGTGTACGTACTATTGGTGCCCTAAGATATGGAGCCCAGTTACGTACTATTGGTGCCCTAAGATATAGAGCCCAGTGACGTACTATTGGTGCCTAAGATATGGAGCCAGTGTACGTACTATTGGTGCCCTAAGATATAGAGCCCAGTCACGTATTTTGTGCCTTAAGATATGAGCCCAGTCACGTACTATTGGTGCCCCCTAAGAGAGACCCCAGTTCGACACTATTGGTGCCCTAAGATATGAGCCCAGTGTACGTACTATTGGTGCCCTAAGATATAGAGCCCAGTCTACGTACTATGGTGCCCAAGATATGGAGCCCAGTGTATGTACTATTGGTGCCTAAGATATAGATCCCAGTCTCCATACTATTAGTGCCTAAGATATGAGGCCCAGTCTCCTACTATTGTGCCCTAAGATATAGAGCCCAGTCTACGTCTATTGGTGCCCTAAGATATGAGCCCAGTCTAGTACTATGTGCCCTAAGATATGGAGCCCAGTGTACGTACTATTGTGCCCTAAGATATAGGCCCAGTCTAGTTACTATGGTGCTAAGATATGAGCCCAGTCTACGTACTATTGGGTGCCTAATATTAGAGCCCAGTCTACGTACTATTGGTGGCCCTAAGATATGAGCCCAGCCTAAGTACTATTGGTGCCCTAAGATATGGAGCACAGTTACGACTATTGGTTGCCCTTAGATTATAGAGCCCAGTCTACGTACTATTGGTGCCCTAAGATATGGAGCCAGTCTACGTACTATTGGTGCCCTAAGATATAGAGCCCAGGTACGTACTATTGGTGCCCTAAGATATGAGCCCAGTCTACGGACTATTGTCCCTAAGATATAGAGCCCAGTCTTACTATTGTGTAGCCTAAGATATAGAGCCCAGTTACGTACTATTGGTGCCCTAAGATATGGAGCCCAGTCTATGTACTATTGGTGCCCCTAAGATATGGAGCCTCAGTCTACGACTATTGGTGCCCTAAGATATAGAGCCCAGTCTACGTACTATGGTTCCAGATATGGCCAGGTCTACGTTATTGGTGCCCTAAGATATGGAGCCCAGTCTACGTACTATTGGTGCCATAAGATATGGAGCCAGTCTACGTACTATTGGTGCCCTACCTAAGATATGGAGCCCAGTCTACGTACTATTGGTGCCCTAAGATATAGGAGCCCAGTTACGTACTATTGGTGCCCTAAGATATGGAGCCAGTCATCGTACGTACTCTGGTGCCCTAAGATATGGAGCTCAGTCTATGTACTATTGGTGCCCTAAGATATATAGACCAGTCTACGTACTATTGGTGCCTAAGATATGGAGCCCAGTCTAGTACTATTGGTGCCCTAAGCTATCGAGCCCAAGTGCGTTACTATTGGTGCCCTAAGTATAGAGCCCAGTCACGTACTATTGGTTCCTAAAGATATAGAGACCAGTGCTACTACTATTGGTGCCCTAAGATATGGAGCCCAGTCTACGACTATGGTGCCCTAAGATTATGGAGCCCAGTCTACGTACTAATTGGTGCCTAAGATATGGAGCCAGTCACGTACTATTGGTGCCCTAAGATATAGAGCCCAGTCTGTACGATTGGTTAACCTAAGATATAGAGCCCAGTCTACGTACTATTGTGCCCTTAAGATTATGAGCCCAGTGGCAGTACTATTGGTGCCCTAAGATATGGAGCCCAGGTACGTTACTATTGGTGCCCTAGATATGGAGCCCAGTCTACGTACTATTGGTGTCCCTAAGATATAGAGCCCAGGTTACATACTATTGGGGCCCTAAGATATAGAGCCCAGTCGTACGTACTATTGTGGCCTAAGATATGGAGCCAGTCTACGTACTATTGGTGCCCTAAGATATGGAGCTCAGTCTACGTACTATTGGTGCCCTAAGATATGGAGCCCAGTCTACAGTACATATTGGTGCCCTAAGATATGGAGAGCCAGTGTACGTACCTCTTGGTGCCCTAACGATATGGGAGCCAGTCTACGTACTATTGGTTGCCCTAAGATATGGAGCCTCAGTCTAGTACTATTGGTGCCCTAAGAGATAGAGCCCAGTCAGTTACGTACTATTGGTGCCCTAAGATATGGAGCCCAGTGCACGTTACTATGGTGCCCTAAGATATGGAGCCCAGTGTACGTACTATTGGTTGCCCTAAGATTATGGAGTCCAGTCTACGTACTATTGGTGCCTAAGATATGGAGCCACAGTCACGTTAGATTGGTGCCCTAAGATATGAGCGCCCAGTCTACGTACTATTGGTGCCCTAAGATATAGAGCCCAGTTGACGTACTATGGTGCCCTAAGAATGGAGCCCAGTCTACGTACTATTGGTGCCCCTAAGATATAGAGCCCAGTTACGTACTATTGGTGCCCTAAGATATGGAGCCCAGTTACGTGACTATTTGGGCCCTAAGATATGGAGCCCAGTCTACGTACTATTGGTGCCCTAAGATATGAGCCCAGTCTACGTACTATTGGTGCCCTAAGATAGGAGCCCAGTTACGTACTATTGGTGCCACTAAGATATGAGCCCAGTACGTAATTGGTGCCCTAAGTTAGAGCCAGTGTACTACTAGTTGCCATAAGATATAGAGCCCAGTACGTACTATTGGTGCCAAGATATGAGCCCAGTAGTCTGTACTATTGGTGCCCTAGATATGGAGCCAGTCTACGACTATTGGTGCCTAAGATATGGAGCCCAGTCTACGTATGTGGCCCTAAGATATGGAGCCAGCGTACGTACTACTTGGTGCCCTAAGATATGGAGCCCAGTCTACGTACTATTGGTGCCCTAAGATATGAGAGCAGTCTCGTACTATTGGTGCCAAGATATAGAGCCAGTCTACGTACTATTGTGCGCCATAAAGATATGGAGCCCAGTGCAGTTACTATTGGTGCCCTAAGATAGAGCCCAGTGTACGTACTATTGGTGCCTAAGATATGAGACCCAGTCTACGTACTATTGGTGCCCTAAGATATGGAGCCCAGTCTACGTACTATTTGGTGCCCTAAGATAGAGGCCAGTGCTATTACTATTGGTGCCCTAAGATATGAGGCCCAGTGTCCGTACTATTGGGCCATAAGATATGGAGGCCCAGTCTACGTACTATTGGTGCCCTAAGATAGAGCCCAGGGTTCGTACTATTTGGTGCCCTAAGATATGAGCCCAGTCTACGTACTTATTGGTGCCCTAAGATATGGAGCCCAGTGCTACGTACTATTGGTGCCCTAAGATATGAGGCCCAGTCTACGTACTATTGGTGCCCTAAGATATGGAGCCCAGTCTCGTACTATTGGTGCCCTAAGATATAGAGCCCAGTCTACGTTACTATGGTGCCCTAAGATATGAGCCCAGTCTGTACTATTGGGCCCTAAGATTAGAGCCCAGTCTACTACTATGGTGCCCTAAGATATGGAGCCAGCGTACGTACTATGGTGCCCTAAGATATAGAGCCCAGTGTACGTACTATTGGTGCCCTAAGATATTGGAGGCCCAGTTCTACGTATATTTGGTGCCCTAGATAGAGCCCAGTGTTACGTACTATTGGTGCCCTAAGATATGGAGCCCAGTCTACGTACTATTGGTGCCCTAAGATATGAGCCCATTACGTTACTTTGGGGGCCCTAGATATTAGAGCCCGTACGTACTATTGGTGCCCTAAGATATAGAGCCCAGTCTACGTACTATTGGTGCCCTAAGATATGGAGCCCAGTCTACGTACTATTGGTGCCTAGATATAGAGCCCATGTATCGTTTACTATTGGTGCCCTAAGCTAAGATATAGAGCCCAGTGTACGTACTATTGGTGCCCTAAGATATGGAGCCCAGTCTACGTACTATTGGTGCCCTAAGATATGGAAGACCAGTCTACGTACTATTGGTGCCCTAAGATATAGAGCCCAGTGTCACGTACTATTGGTGCCCTAAGATATGGAGCCCAGTACTACGTACTATTGTGCCCTTAGATAATAGGCCCAGTCTACGTTACTATTGGTGCCCTAAGATATGGAGCCCAGTTCTAACGTTATAGTGGTGCTCCTAAGATATGGAGCCCAGTCTACGTACTATTGGTGCCCTAAGATATGAGCCCAGTCATAGTACTATTGGTGCCTAAGATATAGAGCCCAGTGTCCGTACATATGGTGCCCCTAATATATAGAGCCCAGTCTACGTACTATTGGTGCCCTAAGATATAGAGCCCAGTCTACTACTATTGGTGCCTAAGATATAGAGCCCAGTCTACGATATATTGGTGCCCTAAGATATATAGAGCCCAGTACTACTATTGGTGCCCTAAGATATAGAGCCCAGTGTACATTACTATTGGTGCCTAAGATATAGAGCCAGTTGTACGTACTATTGGTGCCCTAGATATAGAGCCCAGTCTACGTACTATTGGCGGTCCTAAGATATAGAGACCAGTCTACGTACTATTGGTGCCCTAAGATATAGAGCCCAGTATACGTACTATTGGTTGCCCTAAGATTGAGCCCAGTGTATACTATTGGTGCCCTAAGATATAGAGCCCAGTCTGTACTTTGGTGCCCTAAGATATAAGCCCAGTGTAGTACTATTGGTGCCCTAAGATATGGAGCCAGTCTAGTACTATTAGTGCCCAGATAGAGCCCAGTCTACGGACTATTGGTGCCCAAGTATACTAGAGCCCAGTCTACGTACTATTGGTCCCTAAGATGATGGAGCCCAGTCTACGTACTATTGGTTGCCCTAAGATAGGAGCCTCAGTTACGTACTATTGGTGCCCAAGATATAGAGCCCAGTGTACGTACTATTGGTGCCCTAAGATATAGGAGCCCAGTCTACGTACTATGTTGTGCCTAAGATATGGACCCAGTCTACGTACTATTGGTTTGCCCTAAGTATGGAGCCAGTCTAGTACTATTGTGCCCTAAGATATGAGCCCAGGTAAAGTACTATTGGTGCCCTAAGATATAGAGCCCAGTCTACGTACTATTGGTGCCCTAAGATATGAGCCCAGGTATTACTATTGGGCCTAAGATATAGAGCCCGTCTACGTGATATTGGTTGCTAAGATATGAGCCCAGTCTACGTACTATTGGTGCCCTAAGAATAGAGCCAGTCTACGTACTATGGTGCCCTAAGTAAATAGGCCCAGTGTACTATATTGGTGCCCAAGATATGAGCCCAGTGACTACTATTGGTGCCCTAAGTATAGAGCCCAGTTACTTACTATTGGTGCCCTAAGATTATGAGCCCAGTCGTACTACTATTGGTGCCCTAAAGATATGAGCCCAGTTTACGTACTATGGTGCCTAAGATATAGAGCCCAGTCTACGATACTATGGTGCCCTAAGATATAGAGCCAGTGTCGTACTATTGGTGCCATAAGATATAGAGCCCAGTGGTAGAAGTATCATTTCTTTATATAAATATTTATAATAGTAACATCCAATTAATAAGAAAGGAAGACTTATGTTGAAATGTCATTGTGTTACACATGGAAAGTATAAATCACTATATCTTATATGTTAAGTTTCCGGACGGTGCACACAGCCTCTGGGATGTAATTTACCATCAATAAAGATTCAGGGGAGGACGGTGGATGATGTATAATCGTGGCCGTAAGGATTCTAGAACTCTAGTGACATCACCCCCGACGGTGAAAAGACGTTTCCTCTACAGATACAATTCAAAGCCACTTCCTGTGGAAGCTTGCGGTAAATCGTCAAGTCAATAGAAACCGGTAACAAATGTTAGGAAACCAGGAAGTATTTTTTTTTACAGATTTCCTATGATAGTGAAGAATTTTGTGCATAAATTACAGTAACATCGACTGTGACTCAATAAAGTGTTTCCCTGACACTGGCGATGATTTGTCAATCGATGGCGGTGGAAAGAAACAGCTAATAATAAACTTCCATGGAATTGTGGCCTAATAAAACAGCCCCCTTCTTAAAGGTTCACTCCTCCTCTTAAAGCTGTATAAGCTTGTAACCAGTATGCAAATGTTTAGAGAAGGCTGCTCGGGCAGCAGCAGTCATTCATTGGCTGTGACGTCAGCTGACATGGCTGTTTATTGCTGCTACCAGGAAGAGAATGGATGGGGCGGAGAACACAGACATTACAGTCTTCCCGCAGAAGTGTCTAGAAGTCTGGTAAGTTTTGCGGTCTTGGGATCTGTTTTTTTTTGAGACCAGTGGCGTAACTAGGAATCACTGGGCCCCCCAGCAAAACTATGATGGGGCCCCTATCCTCGCTTCATCCACAGGAAGGAGGATATATCTGTGATAAGAAAAATAAGATAGGGACCCCTTGGCTCCCCCCCTGCGGTTGCTCCCCCTGCGCCGCTATAATTACGCCTGTTTGAAAAGGGAAGTATACTTTTTTTTGGAGGGAATGGCCTATAAAAAATTCAATTATTTAGAGTATGGATAACCTTTAAGATTCTTCATTTATATAATGCATTCCAAGTTATTCTACATCAGTTGATTTCATTCCCTTTGCTGTTCCCTGCTGTTGACATTAGTGAGCTGACATTTTAGGTTCTAACGGTCCTTCTTCTTCCCAGAATGCACCACTACCTTGGAATGTTCCTAACAGTAATTTCTACTGATTGGCTGTTGGATGGGTCACACATGCTCAGATCTCTACTGACTCGAGCAACTGAATCCACCCAGAATATGTATTTGCACTGAACTTCCCCTTTAACAAACTGTCCTGGGCAAAGCCATTTAATGCCCTTTTGTTTCATCAATTATAGTTTTTTTTATTAAGGAAGGATACACACTAGCAGATATTTTGGACTGACTCATCGCCCATGGCCGATGTCAGTCGTATGTTTGTCCGGATCTATAGTATAGTAGTATTTGAGGTTGAATATAGACATACGTCCATCCAGTCCAACCCATCTAGCAATATCCTCATTTCCTGCCTAACTGTTGATCCAGAGGAAGGCAAAAAAACACCAAATTTATGAAGGGGGAAAAAATTCCTTCCTGACTCCAAGTGGCAATCAGAAATTTCCCTGGATCAACTCTACTTTATGTATCAATACCAGTAACTTGTAACATTCCTTGTTTGTAGAAACTCATCCAGCTTTTTATTAAACTGACCAATGAACCTGCCATAACAACATCCACTGGAAGACAGTTCCATAGCTTTACCGTTCTCAGTGACAATCCCTTTCCCAACTCTACTTTATGTATCAATACCAGTAACTTTAACATTCCTTGTTTGTAGAAACTCATCAGCTTTTTATTAAAATGACCAATGAACCTTCCATAACAACGTCCACTGGAAGACAGTTCCATAGCTTTACCGTTCTCACAGTGACAAACCTTTCCCAACTCTACTTTATGTATCAATACCAGTAACTTGTAACATTCCTGGTTGTAGAAAACTCATCCAGCTTTAATTAAACTGACCAATGAACCTGCCATAACAACGTCCACTGGAAGACAGTTCCATAGCTTTACCGTTCTCACATGACAAACCCTTTCCCAACTCTACTTTATGTATCAATCCAGTAACTTGTAACATTTCTTGTTTGTAGAAACTCATCCAGCTTTTTATTAAACTGACCAATGAACCTGCCATACAACGTCCACTGGAAGACAGTTCCATAGCTTTACCGTTCTCACAGTGACAAACCCTTTCCCACTCTACTTTATGTATCAATACAGTAACTTGTGAACATTCCTTGTTTGTAGAAACTCATCCAGCTTTTTATAACTGACCAATGAACCTGCCATAACAACGTCCACTGGAAGACAGTTCCATAGCTTTACCGTTCTCACAGTGACAAACCCTTTCCCAACTCTACTTTAGTATCAATCACCAGTAAACTTGTAACATTTCTTGTTGTAGAAACTCATCCAGCTTTTTATTAAACTGACCAATGAACTGCATAACAACGTCCACTGGAAGACAGTTCCATAGCTTTTACCGTTCTCACAGTGACAAACCCTTTCCCAACTCTACTTTATGTATCAATCCCAGTAACTTGTAACATTCCTTGTTTGTAGAGAAACTATCCAGCTTTTTATTAAACTGACCAATGAACCTGCCATAACAACGTCCACGGAAGACAGTTCATAGCTTTACCGTTCTCACAGTGACAAACCCTTTCCCAAATCTACTTATGTATCAATCCCAGTAACTTGTACACATTCCTTGTTTGTAGAAAATCATCAGCTTTTTATTAAAAATGACCAATGAACCTGCCATAACAACGTCCACTGGAAGACAGTTCCATAGTTTACCGTTCTCACAGTGACAAACCCTTTCCCAACTCTACTTTATGTATCAATCCCAGTAACTTGTAACATTCCTTGTTTGTAGAAACTCATCCAGCTTTTTATTAAACTGACCAATGAACCTGCCATAACAACGTCCACTGGAAGACAGTTCCATAGCTTTACCGTTCTCACAGTGACAAACCCTTTCCCAACTTGAACCCTAAACCTTTTTTCTTCAAGTCTTAAGGTATGTCCACATGTCCTCTGACATGTTCTATTGGTGAACAATGCCCCAGATAGTTTATTGTATGGCCCGTTAATGTATTTATACACAGTCATCATATCCCCACGCAAGCGCCTTTTCTCTGATGAATGCTGGTAAATAAATCACGGCTGATCAAGCTATCTCCTATGGACTGCATGATCAGTGGTGTCAAGCTGTTGGCCGTGGCTACTTCATCAATGTGTGTACCAGCCCTTAAAGGGGAACTGTGTTATAATAGCACCTTGATGACTTCAGGATCTTATTTCTAACTGCAGTCTCTCCAAACTTTTTTTTTCTCTCTCTTGCTTGTACTGTGAGCTCTGCACCAGCCCCACTGCTCTGCCCCACTGCTCTGCCCCACAGTCTCAGGTTGGAGCATGCCCACTGCTGAGACAGGTGTCCAGGTAGAGGAAAGGAAAGAAAATGGTTGCAGGTCTGGAACTAGCTTAAAAATCTATAGATTTGTGTGGGGGTGGGACTTCTTAAACAGCACATAATGTGACTGTCACAGACTCAGACAGACAGGACAGATAAGGAGCCTATAACTTAAGATACAGAGACACTAGAGACATCACTGTAGACTTTTATGGGAGAGCTCTACTGCATACACTTGTATGGAGATCACAGTTACCCTTTACAGGGGCAAGTTCTGGATTTCCAAGGAAGGGATTCCTGAAAGGGTTATCATGGTCAGTTATCAGTGCAGTGCCAACATTAGCTATATCCCCTTTTAAATGCCATTCCTATGTTAAAGTATACCCTCTCTTTATACTTTCCTTACCCCTACACTTTTCCCAGCTTATAATAATGCTTCCCTACATTTTTACATATTAGAAGCCCCATAACAATATAAAACTATGAAGTACAGGTATGTAACTAGTATCTCAACATGTAAACATGTGTCTATCTTTTGCTACAGATGCAAATCTTATTACTATAGTCATAGGAATATTTCTTACTTTCAGTTCATGGTAATACTGGTACCAGGACAATAAGCATTAGAATGACAATGACTATGTGTCCTCTCTACCTGTCTATGTAATCAGTTTCACACCTGTCCCTAAACAAGTAACACTTACTGTCCATTTCTGCATTTTGCTCCTATAGTTTTAATCGGACTCCCTTGAAGCAGATAACAATAAACCTGCAGAAAGGGGGGATTCTGGGTCCCTGTAATCGCCCCCTTAAACTGCCCATGCACGCAAAAAAATTCCCTCGGGTATGTTGTGGACAGAAATTGCACATGCATGGGTGCTAGGTTGGCAGCTGCAGGTGTAAGGGAGCTCGGTCCTGGTGAATCATCAAACGTCTGGATCCTTGGCCAAAAGGGTCGCCCTAGGGTGTTACACCCACGGGAAATTTTCTGTGCTTACTGCTTAGATGTCAGAAGCAAAATCCCTTTAATTAACTGAGGCACAATCATTTAAGGGACATTCTCACCTCCCCAATATAATTTGCCGGAAACCCAATCATTTTATTGGGCATAAGAAATTTTGCTTGTAAATAATTTATTGTAAACCAAGCACTTTTGTTTTTTATTTTGTCAGTAATATGCAGCACTGAGAATGAACCATTTGCCTGTTGCTAAGATTTGCAGATGTATTGAATGGGTAAGGGTGGGTCTGGGAGGGGTTAAGGAAGATCAGGGGTGGAGTTACATTTGGTTTTCTTTTAAAAGATTTGTATCTTTATTCTTTCTGGTCACTGGTTGGCTGTTTTCTTTGACTCTTCCCCCTTGATTGCACCAATGAGAGTGGGATGTCACTATGTTGAAATGGATCACTGTAAATAGTCACTGAATCCTAAATGAAAGTCTTAATTCACATCCTAGTAACATAGGCAAAGAAAGGTACAAATGGCCATTTTTATGGTGTACATTAGCAATTAAACAAATGTTTTGAGTTATAATTATTACTATAAACTCCAATCCCTAAATAAACTGTGATATGAACTTTATTAGCTTGTGCCGAACGAGATTTCTCCGTGTTATCTCTTCCCTTGAAGGTCATAGACAACCAATCATATCAAATATTGGAAATTTTACCTTTAATTACATCAGGTATAAACCAGAGAACTTCTAAATTAGTCCCCAAGCTATTCTGGGGTCAATAAGGTCACGGTAACCATTGGTTAATCCCCGGTCCTATTAGAAGACTCCACAGTGCCACCCCCATAATATTCTGACTGCGTTTGTCCTGGCAAAGGCGCCACCAGTCTCCATCTTGTAATTTACAGCTTTCCATTGGCGAACGCAGCTTCCTGGAATTGGGGTACGAAGTTTCGGAAATAGGCCCTGAAATATAAAACAAATAAATGCAGTTAGGCTAAATGAATAACCGTGATTGATTAATAATACAATTTATAGACTATCCCGGTGTAGGAAGACTATGTAATATTGTAAAATTACATATGTAAAGAGATTACAATGTAGGTGATATATCAGTAAGTACATGTGTGCAAAGCAACACATAATTGTCCGCTATCGTAGTGCATGCGAGACGCAACCCCCCCCCCAAATAACGCATGCGCTATGAAAATGGCCACTCACATCGACAATCACTGCTCTGCAATTATCACACGCCAACGTTGTGGCCTACAGGAGTATTGAATGGGCGGGATTAGAGTGGGGTTAGGAAAAGGCATGGGGTGGAGTTACATCTGATTGGGCATTAAAGCTGAATCACGTTTTCCTCGACACAGAACTAAGCCCACAAGGCATCACTTTGCGTTTTCTACACCATGTTACACCTCTGCAAAGTCAGTAAAATCTTTCACTAGCAAACAGAACCTAATCCTATTTGTACCTTCACTGCAACAAAAATCAGGTTAAAGGGTTGAGATTTCTTTTATTATATTAATGGGTTAAATGTGGACTTTAGATGAAGGAGACGATGATGGAGACAATGGTTTCTGACAATTATAGACTTAATGACTGTGCTGCAAGGTGACCCAGATGCCAAACCAGTTATGGGAGATACATAATCCCAGCTAGGCGTTATTTATAGAGCTATTCAGTATAATAAAGTCTGGACAGAACAAGGCAGCTCCAACCTTATCTGCTCTGTCAATAAGTAACTTGTACCAGGAATTGAACCTTTCATAGGGACAATCCCAATGTATTGAATAGAGACAAAAGGATTTCAGCCACATTCTTAAAGCGACACTGACATTGAAATAACGTGATACGCCGTCTCCTATGGTCTCAATGGCCGATGATAAGGCGGATATACATAATACGGAATATATAATATTTATCTAGAGATTTTACGCAGGTCATTTCGTGACTTGATTAAAACTTTTGTTTTATTTCCCAGGTCGAATTGATCAACATGCGATAAAAACGAATATTTAAACGGAGATCCGATTTAAACGCTAGGAACATCCATGGGCCCGACCCGCATCTCATTAAGGAAGATCAAACCGCGCCCTTGGGTGGAGTTCGAGAGTCTAAAGGTTAATTTCAGGGAGGGGAGCGCTAACAAGGGACCCATAAAACCTTCTGCCATAGACAATCCTGCCCAGGTTCTGTCAGGAAGCCAAGAACTCAATGTTTTCGGTGTAAGGGGAAAAAAAAAACAAGTTTTCCAGGTTCAAGGACAAGTCTGAACAAAACAAGTAGAGAGGGAAAAAAACAACAGAACGAAGCTCAGACCCAATTATCTCTGTCGGGAAGGACTGCTCAGTGTCCCTTTACCGTAACTGAATCCTCACTTAACCTCACCCTTCTAACCAAATGGAACCTTCCTTACACCGCACAGAACTCTGGGTATCAGGGTAACAAGTAAAACACCATTTGTTCGTCTTCTCATATTCCAGAACATTACAGGAATAATTTGATTAAGGGCTAGGTCACATTAGCGCGATTGCGCGTCCGTTCGCGTTTTGCTAACGCATGCGTTCACCATTTTTGGTGCGTTAACGCATGCGTTTCCATAACGCGAAATGGCGAAAAAACGCATGCGCAAAACGCAAACGCACAAGAAAAGCGCACACAATCGCGTGCGATAACGCTCGCGATTCCTGTGCGTTGCAGTGTGGCCTCAGCCTAAAACACTATTATTCCTGACATAGGGCCAGTGCTGGAGAAAATGGGACCAGGATCAATGCGGAAAAGCCTCAATTTCCAAAACAAAACGTGTAAATCTGTTTGACTACAACTCCCAGCATACCCTGAGAGCACTGCTAAATGTACACTGACCAAGGAAAAGGGTTATAATGTACAGATATTTTGGTTTGGCCTCTAACCCAGATACAGGTCATGTGGTTTCTCTATAAAATCTAACCAATGGGAGGTGACCAGTGAAAGGGATTCTGGGACTAATTCTACATAGTTCGTAGCCAGTAGGCTTCTTGAGATTAATCCATCCTGTGCATCCTGCATGTGGCAGGGGTGGGTTCGAACCCAGGACTTCCAGGGTTCAGTTCTAACCAGTGGGCCACCGTACCAACATTAACGTAGTAACTTTATAAAAAGATGGTTTGTTATTGACACCACAAACCACATTCATTTGTTGCTAACAGGATCTCCCTAAGCATGATGGGATATTAATTGCATTAATTAGTCCCTGGTTCCTTGCCAGTTCCTTTCATCTTGGCATTTTCTACAGAATAATCTCTTTAAATACAGCAATTAAATAAAATACATGATATCCCATAGTTCCACATTGTATTATCAAATATTGTCTAACGGTAATAGACCAGTAAAAAGGGAACATCTGATTGGTTGAGCCAAATTAACAGCTCAGGCAAAAGTTTGCACCTTAATTATTTAAAACTTTTAAAAATGTATTTTAATGCTAATTTAATGTTCAGATCGAACTGTGGTTCAGTCGCCAATGGCGGAAAAGCCGCAATACGTAAAATACAAATAAACCTTTTTTTTTTTTAACCCCATCATTTCTGTTCTTTTAACAGTTTATTTGGAACAAATAACATCTGTGGTTGATTTCTTGTCCCTCCTTCTGAGAATCTGGTTTCCGAATCTGCTCATTTCTCTCCCCCAAATAAATCTGGTCGTTTCCATCGGAAAACAAAGGTCCTAAATTGCCGTGTGTCAGACGGAGGAGCTTTGTGTTCCTCTCCCACAAGGGAAAGTTTTCTAAGTTTGCGACAGAAATGAACTTCTAGTTGAGAGCGAAGCGGGGGAGCTGAGCCAATTCTGGTGTCACGACAAGTGTTAATTAATGGTCAAGACGATGAAAGATATAATTACTGCAACATTCTCGATTGCAGTCTTTCCAGCTAAACACAACATGTAACTCCTGATTTCAATCCCCCAACATAATACAGAGTGTGTTTAAACAGCTACGTAATTACCAGCCTAAATCTCACGCTGCTTTACAAAGGACACCAGGAAGGAGATATGTGGAGATACCACACTGATAGCCAACATTGGGAGCTATAGGCTGTAATTATGGTTCACATTTCAGGAAAAGAATTTAAAGTGGAAGCTCAGCGCAAACACTGAAAATAGGATTTTTCCCCCATCCAGTGATCTCTCTGTGTATATAGTTGCACTTTAATATGGATGTACAACAGCCCAATTCTCTATATATTGTGTGTTACATTGAAGGTTTGACCAAGCCTTCTGGGTAATTGTACTCCATCCAGAGTTAGGTCATGTGCTCGTTTGAGCAAAGTACTTTAAACTAGAGAGTCAGCTTCAAACATCCAGGCCACACAGGAGAAGCTGTCAGCTCATGTAGCCAAAAAGGCAAGTACCAGTAGGTTAGGACCCAGTTATATAAAGTACCAGTAGGATAGGACCCAGTTATATAAAGTACCAGTAGGTTAGGACCCAGTTATATAAAGTACCAGTAGGTTAGGACCCAGTTATATAAAGTACCAGTAGGATAAGGACCCAGTTATCTAAAGTACACCATAGGTTAGGACCCAGTTATATAAGTACCAGTAGGTTAGGACCCAGTTATATAAGTACCAGTTAGGATAGGACCCAGTTATATAAAGTACCAGTTAGGTATAGTGACCAGTTATATAAAGTACCAGTAGGTTAGGACCCAGTTATATAAGTACCAGTGTTAGAGACCCAGGTTATATAAAGTACCAGTAGGTTAGGACCCAGTTTATAAGTACCAGTAGGTTAGACCCAGTTATATAAGTCCAGTAGGTTAGGACCCAGTTATATAACAGTACGCATAGTTTAGGACCCGTTTATATAAAGTACCAGGAGGTTAGAGGCCTAATAAAGTACAGTGGATAGGACCCAGTTATATAAATACCAGTAGGTTAGACCAGTTATTAAAGTACCAGTAGGTTAGGACCCAGTATTTAAAGTACCAGTGGTTAGACCCAGTTATATAAAGTACCAGTGGTTAGGAAGGACCCAGTTATATAAGACCAGGTAGGTTAGGACCCAGTTATAAAGACCTAGGTAACCGTATAAATCAGTAGGTTGGACCCAGTTATATAAAGTACCAGTAGGTTAGGACCCAGTTTATATAAAGACCATGATTAGGACCCAGTTATATAAGTACCAGTAGGTTAGGACCCTTTATATAAAGTACCAGTAGGTTAGGCCCAGTTATTAAATACCAGTAGTATAGGACCCAGTTATATAAGTACAGTAGGATGGACCCAGTTTATAAGTACCATAGTAGGTTAGGACCCAGTTATATAAAGTACCAGTAGGTTGGACCCAGTTATATAAAGTACCAGTAGTTAGGACCCAGTTAATATAAAGTACCTAGTAGGTATACCCAGTATTAAAAAGTACCAGTAGGTTAGACCCTTATATAAAGTACCAGTAGGATAGGGCCCAGTTATATAAAGTACCAGTAGGTTAGGACCCAGTTATATAAGTACCAGTAGGATAGGACCCCGTTATATAAGTACCAGTAGGTTAGGACCCAGTTATTAAAGTACCAGTAGTTAGGACCATTATAAAGTACCATAGGTTAGGACCCAGTTATATAAAGTACCAGTTTTAGGACCCATTTTATATAAAAGTACAGTAGGTTAGGACCCAGTTAATAAATCCAGTAGGTTAGGACCCGTATATATAAGTACCAGTAGGTTAGGACCCAGTTATATAAAGTACCGTAGATAGGACCCAGTTATATAAAGTACCAGTAGGTTAGGACCCAGTTATATAAATACCAGTATTTTAGTACCCAGTTTATAAAGTACCAGTAGGTAGGACCCAGTTTATATAAAGTACCAGTAGGATGGACCCAGTTAATAAGTACCAGTAGGGTAGGACCCAGTATATAAAGTACCAGTAGGTTGGACCCAGTTAATATAAAGTACCAGTAGGATAGGACCCAGTTATATAAAGTACCAGTAGGATAGGACCCAGTTATATAAGTACCAGTAGGTTAGGACCCAGTTATATAAAGTACCAGTAGGTTAGGACCCAGTAATATAAAGAAACCTTGACGTGGTGACTGGGCTTAAAATAATTTGGCCAACTTATTGAACTATTTGCTTTTATTTATCCAGGGTTTAGCAGACTGTTTGTAGTAGAACCTTATGGAGGGAGCCAATATACAATTAGAATTGTGTGTGAACTAGAACCCTAATAGTGTCCGTTATGGTCTCAGTCACTGGGTTGATTCAGTTGCTCAGTAGAAATCTGAGCATGTGTGACCCATCCAACAGTCAGTAGAAATTACTGTTAGGAACACTGCAAGAAAGTGATGCTTTAAAGAACCTGATATTTTTTATAATGAAGACAATATTTAGAATACCTATAAAAATAATAAATTTACAAAATTATTTTTTCCACCAAACATCCCCTTAAAGGGTGTCTTTATACCATTTATTTTTTGTTGTTAATCTGTCCCCTATTTGTTTAGATTTCCAATCTGAAACATCTTACATTTCAGCTGTCAATCAAGAGCCTTATTATCATAAACTCTTCTGCTGTGTACAGTTTTGCAGTAACTGGAAAAGTGTCTGTCGGTATGTGTGAATTGCATGGTGGGAAATTCCTTCACCCAGTGCTGCCTCCTAGCTATTACTGACCATGTTAAATGGAAGGAAGTGTTGGTTAAAGTTTTGAGCCTGAGCAAACCAAATACAGGACTGAAGGCAAAACACAAACCTCAGTGCTATTTACATGAATGTATTAAAGATTATTAAGGTAAGGCAAAGAATTTTTTCCCCCAGTATTGTTGACCTTTAAGTTCTCTCAGATGAAGAGGGATCAGCGACAATTATCCCACTGATTTGCAGGTAAATAGTAGTGATTTAAAACTTAGGCTCTCTAGCCAGGAATCACCTGAACTTAGTTCTCCTTTAATGCTACAAATTGAAAATGTTCCACAATTATAGAGTTGTTTTGTTAACATTGTAAAGGTTTGTACACAGGTAAAAAAAAATTGTAAAGGTTCCCACGATGTGTACGAACATTCGTTTCGCCCGATAATCGGCCCGTGTATGGGCCCTTTATCGGATGAAATGGCCGGTCGCTCGGAGATCCGCCCGGTCGGGCCGATAAAAGGCGGGACCTGTGATCGCACGTGTGTACAAACCTTTACTGTCATTGATTAACTTGGCTTTGTAAAGAGGAACTCATCGCATGAGCAATGTATGTGCCGTTGCAATGGCTGCTACCGGCGCTGAATGTTCTAACCACAAACACCCATATGCAAAGCATCGGCTACAACAAAGTGGAGGGGCTCAGTCTTACAGGGTGAATGCCCAACGTTTATTGATTTTGACGAATGAAAAAGAAATGGAATAAAACCAGGGTCTATTTAATGGGACCTCTAAGAACTTACTCTGTGAACATACAAAGAACTCCATTTCTAGTGGGTTTTCGAGAAGCAGATCCATTACCGTGTTTTATGGCTTGATAAAAAGCTTAGGCTGATTTTGGCTCTTGGAGTGTGAGTTATGTCAGTGCAAACCGTACGAAGATTTACTACCCAGCAGCAGAGGGCGAGTCACAGCAAATCGCACACAACTGGCTCTTTGTTACACTGTTTATCTGCTGTACATGATGGATCTGAATGTCTTATAATGATATATACAACCATCTGATCTGCTGGGCCAGAATTCAGAACTACTGATCCAAATTTACGACGCTTTTAAATAAACGCGATTGGAATGATCCCTGGCACAATGTCAAGGTAGAGAGTGCGCCATTTTAATAGTGACCTCTATATAGCAATCTATCCCACCACCCACATAGACCAGATTTTAACCAAGATGCAATGCTCTATCTTAAAGGAGAACTAAGTTTTAAAAATAAATTAAGTTCAGGATAACCTGAACTATTTTCAACATAAAAACACTAACCCTTTTCTAAAAATTGATGGATTGAAGCTAATGCTCCGCCCAATCTTCCCAGAATGCTTTGCTGCTGGTATCTTTTATTTGTAATCAGCACAATAGACTTTATTGGGGCTAGCATTACCAGTTGCCCATGCATTGTCATGGGAAGCAAATGATGTTTGATCAGAGGATAATCATAAGCACAATAAGATTCATCCTTTTAAATTAAGAATCTTTCACCCCAGCAAACACTCCATCACTTCAATTCCCTACCCTACCCACAAGGGGGCAGCAAAGAAAAACTCCAACAATCTTCTCTTTATCCACCCTGTGCTAAGTGGATGGCAGAGATAAAATGGAGGTGTGTGACATCTGTGTAATGATGAAATATTACATAACTGATCCATCTGAACTTACACAACCTTTAGGAACAGACTAGATCACATCTTGCACGTTGGTAAACAGCTTAGGTTAGATATTACACAACCAGGGAGGCAAGAACAAACAGAACAATCAGGTGACAACTTACACAATCGTTACCAACACTCCATACTTACACAATCTAGGGCAATCACCCACAATCTTAACATTTATACACCGTGAAAAAAAACACAACATTTAATGAAAATATAGAGGCTAATGTTCCATATCATACACTATGCACAATACACAACACTCACACACTCTAGATAACAAATATACAATTTAGTCTTTATCTATCCTACACACAGATCTCGCCTCTCCAAGGGTCACTGGACATTTCAATTCCCTGCTTCCAAATTTGATTGGGAACTAGAAATTTAGTCCCCTTTGTTCTAATACTCGGCTGGTGAATACAATAAACATTTCCACTGTAGGATATTACCCACATAGTGAATACTATAGTGATGTCACTTCCAACTGCATCGTTCAGAACTAAAGGGATATAACTTCCATGTTTTATACCTCAAGGCCTTTTTTTTATCCCCAAGAGGGGACCGCACAATTGGCTGTGGTTTTTGGATTTGTATGATCGCCAATTCGGACGAATAAACAGTCGGATGTTGGTTGAGCTCAGCCCAAAACCCATGCAATTCTTTCGGTCTGATCGGTCGATACAATGAATTATCGGTCTATCGAGATAAAAAAATTGGATGGTGTGTACAATCCGACATTCCCACTGATTGGCTGAAAATAGATATTACCATCTAATGTCATAATGCGACATTAGATGGTAATATCGATCGTAATTACGTTCGTGAAAGCAGTTTTTTTAAGTCGATTGGTAAAATCATTGTAAGTTCTGAATAAATGTAATGTAACCTCACAATAGGCACAATATGTATTTTACGTCTACGTACAATTAACATTGTACATCCATCTATCAAAGTATCAGTTGGTTTAAGATCACAATTACGATTTTAATATCCATTTGTAGTGTATGGCCTCCTTTAGGAATAGCTTCCCATCTCAGCTTCCAATTTTAACCACACAGCTAGATAAAACATACTGTATAGCAGGGATTCTCAAACTGTGTGCCTCCAGATGTTTTAAAACTACAACTTCCTGGACATCTGGAGGTACACCTAATACTTGACACACTCACAGGGTGTGTTCTTTAGAGGGGCAAAGTTGGACCCCATTGCTGTCCCTTGCACCTGAATACTATACATTATTGAAGATTCAGTTTAAAGCAGCTCCTTATCAATATAAAAAACACAATAAACCAACCATAAAAATCAATTTTAAGCACTGTAAAAACTTACATAAATGATGACATGCAGGTATATGATCATCCTTTAGTACTATTGTTAATAATACCACAATACATAGGGCCAAAGGAAGCTTTTTCTACTAAGTCTCAGTGAAAGGATAAACCTATTGTGATGAATACATGTTGGTGAAAGATAAGATTTGTAATTTTGATACCATCAATGTAACATTTTATTATTTTATGCAGTTCCAAGCAATAAATCTGTCAATCTGAGCTTTTCAAAGTGTCAAACTACAATTCCTAATATCACTCTGCGAAATGAGTAATTACTGGGCCAGAAGACATCCATTACTTCTGTATCATATTTATTGCAAAAAAAAAAAAAATGCAAAGTATGTTTCCTTTCACAGTCACATATAAATGCATCTTACTAAAGAAATGTAATAAGGTAAAAAGGGATCATTAATCCCAGTGGGTGAGACCACACACAGACCTGTAAATATAAAAGTGAGTGGGTGTAATCTTTCAGAGCTCTGATTTTACGCTCTGTATACAAAGTCTATTCGCTTTCACCTGTGTTTAATGCGCAGGAAATCAACAAGACTTATATCAGCAGCAAATTCACAAACACAATTGTATATACACCTGAGGTTAGTGCTACGATGGCTTCCATATAATCCAGTAAATGGCGCCCTCTAGAGAGAACACAATGTGAGCACTTTGTGGATAAGGATTCTATCAGGTGTGGCTGTTTACACCATGTGATCAAATATCATCTAATTTAGCAGAAACTGGAGAATAGTAAAAACCCATTCAGACAATTTCATGAGACTATCAGGGGGTAAAAATCCTTTCTTTGGATCTATATTTATTTCAATTGTCTCAAATCGAGTTGTGCCACGGTTTATCACGTACAGTTTAATTGGACAAACACACATACTCAGACGATATGTCTTACTTTGCCCTCTTGGCCATTTCGTTCCCGTCCCAGCGGGGACTGTAAGGATAGTTCTTCTGGGACTGGGAGTACAACTGTCCACTGTTCGTGAAGTGATAAACAGACTGAAATGTCAGGGTTGGTTGGTCTCTCGGAAAGTACAGGGGAAGATCAACTGCAAGAAAGAAAAGAGAGAGAAAAAAATTAAAGCCCCAAGGCACGTCAGCACATGGCAGGTCCCCTCATTTCATACCTGAGCCAAATTCCAAGGATTTGGTGAAACCCCAACCATATCTCTCCCCTCACTGCCAGCAAGATCAAACCCTTGCATTACTTAAATGGCAATTGTGGTTTTTGATAAAGTTAGATTTGAATAAAAGCCTGTAGTCTTTTCTTTTAAAATAATCTGTGGATCACATCACTAGCTGCAGCCTGTGAGAAATTATATTGCGGTGAACGTTAAAATTTCCTGCTTTCGGGTTGAGTGACATCACAGGGGAGAAGCATGCTTGTTAAGAGTAATAATGGGGAAAACAGGAAGTGCCTGCACAGACAGCTGTTGAAAGAAGGGAAGCGGAGCCTAAGAATGCAGGCAGAGGATTAAAGAGGAACTGTGGTCCAAAAATGACTTTAGGTAAATTGATAGGAATTGCTCTCCTGAGAGTTTTTGCAAATTATTTCCATTGTTTATTTTACATAGTTTTGAAGATATTTACATTTTTGTGTGTGATATGGCAGCAGCATTACCAGGTCCCCTGCACTTCCTGCTCTGAAACCTGTCAGTCAATCTGCCCTGTCTCTCCTCCCCTTTGCAGCCACCCTGATCCCTCCCACTCATGGACCCCATGGTCCCTCCAGTTGCGGCCCTCCTTGGCCCATTCCCGTACCGCCCCATCCGCCCGCGGGTTTGCTGTGGCCTGCCCACTCGCCGGTGCCGTGGCCCCGCCTTACTCATGGGTGCTGTGGGCCACTCTGACACCCCCCCCCCCCCCCCGAAAAGTGCTGTGCAGGAGAAGCCTTAGGAATGTCACATGTCAGCCTCACCACCCATTAACTTTCTGGTCAGTCATTTCTTTATATCTGGGCTGTGGAGCACGTAGAGAGGTGGTTATGGCTCGTTTTAAAGGTAGGAAACGGCCTTTCATTTAAACTCAACTTGTTTGGGGACCACAGTTCCTTTAATGTTTGTGAAGGTATGAGGAAGGTTTTTATATAACCTTAACTAGTTTGAAAAATTGAAGACCACATTACCCTGTCAAAAACAGCTAATGCCATCTTGTCAAAATGCAGTTAATAAAGCACCGTATCTAACTTGTGGAGTGAAGATTTGCTAGATTACACAACCTGCTGGAAAATGGGAAATAGGCCCTTGCGGCTCTCCGACCTCCCCCTATATTTGTGTTCACCTTAGTTAGAACTGGCAGTGGAACCACGTATTTGAAGATGATCCATCCCCCATCAGTCCCAAAATGAGATGCAGGGCACCGTGTGTTAAAGGGAACCATTCCGCTACAATATTTAGTGAAATTCAATGCCTTCTGACTGCTTTGCAGAAAATACCTAAAGCTCTGTACACACGTTCAATTTTTATTGGTTGAAACAGACGACCAATGACCACTTTGATGCATGTACAATCACCAGCGGATATTATAAAGCGATCTGTCTGTACTGCGGGGAAAGATCACCTAACGATGTTGGTGTTACATAAGCGTGGCGCTACGCAGGATTTTAGCATGATGACCATTTGGAAAATGGGCAAATAAATTCTCTCTAGTTATTTGGCAAATGATAAAGAAACATGTGTGATCTCACAGTGAACCGTGTAATTAAAGTTCACTCATTGAGAGCAGTTAAGGACTTAGACCTATACATAATTCTATACCATAGACACGCTTGGAATTTAAACAAACAGGAAGTAACCCGACGTTACCCAGTGGCCGCATAGAAAATATGTCCCACTCTGTACATTCTCTGCAGAACTGTTTACAGTGGAAGCTTAAGTAACGAAAAAAAACACGTTGGAGTTGAGCAATGGCAGACAGATGGGGTGGTTCCAGGACACCGGAGGGAGTTCTTAAAGGGGTATTACCACCAAAATAAAACAATGATGCCCCAAAAAGCAGCTCGTTTATAAAAATGAATTTGCAAGTTGACTTTACCGAACCAATATTTTTATGCTGTTTTTTCCTATTGATAATTCCAGTGTAATAGAAGGCTGTGTATAGCTAGAAATTCAGATACATGTTTATTAATATTTAGTAATATTTCACATTAGGGGGTGATTGGATCCTTGGGTTGCAGACAGTCACATGACACTTTCCAGGATTCTCCTGCAGGTGAATGTCCTTCCCCCAGGCTGCAAGGAGCTAGGCTATGTACACAAGGGAAGATATAAGGTAGAACCTCTGCAAACCTCAGTTTTAAGCTAGGTACACACCTAGCGATTTTTCCTCCTGACCGAATACTAGTATCAATACTAGTATCTAATATTAGTATCTACTTTATATCTATTTTAGTAGTAATGTTAACATCTATTTTGTATCTATATAAGTCTCAATATTACTATTAGTATCTGTATTAGAATCTATATAACTATCTATGAACGTCTGATAAGTATCTACTTACGTCCCAAAGTGACTAAGAAAAGCTGCAATATATTCCCTCCTCTTGTGGTACCCCTGGATCACATACTGCACCTGAAAATAAAGATGATAGAGGGTCAATATATATAGAATCTTACAGGAAGTGGAAGGTGCAAGTGAAAATGTGGGGGCCAACATGACACTTTACTGCAGTGTTAAAGGTCATTTGTTTATACAAATAACATTTGCATTTGGGTTTTTAGTTCTGTCTCTTACTGTTGGGCTAGCCAATCTTCTTTAAATGGGGATCTACATCTAAAACTGGTATTTTAGCTCTGAAACAACTGATCTTAATGATGAATCCCTCGTCTTTCTCTGTGCTGTTCCTACCAACTGAAGACGGTGGGACTAAACATCGTGTGCACCGAGCCCCACTGGACTTTCCACTTCCACACTGTGAGACATTCAGCCAATGGACTGGATCACTGGGACATATGAAGATCAGGAAGATTGGGAACAATGCTTTCTACCTAACACTACAATAAGAACCATTAGAACTTTTATTTATCATCTTAATCCTGGCTTGTAGAAGATTCACTGACCTTGTTAGTTAGTAGCTGGCAGACTTGGGGGACATAATCAATAAGGCAACCACCGCCAGGGAACGAGGGGATATGGAGGGCGGAAGACCCACCAAGTGCGCTGCAAAAACATAAAACAAAAGGGAAAGTCCTTAGATCAGCAGATTTATACCCAGAAATCAACTCGCTAATTCGTTAACATCTAATTAATAGCTCCCTGGATTCGATATAATGGAAACCTCTATGTTTAGTTTATATCCACAGTCCATTTATTGGCCCTTTCCATCACAGATCTCTAATGAATGAAAGTTCCCCAATTAGAGTTTGAAATATCAAGGAGATTCAATAAAAGTTTATTAAAATGGTGCTTATTTTGCCCCAACCAATCAAATGTTAGCTTTCAAATGTTAAATAAGATCTGATTGGTTGGGGCAAAATGAGCACCATTTTTATATGTACTACCCATTAGTAACAGATAAATAACCAACTGGATCCAGTCCTGATCATTCTAAAAGTTACAATTTAATCCTTATAGGTCAATGTCCTTAATAATATGCAAAGAGAAAGCATCACAGATATTTCGGCCAATCAGTTTGAAATATTGGCAGAATTTTTCAACAGATCTCGGTCAAACTTTTGTTGGATGAAATTTTGATCTATAACCCCAGAAATTTATCACATTTTATAAAGGAACTGGCCAGAAATCTTTTAGTATTCGTGGTCCTTTAAAACGTCCCAAACTGCATGTATTCGTTTTAATCGGTAAGATTTGCCAAGGCGGTGAACTTCTTTTATTCCAGTCTTGTTCTTTTGTTATTAAAGTTTATTTATTTACTGCGAACATCCTCCGGACTTTTCTCGTCTCAAAGAGAGTCATTATTTAACCCAGCAGCTGACTCACCCAATGAATGAGGCTGCACGCGCATCTCATCTCAACACTCGTTACTCAGCATTGCCAATTAGTCACACACACACACACTTGACACAAAGTAAAATATCTCCCCAAGCTCTGACTCACACAAAATGATGTCATCGAGTCTTCACAATCCCCATTCAATGCACCTGCCGAAGATCACAGTGTGCAGAGGAGAATAGCAAACATGCTGCCCACTTAGAAGGAAATACAAACAGGAAGGGTTTGGCAGAACATTGCCTCTTTCTTTGTGGGGCAAATTGGCTTGTGACATCATCAGCCATTCTTTATTATGTCATTTCTATAGGGTGCATAGGAACCCAACAATGTCAACCTGAGGAGATGTAGGATATCTTATCACATCCATCACATTATTACAGGGCTCATTGCTGTGAATACGTCAAACCTTTGACTAGGGCATGATTTTAGGTGGAGAATAAGACCAGATTTCCTAAAAAGGTGGAAAATAATATATGATGTCATAGATAGGTGGAAAATATGATATGATGTCAGATAAATAGCAATGTGTCCAATTATAGGAGAACTACAAATCAGTCCGACAGACCATGAGCAGGTTGATTGGGTAAATGTCCCACTCACTGCAGAGTCCACCAATAGCTCTACACATAGGGATAATCAGCCATAGGAATTCTCCTTATTGGATGGTGAATCTGCACCATCTAATATTAATGAGTTTAGCCCGCAGACCATTGGATGGATAGTCACTCTATCATCCCAAAAGATTCCAACATTCTAAATGGGTGCAAAACATGTCGTGTAAATAGCCATTAAAGGGCACCTGCTTGCTCCACAGTGGTTTTCTGGGAGTAGGCTATATCTGCCATAGGAAAAATAGGAAGATGGGGTCCCTTGTGGTTGTTCCCTCTGCTCTGCTGGTAGTTACACTCCTCACCTTATGTGTCGCATTTTGTCCTACCAGGACAATCCTGTATTTCCCATTATTTTTTTCTACGTTTGTTTTGCCAGGACGGAGCAAGCAGATGACCCTGGAGGCAGCCATTTTTATAATCCTGTAAGTGTGAATCCTATATATGAGCAGGCAGATACTGGTCACATTACTACAAGCTGGTGAAAGCAGGAAGTGTTCAAGTTCAAGTTACATTGCTAAATGTTTCTAGCAATATAAATTCTCACAACCTTTACCTAAAGAAATGATCCAGGGTTCAATTTATAGGTTCGACGGAAGGGCTTTTATTCAATCCTATCTTGTCCATCTAGTCCAACCTTTATACCCTACCCATAATGTCTGTATAACAGTTACATAGTAACATAGTATTGGAGGTTGTATAAAGACATACGTCCATCTAGTCCAACCTTTATACCCTACCCATAATGTCTGTATAACAGTAACATAGTAACATAGTATTGGAGGTTGTATAAAGACATACGTCCATCTAGTCCAACCTTTATACCCTACCCATAATGTCTGTATAACACTTACATAGTAAATAGTATTGGAGGTTGTATAAGACACAACGTCCATCTAGTCCCACCTTTATACCCTACCCATAATGTCTGTTAAACAGTTACACAGTAACATAGTATTGGAGTTGTATAAAGACATACGTCCATCTAGTCCAACCTTTATACCCTACCCATAATGTCTGTATAACAGTTACACGTAACATAGTATGGGAGGTTGTATAAAGACATACGTCCATCTAGTCCAACCTTATACCCTACCCATAATGTCTGTATAACGTTACATAGTAACATAGTATTGGGTTGTATAAAGACATACGTCCATCTAGTCCAACCTTATCCCCTACCCATAATGTCTGTCTAAACAGTTACATAGTAAACATGTATTGGAGGTTTATAAAGACATACGTCCATCTAGTCCAACCTTTATACCCTACCCATAATGTCTGTCTAACAGTTACATAGTAACATAGTATTGGAGGTTGTATAAAGACAACGTCCATCTAGTCCAACCTTTATACCCTACCCATAATGTCTGTATAACGTTACATAGTAACATAGTATTGGAGGTTGTATAAAGACATACGTCCATCTAGTCCAACCTTTATACCCTACCCATAATGTCTGTCTAACAGTTACAAGTAACATAGTATTGGAGGTTGTATAAAGACATACGTCATCTAGTCCAACCTTTATACCCTACCCATAATGTCTGTATAACATTTACATAGTAACATAGTATTGGAGTTGTATAAAGACAATACGTCATCTAGTCCAACTTTATACCCTACCCATAATGTCTGTTAAACAGTTACATAGTAACATAGTATTGGAGGTTGTATAAAGACATACGTCCATCTAGTCCAACCTTTATACCCTACCCATAAGTCGGTAAACTTACTATTAACATAGTATTGGAGGTTTATAAAGACATACGTCCATCTAGTCCAACTTTATACCCTACCCATAATGTCTGTCTAACAGTTACACTAGTAACATATTATTGGAGGTTGTATAAAGACATAATCCATCTAGTCCAACCTTTACCCTACCCATAATGTCTGTATAACATTTACATAGTAACATAGAATTGGAGGTTGTATAAGACATACGTCCATCTAGTCCAACCTTTATACCCTACCATATGTCTGTATAACATTTACATAGTAACATAGTATTGGAGGTTGTATAAAACAATACTCCATCTAGTCCAACCTTTATACCCTACCCATAATTCTGTATAACAGTCATAGTAACATAGTATTGGAGGTTGTATAAGACTATGTCCATCTAGTCCAAACCTTATAACCTACCCATAATGTCTGTATAACAGTTACATAGTAACTAGTATTGGAGTTTGTTAAGACAAATACGTCCATCTAGTCCAACCTTTATACCCTACCCATAATGTCTGTATAACAGTTACATAGTAACATAGTATTGGAGTTGTATAAGACATACGTCCATCTAGTCCAACCATTATACCCTACCCATAATGCCTGTGTAACAGTTACATAGTAACATAGTATTGTAGTTTGTATAAAGATATATGTCCAGCTAGTCCAACCTTAATACCCTACCCATAATGTCTAACAGTAACACTATTATAGTATTGGAGGTTGTAATAAGACATACGTCCATCAGTCAACCTTCATACTTACCCATAATGTCTGATAACAGTTACATAGTAACATAGTATTGAGGTTGTATAAAGAATACGTCTATCTAGTCCAATCTTATACCCTACCCATATGTCTGTATACAAGTTACATAGTAACATATATTGGAGGTTGTATAAAGACATACGTCCTCTAGTCCAACCTTAATACCCTACCCATAACTCTGTATACAGTTACATAGTACATAGTATTGGAGTTATATAAAACATACGTCCATCTATTCCAACTTTAATACCCTACCCATAATGTCTTCTAACAGTTACATAGTACATAGTATTGGAGGTTGTATAAAGACATATCGTCCATCTAGTCCAACCTTTATACCTACCCATAATGTCTGTATAAAGTACATAGTAACATAGAATTGGAGGTTGTATAAGACAATACTCCATCTAGTCCAACCTTTATACCCTACCATAATGTCTGTATAACAGTTACTTTAACATAGTATTGGAGGTTGTATAAAGACATACGTCCATCTAGTCCAACCTTTACCCTACCCATAATTCTGTATAACAGTTACATAGTAACTAGTATTGGAGTTTGTATAAAGACATATGTCCATCTAGTCCAACCTTTATACCTACCCATAATGTCTGTATAACAGTTACATAGTAACATAGTATTGGAGGTTGTATAAAGACATACGTCCATCTAGTCCAACCTTTATACCTACCCATAATGTCTGTATAAAACAGTTACATAGTAACATAGTATTGGAGTGTTGTATAAAGACATATGTCCATCTAGTCCAACCTTTTAACCTACCCATAATGTCTGTATAACAGTTACATAGTAACATAGTATTGAGGTTTTATAAAGACATACGTCCATCTAGTCCAACCTTTATACCCTACCCATAATGTCTGTATAACAGTTACATAGTAACATAGTATTAGAGGTTGTATAAAGACATATGTCCATCTAGTCCAACCTTTATAACCCTACCTTTATAACCTACACACTTTAACCTCCTAGCGCCCGGGTAGGTGTTACAGAGATCAGTGGGTAATGTAGTTAGAATATTATACAGGATGGCATTGTGGGTAGGAATACAGACGGCTATGTACAACTTTAACTCTTGTAGTGCCCGGGTAGGTATTACAGAGATCACCGGGTAATGTAGTTAGAATGTTATACAGGATGGCATTGTGGGTATTACAGAGATCACTGGGTAATGTAGTTAGATTGTTATACAGGATGGCATTGTGGGTATTACAGAGATCACTGGGTAATGCAGGTAGAATGTTATACAGGATGGCATTGTGGGTATTACAGAGATCACTGGGTAATGTCCTTAGAATGTTATACAGGATGGCATTGTGGGTATTACAGAGATCACTGGGTAATGTAGCTAGAATGTTATAACCAGGATTGGCATTGTGGGTATTAGAGTCACTGGGTAATGAGTTAGAAGTGTATACAGGATGGCATTGTGGTATACAGAGATCACTGGTAATGTCCTTAGAATTTTACAGATGGCATTGTGGGTATTACAGAGATCACTGGGTAATGTATTAGAATGTTATACAGGATGGCATTGTGGGTAGGAAATACAGACAGCTATGTACAAGTTTAACTCTTGTAGTGCCCGGGTAGGTATTACAGAGATCGCTGGGTATGTAGTTAAATGTTATACAGGATGGCATGTGGGTAGGAATACAGCACGCTATGTAACGTTTAACTCTTGTAGTGCCCGGTGGGTATTACAGAGATCGCTGGGTATGTAGTTAGAATGTTATACAGGATGGCATTGTGGGTAGGAATACAGACGCTATGTACAACTTTAACTCTTGTAGTGCCCGGGTAGGTATTACAGAGATCGCTGGGTAATGTAGTTAGAATGTTATACAGGATGGCATTGTGGGTAGGAATACAGACAGCTATGTACAACTTTAACTCTTGTAGTGCCTGGTAGGTATTACAGAGATCCTGGGGTATGTAGTTAGAATTTTATACAGGATGGCATTGTGGGTAAGGTACAGACACTATGTTAAACTTTAACTCTTGTAGTGCCCAGGTAGGTATTACAGAGATCGCTGGGTAATGTAGTTGAATGTTATACAGAAGGCATTATGGGTAGGAATACAGACAGCTATGTACAAGTTTAACTCTTGTAGTGCCCGGGTAGGTATTACAGAGACGCTAGGTATGTTTAGAATGTTATACAGGATGGCATTGTGGGTAGGAATACAGACAGCTATGTACAACTTTAACTCTTGTAGTGCTTGGGTAGGTATTACAGAGATCACTGGGTAATGTAGTTAGAATGTTATACAGCATGGCATTGTGGGTAGGAATACAGACGGCTATGTTGAACTTTAACCCTTGTAGTGCCTGGGTAGATATTACAGAGATCAGTGGGTAATAAAGCAGTTAATGCTGGAGTGACTGGAAAAATAGGGGTTAAAGTTCTGACCTTGGTTTTACTAGTAGAGGTCAGAGCCAGTAAAGTAACAATCTCCCATAGAACAAAGTAACAAACTATCTGCACCTATGCATGAGACCAGAGCAAGTGTCTGCATGGTAACAGATGACATGTGATTTCATTGGTCTGGTACATCTTTAACACCCTGGCCTTTCAGTCACTCGCATTAACTGCTTTATTACCCAGTGATTCTGTAATACCTACCCGGGCACTACAAGGGTTAAGTTCAACATAGCGGTCTGTATTCCTACCCACAATGCCATCCTGTATAACATTCTAAACTACATTACCAAGCGAATCTCTGTAATAGCCTACCCGGGGCACTACAAGAGTTAAACTTGTACATAGCTGTCTGTATTCCTACCCCACATGCCATCCTGTATAACATTCAAATACATACCAGCGATCTCTGGTATACCTACCCGGGCACTACAAGAGTTTAAACTTGACATAGCTGTCTGTTTCCTACCCATAATGCCATCCTGTATAAAATTCTAACTACATTACCCAGCGATCTCGTGTAATACCTACCGGGCACTACAAGAGTTAAGTTGTACATAGCGTCTGTATTCCTACCCACAATGCCATCCTGTAAACATTCTACATACATTACCCAGCGTATCTCTGTATAACCTACCTGGGCATACAAGAGTTTTAAAGTTAACATAGCTGTGTATTCTACCCACAATGCCATCCTGTATACATTCTAACTACATACCCAGCGTATCGTCTGTAATACCTACCCAGGCACTACAAGAGTTTAAAGTTGTACATAGCTGTCTGTATTCCTACCACAATGCCATCCTGTATAACATTCTAAACTACACTTACCAGCGATCCTGTTAAGACCTACTCCGGCATACAAGAGTTAAAGTGTACATAGCCGTCTGTATTTCACCCACAATGCCATCCTGTATAACATTATAAATACAGTACCCAGCGATCTCTGTAACTACTACCCGCGTGCACTACAAGAGTTAAACATTCGACATAGCTGTCTGTATTCCTACCACACAATGGCCATCCCTGGATAAACACATTCTAACTACATTAACCCAGCGATCTCGTAATACCTACCCGGCACTACAAGAGTTAAATCTTGTACATAGCTGTCTGTTTACCTACCCACACATGCCATCCGTATAACATCTAACTACATTACCCAGTGATCTCTGTAATACCCCACAATGCCATCCTGTTAACATTCTAAGGACATTACCCAGTGATCTCTTTAATACCCACAATGCCATCCTGATATAACATTCAACTGCATACCACAGTGATCTCTGTAATACCCACAATGCCATCCTGTATAACATTCTAGCTACAACCCAGTGATCTTGTAATACCCACAATGCCATCACTGTATAAATTCTAAGGACATTACCCAGGTATCTCTGTAATACCCACATGCCACCTGTATAACATTCTAACTGCATTTACCCAGTGATCTCTATTGTAATACCCACAATGCCATCCTGAGTAACAATCTAAGACATTACCAGTGATCTCTGTAATACCCCAACAATGCCATCCTGTATAACATTCTAACTAATTACGGTGATCCTGTATACCTACCGGGCTACAAAGAGTTAAAGTGTACATAGCGTCTGGATATTCCTACCCACAATGCCATCCTTATAATATCTAACTACATTAACCGTGATCTCTGTAACACTACCCGGCGCGGAGTTAAAGTGTGTAGGTTATAAAGTGAAGTTAAAGGTTGGACTAGATGGACATAGTCTTTTATACAAACCTTAATACTATGTTACTATGAACTGTATACAGACTATGGGTAGGGTTAAAAGGTTGGACTAGATGGACGTATGTCTTATACAACCTCTCAATACTATGTTACTATGTACACGTTTTATACAGACATTATGGGTAGGATAAGGTTGGAACTAGATGGATGTATGTCTTTATAAACCTCCAATTCTATGTTATGTAAATGTTATACAGACATTATGGGTAGGGTGGTATAAAGGTTGGACTAGATGGACGTATGTCTATACAACCTCCAATACTATGTTACTATGTAACGTTTAGACAGACATTTGGGTAGGGTATAAATGTGGACTAGATGGACGTATGTTTATATAAACCTCCAATACTATGTTACTATGTAACTGTTATACAGACTTATGGGTAGGGTATAAAGGTTGGACTAGATGGACGATGTCTTTATACAACCTCCAATACTATGTTACTATGTAACTGTTATACAGACATTATGGGTAGGGTATAAAGATTGGACTAGATAGACGTATTTCTTTATACAACCTCCTATACTATGTTACTATGTAACTGTTATGCAGACATTATGGGTAATGTATGAAGGTTAGACTCGATGGACGTATGTCTTTATACAACCTCCAATACTATAATAGTGTTACTGTTAGACATATGGGTAGGGTATTAAGGTTGGACTAGCTGGACATATATCTTTATACAAACTACAATAACTAGTTACATTGTAATGTTATAACAGCATTATGGGTAGGGTATAATGTTGGACTAGATGGAGTATTGTCTTTATACAACCTCCAATAAGATGTACTATGTAACTGTTATACAGACATTATGGGTTAGGTATAAAGGTTGGACTAGATGGACGTATTGTTATACAACCTCCAATACTATGTTACTATGTAACTGTTATACAGACATTAGGTAGGTATAAAGGTTGGACTAGAGGAATATGTCTTTATACAACTCCAAACTATGTTACTATGTAAACTGTAGACAGAATTATGGGTAGGGTATAAAGGTTGGACTAGATGGACGTGATGTCTTTATACAACCTCCAATACTATGTTAATGTAACTGTTATACAGACATTATGGGTAGGGTATAAGGTTGGACTAGATGGACGTATGTCTTTATAAAACCTCCAATTCTATGTTACTATGTAACTGTTTATCAGACATTATGGGTAGGGTATAAGGTTGGACTAGATGGACGTATGTCTTTATACAACCTCCAATACTATGTTACTATGTAACTGTTAACAGACATTATGGGTAGGGTATAAAGGTTGGACTAGATGGACGTATGTCTTATATAACCTCCAATACTATGTTACTATGTAACTGTTATACAGACTTATGGGTAGGGTATAAAGGTTTGGACTAGATGGAACGTGTGTCTTTATACAACCTCCAATACTATGTTACTATGTAACTGTATACAGACATTATGGGTAGGGTATAAAGATTGGACTAGATGAGTATTGTCTTTATACAACCTCCTTACTATGTTACTATGAACTGTTATGCGACTTTGGGTAATGTATAAGGTTAGACTTGATGGACGTATGTCTTATACAACCTCACTTACTATAATGTTACGTTAGACTTATGGGTAGGGTATTAAGGTTGGACTAGATGGAAATTCTTTATTACAAACCAATCACTATGTTACTATGAAACTGTTACAAGGCATTATGGGTAGGGTATAATGGTTGGACTAGATGGACGTATGTCTTTATACACCCTCCAATACTATGTTAACTAGTAACTGTTATACAGACATTATGGGTTGGGTATAAAGGTTGGACTAGATGGACGTAGTCTATACAACCTCCAATACTGTTACTATGTAAAGTTTATACATGACAGTATGGGTAGGGTATAAAGGTGTGGACTAGATGGACGTGATGTCTTATACAACCTCCAATACTCATGTTACTAGTAACTGTATACAGACATTATGGGTAGGGTATAAAGGTTGGAATAGATGGACGTATGTCTTTATAAACCCCACACCTGCGTTGCCCTGACCACCACACGCAGTTTACTACCCACCGTACAAGTTGACAATGGACAACCCCACATACTCCGACACCCACGATAGCTAACTTTAATCCTTGCAACCCACCCCCCCCCCCCACATCTTGGCCATTCGTCTCCCGTCCCAGACGGCGGGGACTGTAGGATAGTTCTTCTGGGACTGGGAGTACAACTGTCCACTGTGTCGTGAAGTGATAAACAGACTGAAATGTCAGGGTTGGTTGGTCTCTCGGAAAGTACAGGGGAAGATCAACTGCAAGAAAGAAAAGAGAGAGAAAAAATTAAAGCCCAAGGCACGTTCAGCACATGGCAGGTCCCTCTCATTTATACCTGAGCCAAATTCCAAGGATTTGTGTGAAACCCCAACCATATCTCTCCCTCACTGCCAGCAAGATCAAACCCTTGCATTACTTAAATGGCAATTGTGGTTTTTGATAAAGTTAGATTTGAATAAAAGCTGTAGTCTTTTCTTAAAATAATCTGTGGATCACATCACTAGCTGCAGCCTGTGAGAAATTATATTGCGGTGAACGTTTAAAATTTCCTTAGTGGTTGAGTGACATCACAGGGGAGAAGCATGCTTGTTAAGAGTAATAATGGGGAAAACAGGAGTGCCTGCACACAGACAGTGTTGAAAGAAGGGAAGCGGAGCCTAAGAATGCAGGCAGAGGATTAAAGAGGAACTGTGTCCAAAAATGACTTTAGGTAAATTGATAGGAATTGCTCTCCTGAGAGTTTTGCAAATTATTTCCATTGTTTATTTTACATAGTTTTGAAATATTTACATTTTGTGTGTGATATGGCAGCAGCATTACCAGGTCCCCTGCACTTCCTGCTCTGAAACTGTCAGTCAATCTGCCCTGTCTCTTCCCCTTTGCAGCCAACCCTGATCCCTCCCACCATCATGACCCCATGGTCCCTCCAGTTGCAGGCCCCCCTTGGCCCATTCCCGTACAGCACCCAGTCCGCCCGCGGGTGCTGTGGCCCTGCCCACTCGCGGTGCCGTGGCCCCGCCTACTCATGGGTGCTGTGGGCCACTCTGACACCCACCCCCCCCCCCCCGAAAAGGCTGTGCAGGAGAAGAGCCTTAGGAATGTCACATGTCAGCCTCCCACCCATTAACTTTCTGGTCAGTCATTTTTATATCTTGGCTGTGGAGCACGTAGAGAGGTGGTTGATGGCTCGTTTTAAAGGTAGGAAACTGGCCTTTCATTTAAACTCAACTTGTTTGGAGACCACAGTTCCCCTTTAAATGTTGAAGGTATGATGGAAGGCTTTTTATATAACCTTAACTAGTTTGGAAAAATTGAAGACCACATTTACCCTGTCAAAACCATCTATTGCCATCTTGTCAAAACTGCAGTTAAATAAAGCACCAGTATCTAACTTGTGGAGTGAAGAGATTTGCTAGATTAACAACCTGCTGGAAAATGGAAATAGGCCCTTGCGGCTCTCCGTACCTCCCCCTATATTGTGTTCACCTTATTAGAATGGCAGTGGAACACGATTTGAAGATGATCCATCCCCCATCAGTCCCAAAATGAGATGCAGGGCACCAGTCGTGTTAAAGGACACATTCCGCTACAATATTTAGTGAAATTCCATGCCTTCTGACTTGCTTTGCAGAAAAACCTAAAGCTCTGTACACACGTTCAATTTTATGGTGTGAAACAGACGACCAATGACCACTTTGATATGTACAATCACCAGCGGATATTATAAAGCGATCTGTCCTGTACTGCGGGGAAAGATCACCTAACGATTGTTGGGATTTACATAAGCGTGGCGCTACGCAGGATTTTAAGCATGATGACCATTTGGAAATGTGCAAATAAATTCTCTCTAGTTATTGGCAAATGATAGAAAGAAACATTGTATCTCACAGTGAACCGTTTGTAAATTAAAGTTCACTCAATGAGAGCAGTTAAGGACTTAGACCTATACATAATTCTATACCATAGACACGCTTGGAATTTAAACAAACAGGAAGTAACCCGACGTTACCCAGTGGCCGCATAGAAATATGTCCCACTCTGTACATCTCTGCAGAAACTGTTACAGTGGAAGCTTAAGTAACGAAAAAAAAAACAGTTGGAGTTGAGCAATGGCAGACAGATGGGGTGGTTCCAGGACACCGGAGGGAGTCTTAAAGGGGTATTACCACCAAAATAAAACAATGATGCCCCAAAAAGCAGCTCGTTTATAAAAATGAATTTGCAAGTTGACTTTACCGAACCAATATTTTTATGCTGTTTTTTCTATTGATAATTCCAGTGTAATAGAAGGCTGTGTATAGCTAGAAATTCAGATACATGTTTATTAATATTTAGTAATATTTCACATTAGGGGGTGGTGATGGATCCTTGGGTTGCAGACAGTCACAAGACACTTTCCAGGATTCTCTGCAGGTGAATGTCCTTCCCCCAGGCTGCAAGGAGCTAGGCTAGTACACAAGGGAAGATATAAGGTAGAACCTCTGCAAACCTCAGTTTTAAGCTAGGTACACACTAGCGATTTTTCCTCTGACCGACCGTTGATACGTCGGTCGCGGCAAAAGCAGCGCGTCCGATAGTCACATGACCGATCGTGCGGTCCATAGAGGACCGCACGATCGGACGAGGTTTCACCCTGTCCGATCGTCCTTTCGTCCGATTTGGACGAATGGTCGATCGGACATGGGCACATTCGGATGCGATAATTTCGGTCCGATCGACCGATACACTGAACTATCGGTCGATCGGACCTAAATATCTCATCGCGTGTACCCAGCTTTAGACGCACAAGCTACTACAGCCAACCAGGAATGTGTACACCCTACCTGCAACACATTACCAATGGATTCCGTAAGGGTTACATGGGCCACATATGGTTACCAGAAACACGTGACGGTCCTACTATTCTTTATCTGATAGATACGCTAGACACCGTGTCAGTCTTATTTATTTTTTGTTCTAGCTATCGTTTCTAGTCTATCTAACTGTTCTACTAGTTTTACTCTTATCTTTTATTGGTACTTATTTTTACTAGTCTTCCTGGTATAGTTACCTCTATACTGTCTTTGGTGTTACTCTGTATTTCCTAGCTGTATTACGTGTTACTTATACTTACTAGGATTACTATGATATTATGTCGTTGTATATCGTCTATACGGGTCTTCTCTTCTACTAGGTATTCCTTCTGTTATCGTTATGCTTACTATGATCTCTTGTTTCTTCTAATGCTTCTATCGATTTTTGTTATGTATCTTATCTGATTATGTTTTATAGTTTTTGTTTATTTTCTTACTACTTACTCTGATTCTTAGTGCATCTTCCGTGTTCTGTTAGTGGTGTGGTTTTGTTCTTCTTACTTCTACTGTAGACTTGTTACTTTAGTTCTTGTTCTGACTTGATCTATTGTTTTGATTACTCGTCTTTGGTTATATATGTTTATTGTTAGCTATTATATCTCTTTTGTTCTTATTGATGTACTACGTGTACTTCTTAGTCTAGTTATTTCTATTATGCTTATTGATCCCATCGTCCAGATCCATATTATCATAGCTATTCCTCTGTCGCTTCCATGCCAACTACCTTATCCAGTTTATTCGTATTGTCTTCTACCTCCATCCGCTAGTTGATGTGTCTAGTCTGTTTGTATTTAAGTATCCCCACTTATACTGTACTTATGTTATTGTAGATGTATTCCGATAGCACATCTCTTCTGTTATCTTTTAGCTGGACATATGTCTCTATTTTATGTTCTCTCCGGACCTTGCTGCTGGTTATTATTCTACTATGTTTTATTCCCTGCACCTCTGCTCACGACTCTTGTAACAACAACCCCACATACCTTTCGTACCCGTGTCGATTTTCTTGTTGTCATTTCCTTTTTCCCCTACAATTAGACTCCACGTTCCCCCCCTTGTCATGTCACGCCCTTCTCCTTTTCTGTGCTCTTTTCTTAGTATCTTCTATTGCTTACTTATATTACCTCAGTATCTGTATCGCTTACCTCATTTCCCCGGTCGCATTGATCACTTCTACTGTATTATTATACCCGGAGGAGTGGATATTTGTCATATCTATACCTTGCCATCATGATCACATCATATGTGTTGATTTAGATAAGATTATGATTATATGTCGATATGATACTTGTATAATTACCTCTATCGCTATATAAGTATCGGTTCACTCGATTCTTGCTATGTTCTCGTATTGCTAGTATATTAACTTCGTTCTTTACGGTCTGTATTTTGTATACTGTTTTTACTTAGTCTATTACATGTCTTTTGTGTTACTGTTTTTCACCGTTATTCACTATGTTTTTTGTACAGAATCAGTATTACACCGCGCGTACGTATCTGTTACTTATGTTCACGTTAAAGCACATCCGATGTCCCCGTTTAACACCTGTTATGTTACTATGTACCCTTCTTGTTATTCTGTCTTATGTATTCTATTCTTACTGTTATTTGATTGATAGTAGTTTAGTTTACGTTCTACTCTGTATTATTGTTAATGGTATTTAGCTAATTGATTTATACTTCTATGTTTTATGTTTATGCTTACTAGTTATGCTTCTGTCCCATTATACGTTATTATTACTGTATCTTCTACTGTTCTCGTCTCCAGTCTCTGTCTAGTTACCTTACTCCATCTCCAGCCCTCGTTTTAGTTCTATGTTTACTACGGTTCCGTTACTCAGTGTCTTTACTTATGTTTTTGATCTCATCCTTTGCCTGTTAATGTTATTTCATCAGTTTTGCCTCCAATCACACCGTACTTTTTCTTTTGTTATTGTTTGAATACTAGCGGCTCTTTACCCCTGCTTCGTTTCGCCCAGCTCAACCAGCCTCGTCTCGAGTCCCCTACATACGCTACAGGCCTAGTCCCCACATACACACAAGCAAGTAGCACAAAAGCACATTCATTAAGCATGACCGATGCGCAAACGATTCGAGAATTAAGAGTGTATCAACTAGTAAAATTTAGAAGCTTAAGCATGTGCAGAGGGGAACAGGGTTTGTCATCAGTTATTTGGGGCTAAATTCAAAGCAGAATGTTCCAACTCTTAAGATAATCAGTAACCGTGGGTTATGTATAATTACAAAGTATGGATTGATGAAGAAATCAGCGTGGCAGCACAATCACATTAATAATATATTTTAATTATAATCTTCTCTACTAAGATAACACCTGGAACGTTTTTAGATAAAGAACAGACACTTGCAGACTGAGCACAATTTCCTTTGATATGTTATTTCTGAGAACTTGCCAACCACTAATCCTTCTGGTGGCTGCTCGCTTCCTAGAAATCGAAGGCAAGGCAGGAACCCAGTTAACAAATGCGTGGTTAGAGCATGTGAACCTGTGGTCAGCACGGTGGTAGCTCCTGCTTGTCTCTGCAGGGTGACACCGAGTTGAATTGCGGCCGACAACTAAAGGAAACACCTTTGTGTTGTCAACATATCGCACAAACCCACAACTTTATCTTCCTGTGGATAACGGATTCAGGGGGCTGCTAATAGCGATAGATGATGAACGATAGGGGACAGACACACTGATCTGACTACAGCCTGTAGACAATGGGCAATGAGTAATGTGTGTAAGAGGCTGAAAGTGCCAACAGCTCCCCTGTGATTACTCATCCTGCTCCCTATATAAACAGTGACATCTCTGCCAGTGTTTATGGCACCGTAACCCTATTTATAGCTCCAGCGGTGAATCACAATATAGTCTATTCTGATTGGACACTTGAGGATATTATGTGGATCTCTGTATGCTATTCTGATTGGACTCTTGATATGTATCGGATTGGACTCTCTGATTATGCTATTCTGATTGGACTCTCTGATTATGCTATCTGATTGGACATCAGATTGTACTATTTGACTGGACACCTCGATTGGCTATTCTGATTGGACACTTGCTTGTTGTGCCTATTCTGATTGCCGCTCTGATTGTGCTATTCTGATTGGACTCTCTAGGCTATTCTGATTGGACACTCGTGTGCTATTCTGATTGGAACTCTGATTATGCTATTCTGATTGGACACTTGATTGTCTTATTGACTGGCACTCTCTGATTGTGCTATTCTGATTGGACCTCTGATGTGCTTTCTGATGGACACTTGATTGTGCTATTTGACTGGACACTCTGATTGTACTATTCTGATTGGACATCTCATGATTGTACTATTCTGATTGGACACTCTGATTGTGCTATTCTGACTGGACACTCTGATTGTACTATTCTGATTGGACACTCTGATTGTGCTATTCTGATTGGACACTCTGATTGTGCTATTCTGATTGGACACTCTGATTGTGCTATTCTGACTGGACACTCTGATTGTACTATTCTGATGGACACTTGATGTGCTATTTATTGACTCGATTGATTCTGATTGGACTCTCTGATTATGCTATTCTGATTGGACACTCTGATTGTGCTATTCTGATTGGACACTCTGATTGTGCTATTCTGATTGGACTCTCTGATTATGCTATTCTGATTGGACACTCTGATTGTACTATTCTGACTGGACACTGATTGTGCTATTCTGATTGGACACTCTGATTATGCTATTCTGATTGGACATTGATTGCTATTCTGATGGACACTCTGATTGTGCATCTGATTGGACTCTTGATTATGCTATTCTGATTGGACACTCTGATTGTATATTGGACTGGACACTCTGATTGTACTATTCTGACTGGACACTCTGATTGTGCTATCTGATGACGCTCGATTGTGCATTGATGGACTATTGAGTGCTATTCTGATGGACATGGATGTTACTATTGACTGGACACTGATTGTGCTATTCTGATTGGACACTCTGATTGTGCTATTCTGATTGGACGCTCTGATTATGCTATTCTGATTGGACTCTCTGTGTTTACATGTCTTACTATTGTCAGGGAAAGGATTGAGAGTAAAGCGGCCATACACATTGTCAGGGAAAGGATTGAGAGTAAAGCGGCCATACACATTGTCAGGGAAAGGATTGAGAGTAAAGCGGCCATACACATTGCACATACCCAATAAATTCTTATATTCCAAGTATTGATAAGGTGTGGGGGACGAAAACCATCTCGGCCATGAGCTTGGTCTACGGCCGACCGATACCCAGGCCGCATATTGGGATTAGTCCGGGACCAATCAAACGTGGCACCAAATGGGCACCTAACACAAAGTAGCAGGGGACAGAATATTGGGTCACCCTAATGGGCTGGACTGAATGGTTCTGGGAACGTGCTAGTTATGGCTGGATTGTGTCCATATGCTCAGGGATGCAGCTTAAGAAGTGAGGCATTCTGGGACAATGTGCTCTGACATAAAAGTCCTTGTTGGAGATATTAAAGGGGAAGTTCAGTGCAAATACATAGACTTTTCAGCAGTATTTTTCCATCCCAATGACCTTAACCTGCCCATTCAGCATTGTGTCTGTGTATAAATAACTGCAACTGAAATCCTGACTTCCTGTTTGTAGGACCCCTAATAGAGAGCGTTATGGTCTTGCCCTTGACCCAGTCCCTGGGTGGATTCAGTTGCTCAGTAGAGATCTGAGCATGTTTGACCCATCCAACAGCCAATCAGTAGAAATGACTGTTAGGTACATTCCAAGGAAGTGGTGCATTCTGGGAAGAAGGACCATTAGAACCTGAAATGTCAGCTCACTAATGTCAACAGCAGGGAACAGCAAATGGTATGAAATCAACTGATTTTATAAAATGGGAGAGAATATGTAGAATAACTAAGATGGCATCACACAAACTAACAATGTAACAAATATTGATCATTTCCACTGAACTGTCCCTTTAAGATGTGATTGTTGCAATGAGGGACATCGGGGTAACTTGGAACCTTGTCAATCAGGGATCGGAAACCAAGTGTCCCGATAAGTCGGGTTAAGGGGCAGTGTTCTGACATGGAATTTAAACAAGGAGTAAAGTGTTTGGTTTGGCCTTTCAGGCCCACGGTGTAATCCTGTCGTTGGGGTGGGAGTTTACACCTTCTCTGGTTATTTATAACACGTGCGATTAGTTCTAACCAGAACAAACACAAGGCACCTGGGTAATTCCCGTCCATTACTCTTCTAAACGTCTAGTTTCCATGGTGACCACAACAAACCCCAAAACAATTCTCCAGTCCTCGGTGCTCTGACATGTTCACTACACAAGCTCTTGGTCCTTCTGGGTGTGGGAATGGAAACATCGAGCTCATTTATCAAGTTAAGGCTGAAACAGACAAAGATGTCTGCCAAGCGGAGGTTGGGTGGTGCTGTCTCATCAATGAGGTTACTGTAGTTTGAAGTTTGTACCTTGTTGGAACAGGCCCGACTCCCGGCTTCTACTGACACTCAACTTTCTGCTCACCGGTCTTCCATTCTAACCACTGTGTGGGTGCTAAATGGTGGAATGTTCTCTGGTCAACCAGTAAATCCAAGAGGATTCTGGGAGTTGTACATGCAGAAACATGGTTCACAATTTCTACTTCCTGTACGCTGTGTAGGGAATGATCCTATACAGGAAATGATCACTGCATGGGACACACACACATAGTAATGTTATAGGTATCTGTAATCTGGTAACCTTCTGTAAGGTAAGAATTGAAAAAGCAGACAAGGGCATGTGGACGGAAGAGGGGGTGTGAGTCTCTTGTAATCTGGGTAACCTTCAGTAAGGTAAGAATTGAAAAAAGACAGCCGTTGGAGAAGAGGGGGTGAGTCTCTTGTAATCTGGTAAACTTCTAGTATAGGTAAAGATTGAAAAGAGACAGCTGGTTGGAGAAGAGGGGTGTGAGGGCTCTGTAATCTGGGTAACCTTTAGTAATGGTGAAGAATGAAAAAGGAGCCGCAGCCGTGGAGCAAGAGGGGGTGCGAGATACTCTGTAATCTGGAAACCTTCTAGTAAGGTAAGATTGAAAAGAGGACAAAGCTGTGTGGAGAGAGGGGTGCGAGGGTCTCTGTAATCTGGTAACCTTTAGTAAGGTAAGAATTGAAAAAAAAGAGGACAGCTCGTGTGGAAGAAGGGGGGTGTGAGGTTCTGTAAATCTGGGGTAACATTCATAGTAAGGTTAAGAATTAATGAAAAGAGACAGCCGTGGAGAAGAGGGGTGCGAGGGGTCTCTGTTAATCTGGTAAACCTTCTAGTAAGGTTAAGAATGAAAAGAGACAGCTGTGGAGAAGATGAGGGGTGTGAGGTCTCTGTTAATCTGGGATCCTTCTAGTAAGGTAGAATTGAAAAGAGGACAGCTGTGGAGAAGAGGGTGTGTGTGAAGGTACTCTGTAATCTGGTTATCCTTCTAGTAAGGTAAGCAATTGAAAAAGAGGGACAGCGTGTTGTAGAGAGGGGGGGCTCCCGAGGTATCTGTATCTCGTACCTTCTAGTAGAGGTAGAAGAATTGAAAAGAGACAGCTGTGGAGAAGAGAGGTGTTGTGAGGTCTCTTTGTTAATCTGGTAAACCTCTTAGTAAGGTAAGAAGAATTGAAAAGAGGACAGCCGTTGGAGAAGAGGGGTGCGAAGGTCTCTGAATCTGGTAACCTTCTAGTAGGTAAGAATAATTGGAAAAAAGAGGGACAGCTGTGGAGAGAAGGGGTGTGGAGGTCTCGTGTAATTGGTATTCCTTCTAGTAAGGTAAGGAATTGAAAAGAGAAGCAGCTGTGAGAGAAGAGGGGTGTTGAGGGTCTCTGTTAATCTGGTAAACCTTCTTAGTAAGGGAAGAATTGAAAAAGAGACAGCCGTGGAGAAGAGGGGTCGGAGGTCTCTGTAATTGGTAACCATTCTAGTAAGTGTAAGAATGAAAAAGAGACAAGCGTGGCAGGAAGAGGGGTGTGAGTGGAGAGGTCTCTGGTGTTAATCTGGTAACCTTCTAGTAGGTAAGATTGAAAAAGAGACAGCTGTGGAGAAGCGGGGTGCGAGTGTCCTCTTGTAATCTGGTACCCTTCTAGTAAGGTAGAAATGAAATGAAAAGAGGACAGCTTGTGGAGAGAGGTGGTGCGAGGGTTCTGTATCTGGTAAACCTTCTGTAAGGTAACGAAATTGAAAAGAGACAGCTGTGGAGAGAAGAGGGGTGTGAGGTCTTCTTGTAATCTGTAACCTCTAGTAAGGTAAGAATTTGAAAAGAGGACAGCTGGGGAGGAAGAGGGGTTGCGAGGTCTCTGTAATCTGGTAACCTTTCTATAAGGTTAAGAATGAAAGAGACAGCTGTGGAGAAGGAAGGGGTTGCGAGGTTCGTCTGTATCTGGTAATCATTACTAGTAGGTAAGAATTGAAACAAAACGACAGTGTGGAGGAAGGGGGTGTGTCGGGTATCTGTTAATCTGGTACCTTCTAGTAAGGTAAGGAATTGAAAAGAGGAAGAAAGCTGTGGAGAAGAGGGGTGTGAGGTCTCTGTAATCTGTAACCTTCTAGTAAGGGTAAGAATTGAAAAGAGGGATCAGCTGTGGAGAAGAGAGGGTGCGAGGCTCTCTGTAATCTGGTTAAACCTTCTAGTAAGGTAAGAATTGAAAAGAGGACAAGCCGTGAGAGAGGCGGTGTGACGGTCTCTGTAATCTGGAAACTGCTAGTAAGGGTCTTAAGAATGTCTGAGGTTGTGGGGGTAATTCAGCTTAATAACATATTTATGTTGGAGTGAACTTACCCTTGATTAGTAAATATAAGTTATTATTTAATATAGTTCTTCGCTATCCTAGTCAATATATAATGAATTGCAATATAAAGGTCAAAACATACATTTAGGACAATTTACTTACCCAGACCGAGCGATCCCATGTCCGATTCTGCGGAAAACCGAAGGCGGTTCCGGCCAGTGAGACGACTAATGTCACGAGAGGGATCGCGATTTTGTAAAACATACTGTAAATAGAACATTTCCAACCTTTACAAAATGTCAGGAGAGCTCAGTGCAGCAATTAAAGGCCCAAATTGTCCTTCTGAGGAAAAAAAACCCTAATGCGCAGGGCAATAATAGCAGGTAAAGGAAGGTTTCTAGGGGAAGCGAATAATAGAGGTGAAATTGGAAAAAGATTCTTCTCCCCACATTAAGACATTTTTAACTGGCCAGCGTTTTAAGACCAGAGACATCAAACTGTTATCATTACTGCCCCAAGAGCACAGCTAAAAAACATAAAGGATAGTTAAAGGGGAAGTGTCAGTGCGCAATTTAAATAGACTTTTCAGATAAGAGCAGTATTTTTCCATCCCAATGACCTTAACTGCCCATTCAGCATTGTGTCTGTGTATAAATAACTGCAACTGAAATCTGATTCCTGTTTGTAGGACCCCTAATAGAGACGTATGGTCTTGCCCTTGACCAGTGCCTGGGTGGATTCAGTTGCTCAGTAGAGATTGAGGATTGTGTACCATCCAACAGCCAATCGTAGAATGACTGTTGGACATTCCAAGGAAGTGGTGCAATCTGGGAAGAAGGACCATCAGAACCTGATGTCAGATCACTAATGTCAACAGCAGGGAACAGCAAGGGTATGAAATCAACTGATTTTTAAAATGGAGGAGAGAATATGTAGAATAACTAAGATGGCATCACACAAACTAACAATGTAACAAATATTGATCATTTCCACTGAACTGTCCTTTAAAAGGTTCCGCTCAAAAAATACAATGAATTGGATTCGTGACCTTCTGGCTAGAGCAAGTTTTTATTTTACACGTCTCACACAGGTGTTGTGTAGTGGTTAGCACAAGCCAATGTAATCATTGTCTGAGATAAAATGTAAACTTTAACAAATAAATCACGCCTGGGCCCTTTATATATCCTATAATTACCAAGTAGGGGAGACATTTTTCCCTTTATAATAAATGAGTGGTTAGGGGTAGGTATTACAGAGATCACTGGGTAATGTAGTTAGAATGTTATACAGGATGGCATTGTGGGTAGGAATACAGACAGCTATGTTGAACTTTAACCCTTGTAGTGCCCGGGTAGGTATTACAGAGATCACTGGGTAATAAAGCAGTTAATGCTGGAGTGACTGGAAAGGCAGGGGTTAAAGATGTGACCCTTGGTGTTACTAGTAGAGGTCAGAGCCAGTAAAGTAACAATCTCCCATAGAACAAAGTAACAAACTATCTGCACCTATGCATGAGACCAGAGCAAGTGTCTGCATGGTAACACATGACATGTGATTTCATTGGTCTGTGTAAATCCTTCTGGCCATAATGATCTATGGGATGTGGATGATTCTAGTGACGGTGTTGATAGGAGTGGGATCACCCTGCCTGCTCCGTACTGTACATTGTACTCTATACCAAGGATCTCCTACCTGTGGGCCAGGGTTGCCAGATTTTTTCCCCTCCAAATGGAGGGGGTGGGGCTGTGACATCACTGTGGGCGGGCAGAGCCGGGGATGGGCACAGGTGAAGATATGCGGATTGGGTCTGGAAAATTAGACCCGTGAAGGACTCTACTGGGATCTGCTAATCTTCCCTTTCCTGATCTTATTATTCATGCCATATATCTAAATACACATATAAAACCAGGGCGCAGACATTACTTAGGGATGATGTAACAAGACTGGTACCATTCAAATAAAACTACAATGTGCAATAATAATCATAACAATGAGCGATTCGTCTCTGTTTAACTGACACTTTCATAGTATATAAGAGTCACTAGTACAGTAATAACTTATACGTCCGGAACACTCAGGTCATATATATAAGGTGTATGGGTGGGAGCTGCCAGACTGCTATCTTTGAACAGTACACTTTTAGCATGGCACTTAGGCACAAGATGGTTTGTGTTGGTTTGTAGGTAGGAGCTACCATATCGTTTTGCTGGGGCCAGTACAATACAGGGCATTAGTGTACCTCAATCTAGTTTCACGCTTCATATTTATGTGATTAAAGGGAATCTCCACTGGGAAAACCACTTTTTGGTATTCAGTTTTATTGAAGAACGGGAGGTAAAGGAGCTGTGTCTTACCTGATCAGGGAGGGAGCTGCCATACTATTTCAGTACAGGTGGTTGAATTATACCTAAAATCTCTCTTTTAAAATTATATATAAAAAATGAATAAAAATTCCCAAAAGTTTTGACTGAACCTGGGAAACAGACGTCATCCACTTCCATTGACAATGCCACCCCCTCCCTGTGGCCTAACAACCCCCGGCTCGGGGGTCGGTCGGGGACTGCAGACCTAGATAGATTATCATAATGGGCAGCAGAATGGCAGATGGGATTCAATGTTGATAAATGGAAGGTGATGCATTTGGGATTTAATAATCCCTGTGCCCCCTACACCATAAATAACTCTGTGTTAAGTGCATCTGTAATGGAAAAAGATTTGGGGGGTTCTGGTAGATAACAGACTTAGCTGTAGCAAACAATGCCAGGTAGCAACGGCTAGAGCTAGCAAGATATTGTCTTGTATAAAGAGGGGAATAGATTCAAGAGAGAAAATATTATTCTCCCTCTTTACAAGGCACTGGTAAGGCCTCATTTGGAATATGCGGTGCAGTTTTGGAATCCCATATACAAAAGGGACATCTTGGAAATGGAAGCAGTTCAGAGAAGGGCAACTAAATTAATAAAGGGAATGGACGGGCTTGACTATGCAGGCAGATTAGACAAGTTAGGGCTGTTTACATTGGGGAAGCGACGTTTACGTGGGGATATGATCAATTTATACAAATATATTAAAGGAATAGTTCAATCATAAAGTGAACTATTCCTTTAATGTATTGATAAGTCTGGGAGGTTAGAGCTGTATCTTACCTCCCGTTCAATCAATCAATTGAGCAGGAGCCAGATACGAAGGTAAATAGTGTAGTTCTGGTTGGTACAGGGATACTATATAATATTGAGAATTACTGGTGTTAATACATATACTGTAGTTCTGGTTAGTACAGGAAAACTATATAATATTGAGAATTACTGGTATTAATACATATACTGTAGTTCTGGTTGGCACGGGGATACTATATAATATTGAGAATTACCGGTATTAATACATATACTGTAGTTCTGGTTGGTACGTGGATACTATATAATATTGAGAATTACTGGTATTAATACATATACTGTAGTTCTGGTTGGTACGGGATACTATATAATATTGAGAATTACTGGTATTAAAGGGTATCTCCACTCGTTTTTATAAGTTTTGGTAATCCAGTTCTATTGAAGAACGGGAGGTAAAGGAGCTGTGCCTTACCTTCCGTTCTTCAATAGAACACACAGGAGACGGGTGACAAGCTAAGAAACTTACCCGTCTTCAATAGAACTGGATTACCAAAACTTATAAAAACGAGTGGAGATATCCTTTAATACATATACTGTAGTTCTGGTTGGTACGGGATACTATATAATATTGAGAATTACTGGTATTAATACATATACTGTAGTTCTGGTTGGTACAGGGATACTATATAATATTGAGAATTACTGGTATTAATACATATACTGTAGTTCTGTTTGGTACAGGGATACTATATAATATTGAGAATTAGTGGTATTAATACATATACTGTAGTTCTGGTTGGTACGGGGATACTATAGAATATTGAGAATAACTGGTATTTATACATATACTGTAGTTCTGGTTGGTACGGGGATACTATAGAATATTGAGAATTACTGGTATTAATACATATACTGTAGTTCTGGTTGGTACAGGGATACTATATAATATTGAGAATTACTGGTATTAATACATATACTGTAATTCTGGTTGCAAAGGGATACTATATAATATTGAGAATTACTGGTATTAATACATATACTGTAGTTCTGGTTTGGTAGGACTATATAATATTGAGAATTACTGGTATTAATACATATACGTAGTTCTGGTGTGGTACTGGGGATACTATAATATTGAGATTACTGGTATTAATACATATACTGTAGTTCTGGTTGGTACAGTATACTATATAATTTCGAATTACTGGTATTTATTACATATACTGTAGTTCTGGTTGGTACAAGGATCTATATAATATTGAGAATTACTGGTATTAATACATATACTGTAGTTCTGGTTTTGGTACAGGGATATTATATAATATTGAGAATTACTGGTATTAATACATATACTGTATTTCTGGTTGGTACAGGGATATATATAAATATTGAGAATTACTTTGGTTTAATACATATACTGTAGTTCTTGGTTGGTACTGGGGATCTATAGAATATTGATAATTACTGGGTATTAATACATATACTGTAGTTCTGGTTGGTACAGGATACTATATAATATTCAGAATTACTGGTATTAATACATATACTGTAGTTCTGGTTGGTACAGG